>CM058044.1:15656465-16199352 GCA_030169165.1 Centaurea solstitialis | reverse complement strand
TATGCGTGCGGAAAAAGTTGGGTATCGGTGTGATCACTCCATATATCTTACCCCTTGAGAGATACACTTAAATTAATTACGAGGGTAAGAAGTTGAACTTGGCATTTGGATCATTCACTGTAGCTTATAATTTGTCTGAATAATGCTTGATATTCTTGTGATCTTAACTAGTCCTTCATTGAGATAATTTTGGTGTTATTTTCTTATTTTCAGTCTTTTAATTGAGGACAATCAAAGCTTAAGTGTGGGAATTTGATAACCCCAAAATTATACATTTTTGGGTCGTGCGGAATTAGATGATTTTATCCCATATTAGCTTATTTTTGTACAATTCACCCCGATTATCTTTGTTTTTCAGTTTTAGAAGGATTTGGAGGTCCGTGATCATAAAAGCACAAAAAGAGGTGAAAAAGCATGAAGTTTGGAATGAAGTTGAAAACAGAAGTGCCTCGCGATCGCGAGACCATAGTCTAGCGATGCGAGGGTGCCTTTATTCTAGAAGATTCCATCTTTTAACTGTTTTGGCATCGCGAAAGAGCTTTCAACCGTCAACAAACAAGAAGTCAACTATGCTTAGAAGATTCTAGAAGATTCGAGATTCAATTTTAGGGCTTCTTGAAGTGGCTCGCGTCGCGAAGTCACCACCTCGCGATCGTGAGGTGGGTCGATCGTCCTCTTTAAATACAGACTCCAGCCAGGGTTTTGAAGCATCAAGAAAAATATTCAGAAAAGCAGAGAGGAGTCCAGATAAGCTAGCAAGGAGTAGAATTGTATGAACCAGCAATGCAAAATTGGTGCTTAAAAAGTGTGAAACTTCACCAGTTCTTACTCGGAGTCGTCTAGCCGGTGCTCGTTCCTCACTTGCTGCACGGTCTGCATAATGTGTTCTTACTATTCTTGTGTCTTGTTTTACATTATGTTTAGCGGCTAGTTAGTTTTGATACTTACTATGGATTGATGAACTTGTAGGATGATTTGATTATTGGTTTTATGGTTTAATTAGATTTATGGTTTATTGAATGGTTGTCTTGTGATTCCTCATTATTGTTTAATTGTGGCTACTTGAACTCATTGGTTAGGTGTGTTTATGATTTAATAAACAGACTCCATTTTGGTTAAATAAACCTCTTTTACCTTTCGCTTTGGTGACGTGGTAAACAATCTATTCGGACTGAGGATAGATTGGTTAGTAGGGTCCCTCAACTTGGCAATAATTAGGGTAACTTGTATTAAAGTTCTTAACTTTATACTTGGGCCGAGAGACCAACTTGGTTTGCAATCACAGATAATTCATGTTAGGGTGCTATATGCTTAAATTCTTATAATAACCATTAAATCTATGTATTTTGGTAATTTATATCAAATCATCTGAAAGGGGATTCAATAATCCATAGTGAGTACTTGTGTTCTTTTCTGATTTATAAAAAAAAAAGTTTAGATTTTTAGTTTGCTTTCTTAGTTATTAATTGTCTTAGTAAAATCCCCCTTAATTAGTTGATTAATTAATTGCACTTTAAACCACGATTAAGTAGCTTCACTGTTCCCAGTGGTAAGAACGATACCTGGAACTTACCTAAACTATATTATACCCGATCAGGTACGCTTGCCTGTGAATGTGTGATTAATAGTTGAGGAAAATGCTTAAGCGTAAAACTTGTGTTAGATTATATATATATATATATATATATATATATATTATCACTCATCACCAGTCCCATAAACGTTATAGTCCGTCCAGTGAACGCTTCAGATTCTCTCACCATATCCCATCGGTAAAATTGACCGGCACAGAAAGAGGGCAGAGAAATAGGAGTGTTGTTCATGCTGGCTTAATTGGGGAACTTTTGACATCCTTCAGAAAATCAACTGGGCATAAACCACACAGGATTATATTTTATAGAGATGGGTTCAGAGAGGTGGACATCGTAGTGTGTTTGGAAGGCAAGAATCTATCGTAGGAAATTTTAGAGTGTGTGTGATCTTAGTCTTCTGTATATTTGGATAGGTTCTGAAATGATCAAGCCGCAGAAGTTCTATGAAACTTTTGATAGATGTGATTAATCTCTGTGATGAGATGATGACAGAAGTTCTGTGGATCTTGGCAGATGCGGTCGTGAAAGTTTCAGAGTCTTTGTTAAGAATGACTAAGTTCATTCTCTACAGAGCCTTTCAACAGACACAAGCAGCGAGCAGAAGTAGTCGAGAGCTATGCATGCAGAGAGTTGATCGGACAGCAGAAGAATCTTCTTAACGTTTGAGAATCAACAGAGGCTCCGATATGATCTTCCAGAAGCTCTATGATAATTGACAAAGGCTCTGTGGGATCCTCCAGAGGTTCTGTCACAAATGACTTGTGTTCTGAATAGACCGCAGAAGTTCTGTGATGTCCGGCAGAGGTTCTGGGAAAAGCTATCACAAGGCCACTCTCTGATCAAGACCGTAGAAGCAAATAACTTGAAGTTCTGCTGAGCTTTCAATAGCAGAGGCTCTGTGGAACTTGGCAGAGGTTCTTTAACCTTGATCCTCTATGGTCGTACTCCTTCTGTGGTTTCAGTCTTTAGAGAACTTTTGGTTCGATGGTGGCACACTTCTGTAGTGATACCAGATAGAACCTTTGAGGGATAGACCACCCTGACCAAAACTGCGAGAGCTTCACAAAAGCTCTTATATCACCAAATCTTCAAGCTGATTGGTTTGAAGATTTCTTCTAAATTGAAGAACTCAGTCACGAAGTTTTTCACGATTTCCAGAAATTCAAGAACTCGAAATCAAATGGATGAAATTACGTTTCAAACAGATTTCAATAGCTAGACTTTCAGATTCCAAAACTATAGAGCTAAAACTAACAGATTTCAAATGACAGTTTGAAAACAGACTCATATCTGAAACGTATATGGAACAATACAATGAAATTTCAAAGGATTTCCTAAAAACGATTTCTAAGGATCGAAAACAGATACTGAAGATTTGTTCCTGCTCTGATACCAATGATAACAATAGAGAACCAATTATCTTGAGGATTTCACTAGAACACATGAAGATTTAGAGAGATTATTAAAAAAAAACACAAAAAAAATGAAGAACACAAGAACTTTCAAATATCGACTCTCATAAACCTTCAAAATGCTTACAAAAATGGAATGTGTACGGCTGATAAAATCTTATTACAAGACATCCCTATTTATACTAGGAATTACACTACTATTAGCCCAATCCCATTACATTTAAGCATTTCCCAAGCCCATTTAATATAATAAACATTAAGTCCAATAGTGCTTTCATTTACAAAACTTCTAACATTTTAGCTAATAGAATTGCTAACACGTGTCATCAAGCCGGTATTGCCAACTTGCACAAGTGGGAGTCTATTAGAAATTATGTGTAGAAGTTGACAAACAAGTGATCGCACATCCAACGTTATAAGACACTTGATGGTCACACCTACGAGGACCTGTAATTCGAATAAGTAAAATAACCACAGCTTGGAGAGTTTGAATTTATAATAGTTAATTATAAATCAGTTGGGTGTTTTCTGTAAGAAACTCCAAAGTTAAAGGTTTCTTGTTAAAAGAATTTATATAACAGATTTAATTAATCAGTTTAAATATTTATCTAGAAATTATTGGAAATTATTATATATATAAATCATATATATATATTATATATATATATATATATTGGAATATTCTTTTCTTGGGGAATAAGAAAATGTATGTTTATTTTCCATAAAGAGATAAATATTAAGGTTTTGGAAACTATCTAGAATATGGTAACCTTTTTCCATATAAATAGATAGTCAGGGTTAACCAGAAAACACAATTGTTTTTCAGCCTAAAAAGAAACCTGCAAAACTCTCCCAATTCTCTCTCTTGATCGTTTTCTACAATAAACCTGAAACCAGATTCAGTTTTGAGTTTATTCGATCAGTTCTTCGCTATAGTGTGTTCGTGCACTTGGGGTTTTATCCGGCTAGAAGGAATTCGTGTGGTCTCATCACGGGTGGATCATATCTTGAGGTTCCAAGGTAATCTTTAACCTTATTGTTATGCATAAATTAGATAAATAAAATATCTCTGTGTTTTTTGAGTTTTTGTCACATAACCGCTTCCGCTAATCAAACCAGTTAGGTTTGATTGAATAAACTTTAAGATCAGTTTGATCTTTAAAGTTTGTATCGTGTATCTCATCCCAGTTAGGTTTGAAATCCACGGTTGACTCGTGTCAGTTTGATACGAGGGTATCTAAAAAACCCAACACAAGCTACCCATACCTTGAACAACCGTGCCTACCGACAGACCAACAATTTCCTCAATTATTGATATTTCTTTTTCGATTGGACAACGGATTGAAGGCTCCACATCTTTGGGGTCATTCTCTATAATTACCATTCAAATAATTGTTAGCATATTTAAAATCATAAATAACATTTCTTTTACTTACAATTATACAAGTGCTTACAATTAATATGGATGAAAAGTGCATTAATCATTTTGTTTACAAATCATTATATTGCAAGTGCTTGTTTTACGTTGTTCGCTTTTTGTGGTCTCGGCAATTATACAGATATGAGGATCCACGTCTCCACTAGCTACATGTTTGTTGGTCCCAATGAGGTGACCTTCAAGTAAGGATAGTGTATGGGATTATAGAAGGGGGGGGGGGGGGTTGAATATAATCACACAAAGTTTCACTTTTAAATTCTTGTTATATTAACAATATGAATTTACAGATTGTTGCGGAAATAGAAAAGACAATAAGTCTAAACTAAACAATCTAAGCTTTCTTTCACTATGCACTTAAGTGAGAAGATGAAGAAAAGAAAGAAGATAGAGTGAATAAGAAAGAAAGGATTAGGGTATTTTTAGGTTGAAGAAGAAGTATGGAGAACATCTCTTCAAGTCCTATTTATACCCAATGCATTAAATGCATGCAGGCTCACTTTTGTGTACGTGTCACAATGTAAGTGGTCCTTTGTACTATTTACTATAAACAAATACTCTTTGCATGGTGTACAAAAGAGGAAGTGTGTAAACAGTTGCCTTGAGGTTTGATAGGTACGGAGGGAACAGTAAAGAGACTGTCCTTATGTACTTTTGTGTCAGTAAAGGCGGATAATCCTTTTGTGCATTAGACTAAGACATTACACTAATCCTTCAGGATCAGGATACTGATCAGTGAGTAGAGTCCTGAAACTGATGCTGTTCAGGGTCACTTGTATCCTTATGTATCTTCAGGATGTCATACGATATTGAGCAGCCTGCTATCACTGAGTTCCGTCTTCAGATCACGAGCATGCTGTTCCTGTCATCAGCTAATTCTTCGACGTCGCTGATGGTTCTTTGAGTATGATCTTGATGTCTTCAGGAGGTCTTCACTTCAGTGGACAGGATCAGTAGACTGCAGAACAGACTCGTTCGTCTCCTGATACTGATCCTGATAATTATAAAAATAAGTTACAGCATAAGTGACATGGAATAACACTGAACAATCTCAGTGATAATTCCTCAAGCTATAACAGAAGTAAAAACCTATTCACTAAGTAAAGATTCAGGATCATTATCATTTCATCAGGTCTTAGGAGAGATGGATCAACAATCTCCCCCTAAATGATAATGATAAGACAATGGAGAAATTGTCTAAGTCTAGAAAGAAAAATTTTCTAAGTCTAGATGAAACAGTAGGAAATAGAACTCATAAAGGTACATGTCCCATTTACTGTTTTGAGGGATCTTTTTCAGTACTATGATGGAATAAAGTACAATGCACTGAATTGAATTTTCATTAATCTTAATAAGGTTACAAGAGTAAAGAAAATACATAAGTACATGAATGAAGTACTGAAAGGAAATTACAAAAATTCTAACTATCAGAGTCTTCGCTAACTACTTCAGTTTTGACTTGAATTGGAACAGGAGTATCACTGAAGGCGATTCTATGATCGAGGATAGCTCTAACAGTGCGAATGATCTCTTTATTATCTTGGTTTTTCTTGTCCTTCTGAGCGATGAAGAGAACTGATACCAAGTGTTCATATGGTGCTTTGTGTAGCTCGCTGAAACGCTGAAAGCATAGGATTTTGGAGTTGTCGCTCACACAAATACCATGAACAGGTTCTCTGATAACTTGTCCTTCAGAGAGAGAGACTCATGTAGGGAAGGAAAGATCAAGCATCGAGAGGTCCAAAGGCTTGATAACAGTTCTGGGCATGCAAGGAGTTGGTCTCCTTGTTGAGGTGCCTGCAGATCTTCGAACTGGAGGTTTTGGTAGAGCAGAGGAAGGCTGGAGCAGGACATCAGGTATTTCAGTTGTTCTTCTGATTCGAGCAATAAGTCCATCAATGACTTCTTCTACTTCAGCCCTGTAATTCTTGTTGGCTTTTGGAAGTAGGCTTCTTATTTCGTTCCATTCTGACAAGTTGTAACGATCCAACTTGTCCAGAGTGTGCTCGACGTCCTTCACTCCTGAGCGTTTGATGGTGAGTCAGGTTTTGCCAGGAACTCCTTTCTTGCCGTGGCTTCGACGAAGATGGATCCCTGTTATTCTGGCACCATGCTTCCTGAGATAAAGTCGGTCTCTGCACCAGTCAAGCTATTTGTCTACTACCTCTGTCTCTTCCTATGTCCTTTTGTTGAAGACCTTCAGAGCAACCTTTTGTGCAAGAATTGGATCTGCACTTATTTCTTCCTCTTCATCAACGAAGTCAAAAGCAAGCTTCTTTACAGCTTGAGCAGAGAGGAATGCTTCCTTCTGCTTTTTATTATGCTCCTCCTGAGCCTGTACAGCGAGGTCGTACTCCTCCTGCGATAGATAGGCGAACTCGGAGTCCCAAGAGGTACGAAGAGGAATTTTTACTCTTGTACTCTCGAGTCGCTCTATCACGGCGTCTAAACGCCTATCCCTGTCGATAGTAGCAGAAGTGTCAGGGTAATTTTCACCTTCAGATCTAGGAGAATTAGAGGGAGGAGATCTGGGGGAAGAAGCAGGGGTATAGAAGTCATCAGAGATGAATTCATCATCTGATGAAAGGCATATGGTTTCAGGAAGGGCTCGGATTTCAGGGGTTCTGGAGGAAGATGCTTCAGGATTAAAGCGGGTTGGTTTAGAAGGAATGGATTCAGGGTTTAGAGGAGTTACTCTGAATGTCATTCTGCTTAGTTCGGCTCGTGTTTGTTCTGATGGACTGTTTTCCATTAGGCGAACAATCTCACCAGTGACAGAACCAAAGTTCACATCCTGAAATTCAGAGTCTGTTTGGTTTTTAGGTTCAGGGGTTGGTTCAGGAGTAGATTGAGGTGTTGGTTCAGGCGTAGGTTGTTTGGGTGGTTGGTAGATAACCATTTGTAGGTTGTTTGTTGGTGAGTCTTCAGAGGAGGTGTCGAGGGTGATGGTTTCGGGTGTAGGTTTAGATTTAAGAAGAGTGGAGATGGGTTGGTTATCAGAAGATGAGGGAGAGGATGGTAGGAATAACGTACCAGGTGCACCGGGGTTCTCCCCCTGAGAGTGTGCAGGCCCTGGAGTGGGCGTTGACGCAGGAACCTTCTCAATGAAGAAGGTGTCGTCTTTATCATCATCATCATCATCTTCATCATCCTCATCCTCGTTCGTTCCCCCCTGTTCATTGGTTTCCAGTTGGTGGAGGGGGAATAAACGGAATGGTCTCGCTGGGGCTGTCTCTCCCCCTCAACAGGTGCTTGAGCCAAGGCGGCCGTTGAAATATACCTCCGAAGGAGAGAGGCCATGTCATTCTGCAGCTTGCGAGAGATGAAGGAAGAGGAGATCACGGAGTGCAGAATATCCCTGTCTGCGCTGGTGAACGATGGAGGAGGTGGAGGAGCAGAGGTGATGGCGTTGACAGCGTTGGTGAGGCCAGTCACCTGCTTCTGGAGAGCGCGGAGGCCTGCTTCTTGGGCATCCAACCTCTGAACCATTGCTGTTTGGAAAGTGGTGAGAGAGTTGGTGCTGTTGTTGATGGTGGTGGAGAGAGCAGGCAGTGCAGTGGCCTTCAGGTCATCAACAGATGCCTGAAGGGTGTTGGAGGAGGTGGCCACTTGGGAAACCTTGTCGTGGATGGTATCCAGACAAGGGATCGAGAGAGTTACGACCGTCGTTGGCGGAGTGGCGGCAGCAGCAGCAGCAGCAGTGGAAATGGCGGCGGCGGCTTCAGCGGCGGTCGCAGCGGCTTTGGCTGAGGCAAGCTCTAGTTCCAAAGCCTGGAGTCGAGCCTGGTGCGCATCCTCCTGCTGTTGGAGTGCTGCGCGTGCCTCCTGTAGTTGTCGTTCAGCGGACTGACGACGAAGTTCAGCTGCACTCAGCTGTCGTTCGGAGTCCGTGAAGACAAAATCGTTAAAGGGGTCATCCTGGTGTAGTTGAGGATGCCCTTCAACGGCTGCTCCTAAAGAACCTGTAAAATGAGTATCTAAGTGAGCACTAGAAGACTCAAGAGCTTTCATAGAAGAAGAAACGGCAATAAGTTGGTTAAAAATATTACCTGAGGCTAGGAGGGTATCAGAACGATTACCCTCCACATTCTCTGAGTGTTCGAGATGAACAACCGCAGGTTCTTGTTGGACAGGAGTAGTAGCAGGAGTATCTGCAGGTGAAGAAGTTTTAGATAAAGGGGAAGGTTTATTAAAAAGTTGAGGCTGGGTAATATAATATTTCTTACCATCTGGAGCATTCTTTTTCTTTTGCGCCTTAGATTTGGCGCGTTTGGGCTGAGGTGGAGGAGAGGAGCCAGAGGGAGGAGGGCGCTTCAGGGGCGCCGAAGAAGTAGTTGCAGCTGGGGAAGTCAGTATAGGGTTAGCTACTGACATAGCATGCATAGAAAGAGAAGAAGATGGTTTGGATGAGAAAAGAGAAGACATACCTTGAGCAGGAGGAGAGATGGGTTGCTCTTCTGCGTCTCGTTGTGGTTCAGGAACAACCAGAACGTCAGAGAGAGGAACGTCATCAGGTTTTGGAGAAACCTGGTCCAGGAACTTTCCGCCTAAGGCGAAATTGTTGAAGTTTCCCTCTGTTGGGTAGTTGGTACCCATGTGCAGTGCCAGGACGGCAGAGAAGAACCTGGTGTAGGGGACGCTGACCACCCGAGTCCTGGTCTTGATTTTCTTGACCATGTCGTCCCAGATGCAGCGAACATAGTCGAACTTGCGATTCTTGATCGCACAAAAAACCATGTTTTGGATGGCCGTGGGGAATTGCTCTGTGCTCCCCGTCTTCCCTGTCAGACAGAGACCAAACGTGTTCCATATGTAATAGAACGTAGCGTTTAGCCCCGTCTTGTGGACAGTGGCAGCAGTCTTGACCAGAGGAAGGCCTTCTCTCACAGGCCAGTTGTAGCCTATGGCGTCTAGGAACTCGAAGATTTCGTCAAGGGAAGGAGAAGGAGGAAATTTCTCCTTTTTGGGGAAGTTGAGTACATTCCGCAGGGTTCCAATGCCGAAAGAAATGATGTCGTCCTTGATCTGGAACTTGATTACTTCGTGCATTTTGCCCTTAGAGTTTCTTTCTTGGGCAGTGGTAGCAGTGGACCAAAGTTGCAGGAGCAGAGGTTTGTTGGGCGCCGGGTTGAGAGTGAAAGCCGTCTTCAGGGGACTGTTGAGAAGAAAGTCCCTGGCTGGCTTCAGGTATTCCTTGCTGGCAGGGATGTCAAATAGGCCAATAAGGTTGTTGGCCTTAAACTGAAGATCGTGCTGAGGAATAATGATGGGCAGGCTTCCAGATGCGGTGAGTAGAGTGGTTGCCTCAGAGGAGAGCTGAGCGTCAAGAGATGTGGAAGTAGTTAAACACAAAAATAACATATGTGGACGATTAAGGATCCAAAATATGCATTTTTCTTCACTTTTCAATGAACACAGAATATGTTCATAAAAGTGGTGAAATCCTTTATACTTGGAATGGATTAGATACCAAAATACAGAAAAGAAATGTGTTTTGGTATTAAAGAGAACTTCTATTTTGATGAAGATATATCAAAATAGGAGTTTATGATTGTTCTTAAAAGAAATAAGAAAAACCATATAAACTGTTTTAACAAAAATCTTAGAAGATTTTGGGAAAACTAAGATCAAACGAAGTGATCTTAGGGTTTTTGGAAAAACGTTTATCAAAATAAGTTGTTTTTAGAGAAGAATGCCAACTTAGATTGTGGAAAGAACAAAGAACATAAAGAAACTTACGTTGATCTTGTTAAGGAAGTGGTAAGTGTGTGTTCTTGGTGTTCTTGAGAATGCAGATTAGAGCGTAATAGCTTTTCTTGCTTGAGTTCTTTGAGAGAGAATTGTAAGCGTAAAGAGAGAAAATGGATGAGAGAGAAAAGGGCGGCTAAATTCAAACGTAATGATGAAAAAGGAAGTTCTACGCGCGTTCACGCGCCTGACACACGTCGTGGGGAACAGGAAACGTCCCATTACGTGTCAGTGCAGATGAAAAGTTTGTTTTATTTGAAAAGCTAAAAACCACCTTTTCAGGGGATAATTCCAATTTGATGAAAGAATTGTTTTCGTGGAATTAGAGTACTTATCAGATAAGTACTGTTTTGGGAAAATCCTCTTATCACATTAAATGCGATAAGGTTTCAGGAGCAGAGGTACTTACCTGAGAATCATCAGTATTCGGATTTTGAACAAAGATTTCGTAAGTACTGAATAGAGTTATCTTCTGATGAGAGTTTTGTTCAGGAGTTGTTAAGGAAAGAGTCCTGAGAATAGTTATTCTATAGGATTTAACAACTGTTTGTCCTGATAAACTTCAATCATCAGGATTTAACATCCTAAGTTCACTGATGAGCATATTAAAACGCGTTACATCCAGTGGTTTGGTAAAGAGGTCAGCAAGCTGATATTCAGTAGGGACAAAATGGAGTTCAATATCACCATTCATCACATGATCCCTGATGAAGTGATATCTCACTTCAATGTGCTTTGTCTTGGAGTGTAAGACAGGATTGTTAGCGATGGCGATCGCTGAAGTGTTGTCACAGTAGATAGGAATTTTAGAAAGTTGTATGTCATAGTCCTGAAGTTGATTTCTCAGCCACAGGACTTGAGCACAACAGATTCCTGCTGCAACATATTCAGCTTCAGCAGTTGATGTGGACACAGAGTTCTGTTTCTTGCTGGTCCAACTCACCAACTTGCCACCTAGCAGGTGACACCCACCAGTGGTGCTTTTCCTGTCGACCTTACATCCTGCAAAGTCACTATCAGAATAAGCTGTTAGATCGAACCCTGAGTCCTTGGAGTACCAAAGACCCAGATTAGGAGTTCCCTTCAGATATCTGAAGATCCGCTTTACAGCGGTCAGATGAGATTCTTTGGGTTCAGCCTGATAACGAGCACATAAACATGTAGAGTACATGATATCAGGGCGACTAGCTGTGAGATACAGCACCGATCATTCCTCTGTAGAGTGTCACATCAACAGGTTTCCCTTTGGAATCCTTGTCAATTGACAGAGGAGGAGCCATTGGAGTCTTCATCGGTGTACAGGATGTGAGATCAAATTTCTTTAGCATCTCATGTACATATTTACCTTGATTGATAAAGATTCCCTTTTTAGATTGCTTGATCTGAAGTCCTAAAAAGAATGTTAGTTCACCCATCATAGACATTTTATATTCATATTTCATGAGTAACTCAAACTTTTCGCAGAGTTTGGGATTGGTGGATCCAAAGATAATGTCATCGACATATATCTGGACAAGAAGGATATGCTTAGGATATTTCTTTAGAAATAAAGTGCTATCGATCTTACCACGAACAAAACCTTTAGGGAGAAGAAAGGTTGAAAGGGTATCATACCAGGCACGAGGAGCCTGTTTTAACCCATAGAGAGCCTTGTTTAACTTGTAGACGTGATCAGGGAACTTAGGATCTACAAAGCCAGGAGGCTGAGCCACATAGACTTCTTCATTAAGTTTTCCATTCAGAAAGGCATTTTTGATGTCCATCTGATAAACCATGAAGTTCATATGTGCTGCGAAGGCTAGGAAAAGTCGAATTGCTTCGAGCCTAGCCACATGAGCAAAGGTTTCATTGTAATCAATGCCCTTTTCCTGCCTGTATCCCTGAGCCACAAGGCGAGCCTTGTTTCGATGTACCAATCTCATCAAGTTTATTTCGAAAAATCCACTTGGAACCAATGATAGTACGTTTTTGAGGCCTAGGGACGAGAAGCCAGACATTGTTTCTGATGAACTCTGCTAGCTCTTCCTGCATGGCTGAGACCCAGGCTGGATCACGCAAGGCATCATCTATTTCTTTAGGTTCATTTTCAGAGATGAAATTAACATAAAGACAGACGTTACCAGATTGACGTCGAGTTTTAATGCCAGAGGAGGGATTACCAAGAACTTGATCAATAGGATGATCCTTGGTCCATCGAAGAGCAGGTGGCTGATACACCTGTCCTGAAGTGGAAGCTTCATTTACTAATGGATCAGGGAGAAGATTAGTAGGAGTAGGCTCACTAACAGTGGTTTGAGAAAAGTCTTCATTGTTAGTGGGTTGATCAGGTTCAGTTGGTGTGATTTGGGTAATTGGAGTGGCATTTATCAGAGGTGGAGTAAGTATTTCAGTGGGTGGTATAGGAGGATCTTCTTCAAAACCATCAGGAAGGTCTTGAGGAGTTGGATCAATAATGGGAGGTTCAGGGACTTGAAAGAAAGAGTCAGCCCACTGATTTATTTTAGAATTCTCATGAGGGTGAGGAAAGGTAGGACCCGATTCATCAAACTTGACATGAATCGTTTCCTCTATGGCTTGTCTTCGTTTGTTGAATACACGATAGGTTTTAGAGATAGAGGAGTATCCAAGGAAGATTCCATCATCAGACTTGGAATCGAACTTCCCAAGGTTATCTTTGTTGTTCAGGATGTAGCAGAGACAACCAAAGATATCGAGATGTTCGATTGAGGGTTTCCTGTTACGAAAGAGTTCGTAAGGAGTTCTTCTGAAGCGCTTTACTATCAGGGATTTGTTCTGAGTATAGCAAGCTGTGTTAATAGCTTCTGCCCAGAATTGAGTGGCAAGGTTGGCTTCACTCAGCATAGATCGTGCAGCTTCAATCAGGGTTCTATTTCGTCTTTCAGCAACACCATTTTGCTGAGGAGTTCTCACAGATGAGAAGTTCTGAGAGATTCCTTTCTGATCGAAGAAGGTTTCTAGGGTACTGTTTTTGAATTCAGTTCCGTGGTCACTTCTGATTGATCGAACAGTAAGGTTGTTGAGTCTTTCCATCTTCCTGACGAACAGAATGATTTCTTCAGGAGCATCACTCTTGGATCGAAGAAAGAACACCCAAGTATATCTGGAATATTCATCAACGATTACCAGAGTACATTTCTTTCCAGCAATGGATTGGACGTTGACTGGTCCAAAGAGATCCATGTGGAGAAGTTGTAGAGGAGAGCTGATGGAGGAAATCTGCTTAGACTTGAAGCTAGCCCTGGTCTGTTTTCCTTTCTCACATGCTGAACAAAGGGATACCTTTGTATAGCGAAAGTCAGGAAGACCAACAACTAGGTTGTTGATGCAGAGTTGATTTATCGTCTTGAAGTTGAGATGAGAAAGACGCTTGTGCCAAAGCCAATTTGTAT
This sequence comes from Centaurea solstitialis, assembly GCA_030169165.1. Classification (NCBI taxonomy): domain Eukaryota; kingdom Viridiplantae; phylum Streptophyta; class Magnoliopsida; order Asterales; family Asteraceae; genus Centaurea; species Centaurea solstitialis. Next base: position 16,185,755 of record CM058044.1, on the reverse strand, counting down.
CAGAGGAAGCACGAGATACAAAGCAGAAGTTGTCAGTGGAAGTATTCATGTTGATGATGTAGATATCAGCATGTCTCACTCCAGTGAGAATAACTTCCTTACGTCTGTTCTTGACTTTGCATTTCTTCTTTGAGAAGGAGACTTTGTGATTCTTATCACACAGTTGACTGATGCTCAGGAGATTATGCATCAGGCCTTCAACATAAGCAACTCTTTTGAATGTAGTTACTCCGTTGGTCAGTGTGCCATACCCTCGGGTTTGGCCTTTACCGTTTCCACCAAAGGTCACAGCAGGACCTCTTTCTTCACGGTAGTTAGAGAGGACAGATTTAGAACCAGTCATATGTCGAGAGCATCCACTGTCCAGATACCAGATGCCCTTATCCTGTAAAATTTAGAGTTTAAGTTTTTCTTGGTACCCATAGAACTATGGATCCAGAAGTATCAGTAGGACTGGTGGAGTCAGTGGCAGCCTTAACTGATTTATCAGTTCTTGAGGCTGGAGTCTTGACTGAAGAGACAGTCTTGACAACCTTCTTTCCTTTGACTGAGTTATCAGTCTTAGGATTTTTCTTTACCTTAGCTGATTTTTCAGCTTTGGTAGCATCAGGACACTTACTCGCAATATGGTCATTTAATCCACAGTGATAACATTTGCGATATTGAAAGCGTTTAGTGGAGTCCAGGAAGTCTTTACACTTCAGATGAGCAGGACCAGTACCAAGTATGCCTTTAGCATTGGACAGAGGAGGAATTGGTTTCTTCTCCAGAGTCTTTTGCTTCAGGTCAATCTTCAGTCTGGGAACAGGATTTTGGGAAAAAGATTTTGATCCTGAGACTGAAGGACCACCACCCAGAACTTTGTTCTTGGGTTTAGGACTCTTGGTCTTTGAAGGTGTTACAGTTTTGGATTTTTCCTTGACTGTGTTCTTTTTGCTCTTAGGAGCACCTTCAGAGTGTGTGTTAGAAGAAGAAGGGATGTTTCCAGGAGCATTAGGATCAGGGATAGAAGAAACAAATTTTCCAAATTTGAGCATGGAACAATCAGATCTAGTTTCTCCACTAGTATATCCAAGACCCCTTTTGTTTTTAACATTTCTTCCTGAGGCTAATATTTCATCAACCTTTTCAGAGGTGTCACTCCATCCTTTGATGGTGACTTTTTCAGCATTTAACTCAGCCAGGGCTCTTTCTTTGGCAGCAAGAGCAGTTTCTCTTTCAATACAAAGAGTTTTATTCACAGTGACCTGGTCTCTATAGTTTTCTTCCAGAATGGTAAGTTGTTTTATTTTTTCTTGGCATTCTCTGAATTGATCACGAAGATCAATGTTCATTTTCTCAGCAGAGGTTTTACCATTCAGGGCTTTGTAGAGATCAAGAGTAACTAGGTCCAGCTGAGTTAAGCTTTCAAGAGGGACAAGAGGAATAGGTACCTGACTGGGAGAATCAGTTGCAGAGGTGGAAGCTTCAGGAGTTGTGGAAGAAGAAGCTTCAGGAGCCTGAGTAGGAACCTCTTCAGGGACCTCTTCTATCTTAGCCATGAGAGCTAAGGTAGGTTCCTCAATAATGGCCATCAGTGCCACTTGAGTATCGTCCTCATCAGATGAGTCATCAGAGGAGACATCATCCCAATCGCAGTCTTCTGCGATAAGACCTTTACCCTTGCGCTGAATTTTCATCTTCTTGTATTTTTCTTTCAGGCGCTGGTATTTGGGGTTCTTAGAAGAAGATTTGGCAGAGGAGGGAGCAAACTGAATTTTCCTGTACCTGCAATCATTAGCAAAGTGTCCTTTGCCCTGACAGTTGTAGCAGATAGCAGTAGCCTTATCAACAGGGTCTGATTTAGGCTTGTCAGTAATAGTAAGATGTTTCTTTTTACGGAAGTTTCCCTTTTTGGCAAACTTCTTAAAAGATCTAGTTAATAAAGCTGGAGATTCATTGAATTCAGGATCTTCTGACATGTCAGAGTAGCAACAGTAGGGACTGAATCAGAGACCAATGCAACAGAGTTACTTTTGGTATCTTTAGTATCTCTTATGAGATTCTTTTTCAGTTTCTTCTGTTGTTCACGGTTAAGAAGAATACCGTACAACTCACTTAGTGTGAGTGTCTTTATGTCTTTTGACATAGTTAAGCAGGAGGTGTAGATTTCCCAATATTCAGGAAGAGCTTCCATGAACTTGGTAACCACCTCAGAGTTAGGATAGGTAGTACCGATAGTCTTCAGATCAATCAGAAGACAGTTGAATCTCTGATGTAGCTGGGAGAGAGTTTCATCCTTCTGATGAATAAAGCTTTCATACTGACGAACCAAGAAAATCTTCCTTGATTCCATGAGAACAGCAGTACCCTCATATTGAACACAAAGGGTGTCCCATATCTCTTTAGCAGAGCGAAGGTGACAGACAGAATGGAATACATCGTCAGGGAGTGACATGGCAATGAGAGACCTAGCCTTAGTGTCAATATTGACCCGGCGTCTGTCTTCGTCATTCCAGTCAGTCACAGGCTTTACCAGTTCCCTTTCAGGTATAGCTGGTTGGCCACCTGCAGCAGGAATAGGATGGGCGGTTTGTGTAGGCACATGTGGTCCATTTTCCAGAAAGTATGGAATCTGGGGATCAGAACCAGAAAGGAAAAGTTCCATCCTGGTTTTCGAAAGAGAGAAGTTGTCTTTGTTAAACCTAGGAGGCTTTCCAGCAGAGCCGGTATCAAAGTAGTTATCCTTAGCTTGAAGAGCCATGGATTAGGAGAGAGGATCACAAGATTTTTCTAAGAGAAGAAAATGAGAGCTTGTATCTGCTCTGATACCACTTGTTGGTCCCAATGAGGTGACCTTCAAGTAAGGATAGTGTATGGGATTATAGAAGGGGGGGGGGGGTTGAATATAATCACACAAAATTTCACTTTTAAATTCTTGTTATATTAACAATATGAATTTACAGATTGTTGCGGAAATAGAAAAGACAATAAGTCTAAACTAAACAATCTAAGCTTTCTTTCACTATGCACTTAAGTGAGAAGATGAAGAAAAGAAAGAAGATAGAGGGAATAAGAAAGAAAGGATTAGGGTATTTTTAGGTTGAAGAAGAAGTATGGAGAACATCTCTTCAAGTCCTATTTATACCCAATGCATTAAATGCATGCAGGCTCACTTTTGTGTACGTGTCACAATGTAAGTGGTCCTTTGTACTATTTAGTATAAACAAATACTCTTTGCATGGTGTACAAAAGTGGAAGTGTGTAAACAATTGCCTTGAGGTCTGATAAGTACGGAGGGAACAGTAAAGAGACTATCCTTATGTACTTTTGTGTCAGTAAATGCGGATAATCCTTTTGTGCATTAGACTAAGACATTACACTAATCCTTCAGGATCAGGATACTGATCAGTGAGTAGAGTCCTGAAACTGATGCTGTTCAGGGTCACTTGTATCCTGATGAATCTTCAGGATGTCATACGATATTGAGCAGCCTGCTATCACTGAGTTCCGTCTTCAGATCACGAGCATGCTGTTCTTGTCATCAGCTAATTCTTCGATGTCGCTGATGGTTCTTTGAGTATGATCTTGATGTCTTCAGGAGGTCTTCACTTCAGTGGACAAGATCAGTAGACTGCAGAACAGACTCGTTCGTCTCCTGATCCTGATCCTGATAATTATAAAAATAAGTTACAGCATAAGTGACATGGAATAACACTGAACAATCTCAGTGATAATTCCTCAAGCTATAACAGAAGTAAAAACCTATTCATTAAGTAAAGATTCAGGATCATTATCATTTCATCAGGTCTTAGGAGAGCTGGATCAACAATGTTTGTTGGTGTAAAATCCCTAACAAGGATCGATTAACTAAACTATCAAAGATTTAAATTAAATAACTACCGTTCCTCGGCAACGGCACTAAAAACTTGATGGTGTAATATATAAAAACAATACCAAGTTTAACCACAAAATCACCTAACCAAAATCACCATACTCACAGGAAAGCGTACCTGATCGCAAGCAATATAGTTTAGAAAAGTCTTGGTATCGTTCTTACCACTGAGAACAGTTAAGTTATTCAAGAAAAAATCTAATAAAAGTTCAATTAATCTAAAAAGGGGGGTTTTATATGAAAGCAATTTTTAAAACACTGAAAAGACTAAAACTTTACTAAGACTCAAATTAAGAAAACTTTAAACAAATATTAAACAAGATAGTACTTATTATGGTTTATGTTGAATCCCCTTGTGGATGAGTTAATTAAACCCAGAAGTCTAGTTTAGTTGGTTATTGTAAGAATTTAAGCTAAAGAGCACCCTAACATGTTTTATCTTAGATTATAAACCAGGTTGGTCTCCCGGCCCAATTACAAGGACTGGTTGTCAAGTAGTCTAGTAAAAGTCGCCCTAATTAATGCTAGGTCGTGGGATCTTACTGATTAGTCTACCCTTGGTCCAAGTAAATCACTTACCATGTTTCTCCGCGTCACCAGAGTGAAAGGTAAATAAGGTTGATTAACCTAACGGAGTCTATCTATCTTATTGTCAGAAAAATAGATACACCCAACCAACAAGTTCAGATAGCCACAGTTTAAACATTAACTTCGGAATCAAAGACAAACATTCAATAAACCAGACAAAACTATTTAATATTCAGAACCAAAACATCATCCAACAAGGTTCATCGAAACCCCAATAAGTACTAAAACGAACTACTCTCTAAACATGACTAAAACAGTAAACATAATGAAAAGTTAGAGACTTATACCGACCGTGAAACGGGAAATGATCGAACGCCGGATAAACAGCTCCGGGTAACAATCCGCTCACGCTCAAATGTCATAAAAGACTCTCTCTTTCTCACTATTAATTACTACTGACTCTAAAGAATAATAAAGATTAATTTCTGGATGCTCTTCATAAAAAGGGTGGAAGCCTGTATTTATAAAAGTGAGCCCGGCCCATTTCGGGATCACGGGGTTGTAGCTTTGTGGCGCGAACCACTTAAAACACCCTAATTTTTCTTTTCTGCTCATTCCGGAATCTTCCGTAAAGGGTCTTCACTAACTTCGCGGCGCTAAACTTCTGAACTCCAACGCGAAATCTCCCAAAAGTAGGAATCTTCTAGAATCTGCACATCTCACGGCGCGGAACTATAAGCTTCGCGGACGCGAAACCTCTCTGGATCCAATTTGCACCTTTTTCCCACTTTTTCGTACATTTCCATTCAATGGCCTCCAAATCCTACAAAACTCAGATTCAATAGCTTTCGTGAGTAAAACAGCCAATAGATGAGCTAAAATGGGGTAAAACAATATAAACTGAAATGACCAAAACATGTATAATTTGAAGTTATCAAAATCCCCACACGTAAGCTTTGGTTGTCCACAATCAAAGAACTGAAAGATAAGATAAGTAACACCAAAATTATCTCCATCCGAAATCATTCAAGAACACAAACATAACAAACATAATTGAACACACCATACGATATAATGAATACTCGAATGCCAAGGACCAACCTTTTACCCTCACAAAGTATGTATATATCAAGTGTATCTCTCGGGGGGTAAAAGTGTATGTATAAAGTGATCACACCAATTACTCAACTGATTCCCGCATGCATAAGCTTGTCACCAAATCTAATCTCCACTACTAAGAAGTTGTCAACTGTCAAAAGGACTTTAAGCTTGTAATGTTAGGCTAAGGGTTAGGGTAGGAAAATGGATATATATAAGAGTGACTAAAGGTTTTGCAACAAAAACTTGAAAAACTTAATCAGTAATGATCCAAAACAATTAAGAGAATCATCTGACTTTTAGAATTTCAACTTTTTTCTTTGGGATGAACATTTTTGTTGGTCCCAAGTAGGTGACCTTCAAGTAAGGATAGTGTTTGGGATTATAGAAGGGGGGGGGGGGGTTGAATATAATCACACAAATTTTCACTTTTAAATTCTTGTTGTATTAACAAAATGAATTTACAGATTGTTGCGGAAATAGAAAAGACTAATAGTCTAAACTAAACAATCTAAGTTCTTTCACTATGCACTAAGTGAGAAGAGAATAGAGAAAGAAGATAGAGGGAATAAGAGAGAAAGGACTTGAGTATTTTTGGATGAAGAAGAAGTATGGAGAACATCTCTTCATGTCCTATTTATACTCCATGCATTAAATGCATGCAGACCTACTATTGTGACGTGTCACAATGTGAGTGGTCTGTTGTACTATTTACTATAAACAAATACTCTTTGCATGGTGTGCAAAAGAGGATGTTTGTAAACAGTTGCCTTGAGGTCTGATAAGTACGGAGGGAACAGTAAAGTAACTGCCCATATGTACTATTGTGTCAGTAAAGGCGGATAATCCTTTTGTGCATTAGACTAAGACATTGTTCTAATCCTTCAGGATCAGGATACTGATCAGTGACTAGAGTCCTGAAACTGAGGAAGTTCAGGGTCACGTGTATCCTGATGAATCTTCAGGATGTCATACGATAGTGAACAGACTGCTATCACTGAGTTCCGTCTTCAGATCACGAGCATGCTGTTCCTGTCATCAGCTATTTCTTCGACGTCGCTGATGGTTCTTTGTGTATGATCTTAATGTCTTCAGGAGGAGGTCTTTACTTCAGTGGACAGGATCAGTAAACTGCAGAACAGGCTCGTTAGTCTCCTGATCCTGATCCTGAAATCTATAAAGTTAAGTTACAGCACAAGTAACATGGAATAACACTGAACAGACTCAGTGATAATTCCTCAAGCTATAACAGATGTAAAAACCTATTCACTAAGTAAAGATTCAGGATCATTATCATTTCATCAGGTCTTAGGAGAGCTGGATCAACAATCTCCCCCTAAATGATAATGATAAGACAATAGAGTAATTGTCTTAATCTAGAAAAGTTAGAAATAAATCTAAGTCTAGAACTAAACAGTAGGAAATAGAACTCATAAAGGTACATGTCCCATTTACTGTTTTGAGGGATCTTTTTCAGTACTATGATGGAATGAAGTACAATGCACTGAATTGCATTCTCATTAATCTCATTTAAGTATTACAAGAGTAAGGAAAATACAAGAGTACATGACAGGAGTACTGAAAGAAAAAAAATTACAAAATATCTAACTATCAGATTCTTCGCTAATGTATTCAGTCTTGACGCAAACAGGAACAGGAGTGTCGCTGAAGGCAAGTCTGTGATCAAGTATAGCTCTGACAGTGCGAATAATCTCTTTGTTGTCTGGATTTTTCTTATCTTGTTGTGCAGTGAAGAGAACTGTCAAAAGATGTTCATAGGGCGCTATGTGTAGCTCATTGAAGCGCTGAAAGCGTAGGATTTTTGAGTTATCGCTAACACAAATGCCATGAACAGGTTCTCTGATTACTTGTCCTTCAGATAGAGAGATTCCAGGAGGGAGTGAAAGATCAAGCATTGAGAGGTCCAGAGGTTTAACAACCATTCTGGGAAGACAGGGAGTAGGTCTTCTTGTAGAGGTGCCTGCAGATCTTCGAACTGGTTGCTGAGATAGGACAGAAGAGTAATGGAGCAGGTCATCAGGTATTTCAGTTGTCCTTCTGATGCGAGCAATAAGTCCTTCAATGACTTCTTCTACTTCAGCCCGACAGTTCTTGTTGGCTTTGGGAAGTAGGGATCTGATTTCATTCCACTCTGACAAGTTGTAACGATCTAACTTGTCCAGAGTGTGCTCTGCGTCCTTTACTCCAGAGCGTTTGACTGTGATCCAGATTTTGCTAGGATTACCTTTCTTGCCTCTAGATCGGCGAAGATGGATTCCTGAGATGGCAGCACCATGCTTTCGGAGGTGTAACCGATCTCTGCACCAGTCAAGCTCAGCGTTTACTTCTCCAGTCTGTACCTCTGCATTTTTGTTGAAGACCTTCAGAACAGCTTTCTGTGCAAGGATAGGATCTGCACTTATTTCTGCATCTTCATCTACAAAATCCGATGTAAGCCTTCGAGCGGCTTGGGCAGAGAGGAAAGCTTCCTTCTGCTTTTATTGTGCTCTAGTTGAGCCTGTACAGCTTCGTTGTACTCCTCCTGCGAGAGATAGGCGAACTCGGAGTCACAAGAGGTACGAAGAGGGATTTTTACTCTTGTACTCTCGAGTCGCTCTATCACGGCGTCTAAGCGCCCATCCCTGTCAATGGCAAAGGAATTGTCAGGGTAATTTTCACCTTCAGATCTAGGAGAGTTTGAGGGAGGCGATCTGGGTGAAGAAGCAGGGGTAGAGAAGTCATCAGAGATGAATTCATCATCTGATGAAAGGCATATTGTATCAGGGGTGGCTCGGATTTCAGGGGTTCTGGATGAAGTGGCTTCTTGGTTGAAACGGGTTGTAGGACGGGTAGTAATGGTTTCTTGGTTGAGGGGTGTGATCCTGAAGGTCATAGTAGATAATTCAGCTCTGGTCTGTTCATTGGGACTATTCTCCATTAGGCGAATAATGTCACCAGTGACAGAACCATAGTTGACATCTTCAGGATCGGCTTGGGTATAAGGTTCAGGTTCAGTGTGAGAGGTGATTTCAGGAGATGGTTCAGGAGAAGATAGTTTAGGAGGTTGGTAGATAACCATTTGAAGGTTATTAGGAGGGGAGTCTTCAGGTGAGGTGTCTAAGGTGATGGTTTCAGAGGTAGGTTTGGTTTTAAGAAGAATAGAGATAGGTTGGTTATCAGAGGAAGAGGGAGAGGATGGTAGTAGAGACATACCAGAGGCATCAGGGTTCTCCCCTGAGGTTGTGCGAGCCCTGGAATGGGTGCTGAGGTAGGAACCTTCTCGACGAAGATGTCGTCGTCTATATCATCATCATCATCTTCATCATCATCATCCTCGTCTTCATTATTCCCCCGGCTTCAGTGGTTCTCCAGTTCGTGGAGGGGGAATAGGCGGAATGGTCTCGGGGCTGTCTCTCCCCCTCAACAGGTGCCTGCACTAAGGCAGTTGTTGATACACTCCTTTGGAGGAGAGAGGCCATGTCACTGAGGACTTTGCGCGTGATGTATGATGATGAGATCAGGGACTGCAACACATCCCTGTCCGCCGTGGTGAAAGATGGAGGCGGCGCAGGAGCAGAGGTGAGGGCGTTAACAGCAGAGGAGAGCCCTGTCACCTGCTCCTGGATGGCGCGGATGGCAGCTTCCTGAGCATCCAACCTCTGAACCACCGTTGATTGGAAGGTGGTGAGAGAGTTGGTGCTGTTGTTGATTGTTGTGGAGAGTGCAGGGAGAGCCGTTGCCTTCAGGTCATCAATAGATGCCTGAAGGTTGGTGGAGGAGGAGGCAACTTGTGAAACCTTGTCGTGGATGTTATCCAGACAAGGAATGGAGAGGGTGACGGCCGTGGGCGGCGGAGTTGTGGCGACGGCGGCGGCAGTGGCACTGGCGGCGGCAGCTTCAGCAGCGGTTTGTAGCAGCTTTGGCAGCAGCAAGCTCCTGTTGTAAAGTCTGGAGACGTGCTGAATGCTCTGCCTCCTTCTGCTGGAGGGCTGTGCGGGCCTCCTGCAGGTTCCGTTCAGCGGACTGCCTGCGAAGCTCAGCTGTGTTCAGCTGATGCTCGGCATCCGTGAGAATAAAATCATTGAAGGGGTCATCCTGATGAAGTTGGGGATGCCCTTCAGAACCTGCTCCTAAAGAACCTGTAAATAGAGGAGCTAAATGAGTACTAGAAGACTCAGTAGCTTTCATAGAAGAAGAAAAGGTAACAGTTTGGTTAGAAGTATTACCTGAGGCTAGGAGGGTATCAGAACGATTACCCTCCACATTCTCTGAGTGTTCGAGTTGAACAACCTCAGGTTCTTGTGTAACAGGAGCAGAGATAGGAGTATCTGCAGTGGAAGAATGTTTAGATAAAGGAGATGGTTTATTAAAGTACTGGGGCAGGGTAATGTAATATTTCTTACCAGCCGCCTGTTTCTTTTTCTTCTGCGCCTTAGACTTGGCGCGTTTTGGAGGAGGTGGAGGAGTGGCAGAAGATGGTTGGGGGCGCTTCTGGAGCGTAGAAGTTGTGGTTGCAGCTGGGGAAGTCAGTATGGGGTTAGCTACTGACATAGCATGCATAGAAGTAGAAGAATGTGGTTTGGAAGAGAAGAGAGAAAACGTACCTGCAGTTGGAGAGGTGGATTGTTCAGCATCCTCCTGAACTGGTTCAGGAACGACCAGGACGGCGGAGAGAGGGACGTCGTCAGGTTGAGGAGCAACATGTTCCAGGAACCTGGGTCCAAGAGTGTAGTTGTTGGAGTTCCCGACCTTGGGGTAGTTGTCCCCATATGTAGCTCTAGGACGGCCGAGAAAAATCTGGGGAAGGCCATGTTGACGACCCGGGTCTTGCTCCGGACCTTCTTCACCATGTCGTCCCATATGCAGCGAGCATAGTCAAACTCGCGATTTTTGATCGCAGAGAAGACCATGTGCTGGATGACCGTAGGGAACTGCTCCGTGCTCCCCGTCTTGCCCGATAAGCACAGGCCAAACGTGTTCCATATATAGTAGAACGTAGCGTTTAGTCCTGACTTATGGACAGTGGCACCCGTCTTTGGTAGCAAGACGCCATCCTTATTCACAGGCCATCGGTAGCCTATGGCGTCCAGGAATTCTATGATTTCGTCAGCGGTGGGGACAGGAGGGAAGCGCTTCTTCTTTGGGAAGTTGAGCACGTTCCTTAGGGTTCCGAAACCAAAGGAAATGATGTTTTCCTTGATTTGGAATTTGATGACCTCTCGCAGGACACCTTTGGTATTCTTTTCCTTGGCAACAGTGGCTGTAGACCATAGTTGTTGCAGCATTGGCTTGTTCAGCTTAGGGTCAAGGGTGAAAGCCGTCTTCAGGGGGCTGTTCAGCAAGAATTCTTTGGCAGGCAGCAGGTATGCTTTGTCTGCTGGGATGTCAAACAGTCCTATGACGTTGTTCTGCTTGAACAGCACGTCATGTTGTGGGATGATTATTGGCAAACTCTCAGTAGCTTGCGGAGGTGTGGCCTCAGATGAGAGCTGGACGTCCAAGGATGTAGATGTAGTAGCAGCCATCCTGTTAAAAACATAAAAATAACATATATGGATGATTAGGAGTCCAAAATATGCATTTTTCTTCATTTTTCAATGAACACAAAATATGTTCATAAAAATGGTGAAATCCTTTATACTTAGAATAGATTAGATACCAAAATTCACAAAAGGAATGTGTTTTGGTATTGAAAAGAAACTTTTATTTTGACGAAAAGATATCAAAAATAGGAGTTTATGATTGTTCTTAAAAGAAATAAGAATATCATGTAAACTGTTTAACAAAAACCTTACAAGATTTTGGAGAAACTAAGACCAAACGAAGTGATCTTAGTGTTTTTGAAAAACGATTTATCACACTAAGTTGTTTAAGTGAAGAAAGCCAACTTACTATGTAGAAAGAACAAAAATTAAGAAACACTTACGATGAATTTGTTGAAAGAAAGAGATGAGTGTTCTTGATGTTCTTGAGAAATTAAAACTTGTTCTTGCTTTTCTTGCTTGATTGCTTAGAGATTTATCTGAGCGTAAAGAGTGAAAAGGAATACAAGTGAGGTTTTTATACCTCGTGGTAGGAGAGAGAAAAAGGATGAGAGAGAAAAGAGCGGCTAAATTCAAACGTAATGATGAAAAGGGAGTTCTACGCGCGTTCACGCGCCTGACACACGTAGTGGGGAACAGGAAACGTCCCATTACGTGTCAGCCCAGATGAAACGTTTGTTTTATATGAAAAACTAAAAACCACCTTTTCAGGGGATGATTCCATTTTGGTGAAAGATATGTTTTATTGGAATCAGAGTACTTATCAGATAAGTACTGTTTTGGGAAAAATCCTCTTATCACATTTAATGCGATAAGGTTTCAGTAGCAGGGAGAAGAAATATTTACCTGAGAATCATCAGTATTCGGATTTTGAACCAAGATTTTGTAAGTACTGAATAGAGTTATCCCCTGAAGAAGAGTTATTCAGGAGTTGTTAAGAAAAGAGGTCCTGAGAGAATATTTTTATAAGGACTTTAACAACTGTTTGTCCTGAGAACTTCTATTCTTCAGGATTTAACATCCCAAGTTCACTGAGGAGCATATTAAAACGCGTCACATCCAGTGGTTTGGTAAAGAGGTCAGCAAGCTGATATTCAGTAGGGACAAAATGGAGTTCAATATCACCATTCATCACATGATCCCTGATGAAGTGATATCTCACTTCAATGTGCTTTGTCTTAGAGTGTAAGACAGGATTGTTAGCGATGGCTATTGCTGAAGTGTTGTCACAGTAGATAGGAATTTTGGAGAGTTGTATGTCATAGTCCTGAAGTTGATTTCTCAGCCACAGGACCTGAGCACAACATATTCCTGCTGCAACATATTCAGCTTCAGCAGTTGATGTGGACACAGAGTTCTGCTTCTTGCTAGTCCAACTCACCAACTTGCCACCTAATAGGTGACATCCACCAGTAGTGCTTTTCCTGTCGATCTTACATCCTGCAAAGTCACTATCAGAATAAGCTGTTAGATCGAACCCTGAGTCCTTGGAGTACCAAAGACCCATGTTTGGAGTTCCCTTCAGGTATCTGAAGATCCGCTTTACAGCGGTCAGATGGGATTCTTTGGGTTCAGCCTGATAACGAGCACAGAGACATGTAGAATACATGATATCAGGACGACTCGCTGTAAGATACAGCAGTGAGCCAATCATTCCTCTATAGAGAGTCACATCAACAGGTTTCCCTTTGGAATCCTTGTCAAGAGTCAGAGGAGGAGCCATTGGAGTCTTCATCGGTGTACAGGATGTGAGATCAAATTTCTTCAGCATCTCATGTACATATTTACCTTGATTGATAAAGATTCCCTTTTCAGATTGCTTGATCTGAAGTCCTAAAAAGAATGTTAGTTCGCCCATCATAGACATTTTATATTCAGATTTCATGAGCAACTCAAATTTTTCGCAGAGTTTGGGATTGGTGGATCCAAAGATAATGTCATCGACATATATCTGGACAAGAAGGATATGCTTAGGATATTTCTTTAGAAATAAAGTGCTATCAATCTTTCCACGAACAAAGCCTTTAGAGAGAAGAAAGGTTGAGAGGGTGTCATACCAGGCACGAGGAGCCTGTTTTAACCCATAGAGAGCCTTGTTTAATTTGTAGACGTGATCAGGGAACTTAGGATCTACAAAGCCAGGAGGCTGAGCCACATAGACTTCTTCATTAAGTTTTCCATTCAGAAAGGCATTTTTAATGTCCATCTGATAAACCTTGAAGTTCATATGTGCTGCAAAAGCTAGGAAGAGTCGAATTGCTTCGAGCCTAGCAACAGGAGCAAAAGTTTCATCGTAATCAATGCCCTCTTCCTGCCTGTATCCCTGAGCCACAAGGCGAGCCTTGTTTCAAATGATTGTACCAATCTCATCAAGTTTATTTCGAAAAATCCACTTGGAACCAATGATTGTACGTTTTCGAGGCCTAGGGACGAGAAGCCAGACATTGTTTCTGATGAATTCTGCTAGCTCTTCCTGCATGGCTGAGACCCAGGCAGGATCACGCAAGGCATCATCTATTTCTTTAGGTTCATTTTCAGAGATAAAATTTACATAAAGACAGACGTTACCAGCCTGACGTCTGGTTTTCACACCAGAAGAAGGGTTTCCAAGAACTTGATCAATGGGATGATCTTTGGTCCATCGGAGAGCAGGTGGTTGATACACCTGTCCTGAAGTAGATGCTTCATTGGATGATGGATCAGGAAGAAGATTGGTAGGAGAGGGTTCACTAACAGCGGTTTGAGAGAAGTCTTCACTGTTAGTGGGTTGATCAGGTTCAGGTGGTGTGATTTGAGAGATAGGGGTGGCATTTATGAGAGGTGGAGTGGTTATATCAGTGGGTGGTATAGGATTTTCTTCAAATCCATCAGGAAGGTCTTGAGGAGATGGATCAGCAATAGGAGGTTCAGGGACTTGAAAGAAAGAGTCAGCCCACTGATTGATTTCAGTATTATCATTTGGGTGAGGAAAGGTAGGACCCGATTCATCAAACTTGACATGAATCGTTTCCTCAATGGTTTGTCTTCGTTTGTTGAACACACGGTAAGTTTTAGAAATGGATGAGTATCCGAGGAAAATTCCATCATCAGATTTGGAATCAAACTTTCCAAGATTATCTTTGTTGTTCAGGATGTAGCAGACACAACCAAAGATATGGAGATGTTCGATTGATGGTTTCCTGTTACGAAAGAGTTCGTAAGCGGTTCTTCTGAAACGCTTGACAATCAGAGATCTGTTCTGAGTATAGCAAGCAGTATTTACGGCTTCAGCCCAGAACTGAGTGGCAAGGTTGGCTTCACTCAGCATAGATCTCGCAGCTTCAATCAACGTCCTATTCCGTCTTTCAGCAACACCATTTTGCTGAGGAGTTCTCACAGAGGAGAAGTTTTGAGAGATACCTTTCTGTTCAAAGAAAGATTCCAGGGTACTGTTTTTGAACTCAGTCCCATGGTCACTTCTTATTGATCGAACAGTAAGGTTGTTGAGTCTTTCCATCTTCCTGACGAACAGGATGATTTCTTCAGGAGCATCACTCTTGGCACGTAAGAAGAAAACCCAAGTATATCTGGAATATTCATCTACGATTACCAGAGTATATTTCTTTCCACCAATGGATTGGACATTAACGGGTCCAAAGAGATCCATGTGGAGAAGTTGTAGAGGAAAGCTGATGGAGGAAATCTGCTTGGACTTGAAGCTAGCTCTGGTCTGTTTTCCTTTCTCACAAGCTGAACAAAGAGATTCCTTTGTGTAGCGAAAGTCAGGAAGACCAATAACCAGGTTGTTGATGCAGAGTTGATTCAGCGTCTTTAAGTTGAGATGAGAGAGACGCTTGTGCCAGAGCCAATTCATATCAGTGGAAGCACGTGATACGAAACAGAAGTTATCAGTGGAAGTATTCATGTTGATGATGTAGATATCTGCATGTCTAACACCAGTGAGAATAACTTCCTTTCTCCTGTTCTTGACTTTGCACTTTTTCTTTGAGAAAGAAACTTTGTGATTCTTATCACATAGTTGACTGATGCTAAGAAGATTGTGCATCAGGCCTTCAACATAAGCAACTCGTTTGAAAGTAGTTACTCCGTTGGTAAGAGTGCCATACCCTCGGGTTTGGCCTATACCGTTTCCGCCAAAGGTCACAGCAGGACCTCTTTCTTCACGGTAGTTAGAGAGGACAGATTTAGAACCAGTCATATGTCGAGAGCATCCACTGTCCAAGTACCAGATGCCCTTATCCTGAAAAGATTAGAGTTTAAGTTTTCTTTGGTACCCATAGAACTATGGATCCAGAAGTATTAGTAGGACTGGTTGAGTCAGTGTCAGCCTTTACTGAAGTATCAGTACAGGAGGCTGGAGTCTTGACTGAAGGAACAGTCTTGACAACCTTCTTTCCTTTGACTGATTTCTCAGTCTTGGGAATCTTCTTTACCTTAGCTGATTTTTCAGCTTTGGTAGCATCAGGACACTTACTCGCAATATGGTCATTTAATCCACAGTGATAGCATTTGCGGTAAAGAAAGCGTTTTGTGGGGTCCATGAAGTTTTTGAACTTCAAGTGAGCAGGACCTGCACCAAGTATGCCTTTAGCATTTGACAGAGGAGGAATTGGAGTCTTCTCCTTAGTCGTTTGCTTCAGGTCAATCTTCAGTCTAGGAGCAGGACTCTGAGAAAGAGACTTAGTTCCAGAGACTGAAGGACCACCACCCAGAACTTTGTTCTTGGGTTTAGGACCCTTGGTCTTTGAAGGTGTTACAGTCTTAGATTTTTCTTTGACTGTGCACTTTTTGCTCTTAGGAGCACCTTCAGAGTGTGTGTTAGAAGAGGAAGGGATATTTTCAGAAGCATTAGGAATGGGAATAGAAGAAACAAATTTTCCAAATTTTAGCATGGAACTTTCATACTTAGTTTCTTCATACTTGTATCTATGAGTGAATCCAAGACCTCTTTTGCTTTTGTCAGACCTCCCTGAAGCTAATATTTCATCAACTTTTTCAGAGGCGTCACTCCATCCTTTGATGGTGACTTTTTCAGCATTTAATTGAGCAAGGGCCTTTTCTTTGGCAGCAAGAGCCAATTCTCTTTCAATACATGGAGTTTTGTTTACAGTGACCTGGTCCTTATAATTTTCTTCCAAAATGGTAAGCTGTTTTATTTTTTCTTGACATTCTTTGAGTTGTCCTCTAAGATCAATATTCATTTTTTCAGCAGAGGTTTTACCATTAAGGGCTTTGTAAAGATCGAGAGTGACCAGGTCCAACTGAGTTAAGCTTTCAAGAGGGATGAGAGGAATAGGTACCTGACTGGAAGAATCAGTCGCAGAGGTGGAAGCTTCAGGAGTTGTGGAAGAAGAAGCTTCAGGATCCTGAGGAGGAATCTCTTCAGGAACCTCTTCTATCTTAGCCATGAGAGCTAAGGTAGGTTCCTCAATAATGGCCATCAGTGCCACTTGAGTATCTTCCTCATCAGATGAGTCATCAGAGGAGACATCATCCCAGTCGCAGTCTTCTGCGATTAAACCTTTGCCTTTACGCTGAGTTTTCATCTTTTTGTATTTTTCTTTTAGGCGCTGGTATTTGGGATTCTTAGAAGAAGATTTAGCAGAGGAGGGAGCAAACTGACTTTTCCTGTACCTGCAATCATTAGCAAAGTGTCCTTTGCCCTGACAATTGTAGCAGATAGCAGTAGCCTTATCAACAGGGTCTGATTTAGGCTTGTCAGTAATAGTAAGATGTTTCTTTTTGTGGAAGTTTCCCTTTTTGGCAAACTTCTTGAAAGATCTGGTTAAAAGAGCAAGAGATTCATTGAATTCAGGATCTTCTGACATGTCAGAGTCAGAAGATTCTAATTCAGTAATAGTTACTGAAGAAGAAGTGGCAACAGTAGGAACTGAGTCAGAGACCAATGCAACAGAGTTGCTTTTGGTGTCTTTAGAGTCTCTTATGAGATTCTTTTTCAGTTTTTTCTGTTGTTCTCGGTTAAGAAGAATACCGTACAGCTCACTTAGTGTGAGTGTCTTTATGTCTTTTGACATAGTTAAGCAGGAGGTGTAAATTTCCCAATGTTCAGGAAGAGCTTCCATGAACTTGGTAACCACCTCAGAGTTAGAGTAGGTAGTACCGATGGTCTTCAGATCAATCAGAAGACAGTTGAATCTCTGATGTAGCTGGGAGAGAGTTTCATCCTTTTGATGAATAAATCTTTCATACTGTCGAACCAAGAAAATCTTTCTTGATTCCATGAGAACAGCAGTACCTTCATATTGAACACAGAGAGTGTCCCATATCTCCTTAGCAGAGCGAAGGTGACAGACAGAGTGGAATACATCGTCAGGGAGTGACATGGCGATGAGAGACCTAGCCTTGGTGTCAATGTTGACCAGGCGTCTGTCTTCATCATTCCAGTCAGTTACGGGCTTCACCAGCTGCCTTTCAGGAACAGCTGGTTGGCCAGCAGCAGCAGGAATGGGGTGGACGGTTTGTGTAGGCACATGTGGTCCATTTTCCAGAAAGTATGGAATCTGGGGATCAGAACCAGAGAGAAAGAGTTCCATCCTGGTTTTCCAAAGAGAGAAGTTGTCTTTGTTGAACCGAGGAGGCTTTCCAGCAGAGCCGGTATCAAAGTAGTTATCCTTAGCTTGAAGAGCCATAGAATAAGAAGAGAGGATCACAAGATTTTTCTAAGAAGAAAATGAGAGCTTGTATCTGCTCTGATACCACTTGTTGGTCCCAAGTAGGTGACCTTCAAGTAAGGATAGTGTTTGGGATTATAGAAGGGGGGGGGTTGAATATAACCACACAAATTTTCACTTTTAAATTCTTGTTGTATTAACAAAATGAATTTACAGATTGTTGCGGAAATAGAAAAGACTAATAGTCTAAACTAAACAATCTAAGTTCTTTCACTATGCACTAAGTGAGAAGAGAATAGAGAAAGAAGATAGAGGGAATAAGAGAGAAAGGACTTGAGTATTTTTGGATGAAGAAGAAGTATGGAGAACATCTCTTCACGTCCTATTTATACTCCATGCATTAAATGCATGCAGACCTACTATTGTGACGTGTCACAATGTGAGTGGTCTGTTGTACTATTTACTATAAACAAATACTCTTTGCATGGTGTGCAAAAGAGGATGTTTGTAAACAGTTGCCTTGAGGTCTGATAAGTACGGAGGGAACAGTAAAGTAACTGCCCTTATGTACTATTGTGTCAGTAAAGGCGGATAATCCTTTTGTGCATTAGACTAAGACATTGTTCTAATCCTTCAAGATCAGGATACTGATCAGTGACTAGAGTCCTGAAACTGAGGAAGTTCAGGGTCACGTGTATCCTGATGAATCTTCAGGATGTCATACGATAGTGAACAGACTGCTATCACTGAGTTCCGTCTTCAGATCACGAGCATGTTGTTCCTGTCTTCAGCTATTTCTTCGACGTCGCTGATGGTTCTTTGTGTATGATCTTAATGTCTTCAGGAGGAGGTCTTTACTTCAGTGGACAGGATCAGTAAACTGCAGAACAGGCTCGTTAGTCTCCTGATCCTGATCCTGAAATCTATAAAGTTAAGTTACAGCACAAGTAACATGGAATAACACTGAACAGACTCAGTGATAATTCCTCAAGCTATAACAGAAGTAAAAACCTATTCACTAAGTAAAGATTCAGGATCATTATCATTTCATCAGGTCTTAGGAGAGCTGGATCAACAATTTTTCTTTTAGAATTGGCCTAAGCATATTGCTTATTTGGGGCTCCAATTCTTTTTCTTTCTTTTCTTTTCTTTTTTTATTTTTCTCGACTCTTTTGATATTTCTTTTTCTTTTGAGTCAGCTTTTGGACATTCTTTTTCTTTTCTACTTATTTTCAATCATGCTCTTTTTCAATCCCCTTTTTGTTAGATTTTGAAAATATGGATCAAAACTTTTTAAGCTCTCAAATTTAAGTCACGGCCAAAAGATAGATAAATAAAATAGGCTAAAGGATAGATAATGATATCGGGTAAAGAAATGAAAAGGCTAAGGCTCAAAGCAGGTTTCAAGGAATAAAGTGTTAAAATTGAACACTTTCAACAAAATTGGCTAGACAAATTAAATAACCTTAATATGAGGTTATCTAACGAAGGCTTAAAAGGGTTGAAACGAAGGCCTCGATCAGTGCAATGGTGATAAATACTTCTCTTTTGTGATCTCGACAAGCATTCAAATGACAAGTTCTACCTTGGGTCACAGTCGGTAAATTTTCACGAAATGATTAATCAATAAAGGCTCAAACTCTCAAAGGAATCGGGTGAGGCACTCATGGTAATTGGCAATCCAAGGCAATACTCCTATTCATATAACCTTACTTAGTGTTCCCCTATGCAAGCATCTACATGTTAAAAAAAAATCCCAAATTTTGAAAAAAAATGGGGTCAAATTTCAAAGCTTTCAGAATCCTCGAAAAATAATAATCAAAAGCATAAGCTAACCCAAATATTAACAGTTAAGTCTACTTAACTCCCTCCCCACACTTAAAATTTGCAGTGTCCTCAATGCAACAATTAAAACAAGTAAGGAGAATACGAAAAAAGATAAACTTCCCGGGTTTTGAGACTTAATCCATCAGAGAGAGAGAATCCCGGAACCATAAGCGGTGCTCGATCATAACACGGTTCATCTATTACCAAAAACAAAAAAAAACAAAAGTAAAAAGGAACAAAACAAAACTAAAAAAAATCCAAACAATTAAAATCCTAAAGCATGCAAACAATTAAAATGTCTAAAGCAAATAAAATCCTAAAATCCACAACCACACAAACAAGAAATTAAAAATTGTCTAAACAACCCAATCGAATTAAAGCAAATAAAGATCAAGATCAATAAGGGCCACGAGGATGATTCCTCCAATCCTCAAAAGATGGAAAACCAGGCGGACTCACATCGGAAAACGGCCACAACCGTTGCACACCAAGATGCTCCGCCACTTGGTTAAGCACTCCACTTCGCCAATTGGTTTGGTGGCGTGTTCCGTGGAGTTACACTCCATCCGTGATGATGTCGATCAAAGGAAAACTGCAAATCCGAGAGTTGTTGCGTCATCCCTTGATATCCCAGCGTAAGCATTCCAATCTTCCGGCTCTTCCATCGCTTCTGCCCCACTTGAACTACCACCATGCTCTACCGTCCTCTCCCTCGGTGCTTGACTTTGCGGGTGCGTCTCCCAACGATATCGAACTCCATGCGGTGTTTGAACCGATCTCACTACCCCCATACCCTTAAGTTGCTCCATGTCAATAAGACCCATCTCGCCCAAGCTCATCATTGAAGCAACGACACCTTGGCCTAGAATTCCAAAATACCGAGCGAGTCATGTCACGTATTGGCCACCAACCATCTTACTTCCACCCCTATATCTACCCGCCCTTTTGGAGTTGAACGGCGATGATGTAGGTAGCTACAAACTCCAAAATAAGCTCTCGATAGAGTATCTCGTTGATGTTGAACAACCGATCCCAAGCTTTACAAATCTAATACTCGAGTCCATTCTCACCGATGGCATGCTTTTCAAGAACCGCATTTACATCTCCATCAATCTCCAATGTTTGGAGAAGAGTTCAATCGGGCCTCCTTGGCACAACGATCTGTCGAGTCTTTATCTGGTGCATGATATCCCGGTACTCGGCTTGTTTTGCAGCGCTCAAAGTGGAATTGGTCATAAAATAGGTAAACGCATGGGTCCCATCCGGTGCCCGGTAGTTCACATTGGGTGCGGACGCGGAAGCGGATGTGGATCTTTTCCTCTACAAAAATAATTAACCATGTCTTAGTTCCAAACCAAATCAATTTAGCACATTACATGATTAATGGTCTAATTATCAAAAAGCTAGAAACTCAAGTTACTTAAGATATGCATATGTAAGTCACTTAATGGAAGAAAATCCCCGCACTTGAATTTCTAGGCAACCAAATTTCAACTAGCAATCCTAATATGGTGAAAACAAAAGTAGAAGGGAATTTGAGAAATTCCCCACACTTAGCATGCAAGTACATCCCAATTAGATTACCACAATCAAATCTAGCCCCAAATCAATCAAAGTACAATGCTAGCAATAATATATCATCAATTAAGGTACCATTCTAATTGCTCAATGCCAAAATCAATTAAGAACAATACTATCTAGCATCTCTAGCAATAAGCAACTAAAATCAAGCAACTGTACCAAATACCCTTCTCGAGATGAAATCCAACTATGAGATTGTAGAAAACGTACCTTGGAAGCCATGGATTCGAAGAATTGAAGCACAAGAAACTCAAATTTCGCGTTGGGGAAGAGGAGTTCGCGGCGGCTAAGGAGTATTAGGGCAATTGTGTTTGAAAAAGTTGAAGAAATAAGGTTTTAAAACCCGTCAGTTCGACTTTCACGTCGCTAAGCCTAAGGCTTCGCATTCGCGAAGTTCATGAAAATTGAAAACTGGCCCTTGAAAAACTCCTTCGCGTCGCCAAACTACACCCTTCGCGCCGCGAAATGCGAAACTTTTTGTTGATCCAGCTTTCCTAAGACCTGATGAAATGATAATGATCCTGTTACTTTACTTAGTGAATAGGTTTTTACTTCTGTTATAGCTTGAGGATTTATCACTGAGATTGTTCAGTGTTATTCCATGTTACTTATGCTGTAACTTATTTTTATAATCATCAGGATCAGGATCAGTAGATGAACGAGTCTGTTCTGACGTCTACTGATCCTGACCATCAAAGTGAAGACCTCCTGAAGATATCAAAATCATACTCAAGAACCATCGGTGAAGTCGAAGAATTAGCTGATGACAGGACCAGCATGCTCGTGATCTGAAGACGGAACTCGAAGATAGCAGGCTGCTCAATTTCGTATGACATCTTGAAGACTCATCAGGATACAGTGACCTCTGATCAACCTCAATATCAGAGCATTCCTCACTGATCAGTATCCTGATCCTGAAGGCTTAGTGTAATGTCTTAATCTAATGCACAAAAGGATTATCCGCCTTTACTAACACAAAAAGTACATAAGGACAGTCTCTTTTCTGTTCCCTACGTACTTATCAGACCTCAAGGCAACTGTTTACATGAACCCTCTTTTGCACACCATGCAAGAGATATTTGTTTATAGTAAATAGTACATAGGACCACTTGAAGTGTGACACGTACACAAAAGTGTGTTTGCATGCATTTAATGCATGGGGTATAAATAGGACTTGAAGAAAGGTTCTCCACACCTCTTCTTCACCTTACTTATTACCCAAATCCTTTCTTTCTTATTCCCTCTATCTTCTTCTATTTTCTAGTCTTCTCACTCTAGTGCATAGTGAACGAAACTTAGATTGTTTAGTTTAGACTTTAGTCTTTTCTATTTCCGCAACAATCTGTAAATTCATATTGTTAATACAACAAAGAATTTAAAAGTGAAAATTTGGTGTGATTATATTCAAACCCCCCTTCTATAATCCCATACACTATCCTTACTTGAAAGTCACCCCCTTGGGACCAAGAAGTGGTATCAGAGCAGATTCAAGCTCTCTTCTTCTCTTAGAAAAATCTTGTGATCCTCTCTCTCTTAATCCATGGCTCTTCAAGCTAAGGATAACTACTTTGATACCGGTTCTGCTGGAAAACCTCCAAGGTTTAACAAAGACAACTTTGCTCATTGGAAAACCAGGATGGAACTTTTTCTATCCGGTTCTGATCCCCAAATTCCCTACTTCCTGGAAAATGGACCACATGTGCCCACACAAACTGTCCATGTTGTTCCTGCTGCTAACGGCCAACCTGCTATACCGGCAAGGGAACTGGTAAAGCCTGTGACTGACTGGAATGATGAAGACAGTCGCCTTGTCAATATCGACACCAAGGCTAGGTCTCTCATTGCCATGTCACTCCCTGATGACATCTTTCACTCTGTCTGTCATCTTCGTTCTGCTAAAGAAATTTGGAACACTCTTTGTGTCCAATACGAAGGTACTGCAGTCCTCATGGAATCAAGAAATATCTTCTTGGTTCGTCAGTATGAAAGCTTCATTCATCAGAAGGATGAAACCCTCTCCCAGATACATCAGAGATTCAACTGTCTCCTGATCGACCTGAAGACTATTGGTACTGTCTATCCTAACTCTGAGGTGATTACCAAGTTCATGGAAGCTCTTCCTGAACATTGGGAAATCTACACCTCCTGCTTAACTATGTCCAAAGACATAAAGACACTCACACTAAGTGAGCTGTACGGTATTATTCTGAACCGTGAGCAACAGAAGAAACTGAAAAAGAATCTCATAAGAGATACTAAAGATTCCAAGAGCACTTCTATTGCATTGGTCTCTGATTCAGTTCCTGCTGTTGCTACTCCTTCTTCTGTCACCATTATTGAATTAGAATCTTCTGATTCTGACATGTCAGACTCAGATCCTGATTTTAATGAATCTCTTGCACTTCTTACTCGCTCTTTTAAAAAGTTTGCCAAAAAGGGAAACTTCCAAAGAAGGAAACCTCTTACTCATACTGACAAGCCTAAAACAGAACCTGTTGATAAGGCTACTGCTACCTGCTACAATTGTCAGGGCAAAGGACACTTTGCTAATGATTGTAGGTACAAGAAAAAGCAGTTTGCTCCTTCTTCCACCAAATCTTCCTCCAAAAATCCCAAATACCAAAGGCTGCAAGAAAAGTACAAGAAAATGAAATTTCAGCGCAAAGGTAAAGGTCTTATCGCATAAGACTGCGATTGGGATGATGTATCCTCTGACGAGTCATCAGATGAGGAAGATACTACTCCAGTGGCACTGATGGCCATTATTGAGGAACCTAACTTAGCTCTCATGGCTAAGATAGAAGAGGTCCCTGAAGAGGTTCCTACTCAAGCTCCTGAAGCTTCCACCTCTGCAATTGGATCTTCTAGTCAGGTACCTACTCCTGTTGTTCCTCTTGAAAGTCTAACTCAATTGGATCTACTGAAACTTGATCACTATAAAGCCCTGAATGGTAAGACCTCTGTTGAGAAAATGAACATTGATCTTCGTGATCAACTCAAAGAGTGTCATGAAAAGATAAAACAAGTTACCATTCTGGAAGAAAACTATAAGGATCAGGTCTCTGTAAATCAAACTCTCTGTATTGAAAGAGAAAGGGCTCTTGCTGCCAAAGAAAGAGCCCTAGCTGAACTTAATGCTGAAAAAGTCACCATCAGAGGATGGAGTGACGCCTCTGAAAAGGTTGATGAAATACTAGCCTCAGGGAGAAATGTTAAAAACAAAAAGGGTCTTGGATTCACTCGTGGATGTCCTAGGCCTGATCGTTCCATGCTTAAATTTGGAATGTTCGTCTCCTCTATCCCTGATCCTAATGCTTCTGAAAACATCCCTTCCTCTTCTAACACACACACTGAAGGTGCTCCTAAGAGCAAAAAGAATACAGCCAAGCAAAACTCCAGAACTGTACCACCTTCAAAGACCAAGAATCCTAAACCTAAGAATAATAAAGTTCTAGGTGGTGGCCCTTCAGTCTCAGGATCAAAATCATTTTCTCAAAATCCCACTCCTAGACTGAAGATTGACCTAAAGCAAAAGACCTTGGAGAAGAAACCCATTCCTCCTCTATCCAATGCTAAAGGTATACTTGGTACTGGTCCTGCTTATCTGAAGTTCAAAGACTTCTTAGACCCCACAAAATCCTTTCTTTATCGCAAATGTTATCACTGTGGACTAAATGACCATATTGCGAGCAAGTGTCCTGATGCTACCAAAGCTGAAAAATCAGCTAAGGTAAAGAAAAATCCTAAGACTAGTAAAACAGTCAGAGGAAAGAAGGTTGTCAAGACTGCTTCTTCAGTCAAGACTCTAGCCTCAAAAACTGACAACTCAGTTAAGGCTGTCACTGACTCCAGCATACCTACTGATAACTCTGGATCCATAGTCCTATGGGTACCAAGAAAAACTTAAACTCTAAATATTACAGGATAAGGGCATCTGGTACCTGGATAGTGGATGCTCACGACATATGACTGGTTCAAAATCTGTTCTCTCTGACTATCGTGACGAAAGAGGTCCTTCAGTGACCTTTGGTGGAAACGGTAGAGGCCCAACCCGAGGGTATGGCACCCTGACCAACGGAGTAACTACGTTCA
The DNA here is from genome assembly GCA_030169165.1 of Centaurea solstitialis. Classification (NCBI taxonomy): domain Eukaryota; kingdom Viridiplantae; phylum Streptophyta; class Magnoliopsida; order Asterales; family Asteraceae; genus Centaurea; species Centaurea solstitialis. Next base: position 16,160,580 of record CM058044.1, on the reverse strand, counting down.
AATGAGTTGCTTATGTTGAAGGTTTGATGCACAATCTCCTTAGCATTAGTCAACTGTGTGATAAGAATCACGAAGTTTCCATCTCAAAGAAAAAGTGCAAAGTCAAGAACAGGCGCAAGGAAGTTATTCTCACTAGTGTTAGACAAGCTGATATCTACATCATCAACGTGAATACTTCCACTGACAACTTCTGTTTTGTATCACGTGCTTCTACTGATACTAATTGGCTCTGGCACAAGCGTCTCTCTCATCTCAACTTCAAGACGCTGAATCAACTCTGCATCAACAATCTTGTCGTTGGTCTTCCTGACTTTCGCTATACAAAGGTATCTCTTTGTTCAGCATGTGAAAAAGGAAAACAGACCAGGGCTAGCTTCAAGTCCAAGCAGATTTCCTCCATCAGCTCTCCTCTTCAACTTCTCCACATGGAACTCTTTGGACCTGTTAATGCCCAATACATTGCTGGAAAGAAATACACTCTGGTAATTGTTGATGAATATTCAAGATATACATGGGTATTCTTTCTTCGATCCAAGAGTGATGCTCCTGAAGAAATCATCCTGTTCGTCAGGAAGGTGGAAAAGCTCAACAACCTTTCTGTTTGATCTATCAGAAGTAACCACGGCACTGAGTTCAAAAACAGTACCTTGGAAACTTTCTTTGATAGGAAAGGTATCTCCCAGAACTTCTCCTCTGTAAGAACTCCTCAGCAAAACGGTGTTGCTGAAAGACGAAACAGAACCCTGATTGAAGCTGCACGATCGATGTTGAGTGAAGCCAACCTTGCCACTGAATTCTGGGCTGAAGCCGTAAATACTGCCTGTTACACCCAGAACAGATCTCTGATAGTCAAGCGCTTCAGGAGAACCCCTTACGAACTTTTTCGTAACAGAAAACCTTCAATCGAACATCTCCATATCTTTGGTTGTGTTTGCTACATCCTGAACAACAAAGATAACCTTGGAAAGTTCGATTCCAAGTCTGATGATGGAATCTTCCTTGGATACTCCTCTATCGCTAAAACTTACCGTGTGTTCAACAAACGAAGACAAACCATAGAGGAAACGATTCATGTTCGTTTTGATGAATCGGGTCCTACCTTCCCTCACCCTCAAGACAATGCTGAAATAAATCAGTGGGCTGACTCTTTCTTTCAAGTCCCTGATATTCCCATTGCTAATCCAACTCCTCAAGACCTTCCTGATGGTTTTGAAGAAACTCCTCTTCCACCCTCTCAAATAACTATACCTCCAGTAATAAATGCCACCCCCATTACTCAAGTCACACCTGAACCTGATCAACCCACTAGCAGTGAAGACTTCTCTCAAACCACTGTTAGTGAACCTGCTCCTACTACTACAAATCTTCTTCCTGATCCATCGTTAAATGAAGCTTCAACTTCAGGACAGGTGTATCAACCACCTGCTCTTTGATGGACCAAGGATCATCCAATTGATCAGGTCCTCGGAAATCCTTCCTCTGGTGTTAAAACTCGACGTCAATCTGGTAACATCTGTCTTTATGTTAATTTCATCTCTGAAAATGAACCTAAAGAAATAGATGATGCCTTGTGTGATCCTGCCTAGGTCTCAGCCATGCAGGAAGAGCTAGCAGAGTTCATCAGAAACAATGTCTGGCTTCTCGTCCCTAGGCCTCGAAAACGTACCATCATTGGATCCAAATGGATCTTCAGGAATAAACTTGATGAGGTTGGTACGATTATTCGAAACAAGGCTCATCTTGTGGCTCAGGGATACAGGCAGGAAGAGGGCATTGATTACGATGAAACTTTTGCTTCTGTGGCTAGGCTAGAAGCAATTCGACTATTCCTAGCCTTTGCAGCACATATGAACTTCAAAGTCTTTCAGATGGACATGAAAATTGCTTTTCTGAATGGAAAACTTAATGAAGAAGTCTATGTGGCTCAGCCTCCTGGCTTTATAGATCCTAAGTTCCCTGATCACGTCTATATGTTAAACAAGGCTCTCTATGGGTTAAAACAGGCTCCTCGTGCCTGGTATGATACCCTGTCAACCTTTCTTCTTTCTAAAGGTTTTGAACGTGGTAAGATCGATAGCACTTTATTTCTTAAGAAATATCGTAAGCATATCCTTCTTGTCCAGATATATGTCGATGACATTATCTTTGGATTAACCAATCCCAAACTCTGCGAACTTACTTTTTAGGACTTCAGATCAAGCAATCTGAAAAAGGAATCTTTATCAATCAAGGTAAATATGTACTTGATATGCTGAAGAAATTTGATCTCACATCATGTACACCGATGAAGACTCCAATGGCACCTCCCCTATCACTTGACAAGGATTCCAAAGGGAAACCTGTTGATGTGACTCTTTATAGAGGAATGATTGGCTCACTACTGTATCTTACAGCGAGTCGTCCTGATATCTTGTATTCTACATGTTTATGTGCTCGTTATCAGGCTGAACCAAAAGAATCCCATCTGACTGCTGTAAAGCGGATTTTCAGATATCTGAAGGGAACTCCTAATATGGGTCTTTGGTACTCCAAGGACTCAGGGTTCGATTTAACGGCTTATTCTGATAGTGACTTTGCAGAATGTAAGATCGACAGGAAAAGCACCACTGGTGGGTGTCACCTACTAGGTGGAAAGTTGGTGAGTTGGCCTAGCAAGAAACAGAATTCTGTGTCCACATCAACTGCTGAAGCTGAATATGTTGCAGCTGGAATTTGTTGTGCTCAGGTCCTGTGGCTGAGAAATCAACTTCAGGACTATGACATACAACTCTCCAAAATTCCCATATATTGTGACAACACTTCAGCGATCGCCATCGCGAACAATCCTGTCTTACACTCCAAGACAAAGCACATTGAAGTCAGATATCACTTCATCAGGGATCATGTGATGAATGGTGATATTGAACTCCATTTTGTCCCTACTGAATATCAGCTCGCTGACCTCTTTACCAAACCACTGGATGTAACACGTTTTAATATGCTCATCAGTGAACTTGGGATGTTAAATCCTGACGAATGAAGTTTATCAGGATACAAAGTTGTTAAGTCCTATAGAATAAGTTTTCTCAGGACACAAACCTAACAACTCCTGAAGAATACATTTATCAGGAGATAACTCTATTCAGTACTTACAAAATCTTTGTTCAAAATCCGAATACTGATGATTCTCCTCAGGTAAGTATTTCTGTCCCTGAAACCTTATCGCATTAAATGTGATAAGAGGATTTTCCCAAAACAGTACTTATCTGATAAGTACTCTGATTCCAAGAAATTTAATCTTTCACCAAATTGGAATTATCCACTAAAAGGTAGTTTTTAGAATAAAACAAACTTTTCATCTTGCCAGACACGTAATGGGACGTTTCCTGTTCCCCACTACGTGTGTCAGGCGCGTGAACGCGCGTCAAGCTTCTTTTTCATCATTGCGTTTGAATTTAGCCGCTCTTTTCTCTCTCATCCGTTTTCTCTCTCTACCCAAGAGGTATAAAAACCTCACTTGTATTCTTTTCACTCTTTACGCTCACAAATTCTCTAAACGAACTAAAAGCAAGAAAAGCAAGAAAAGCAAGAAAAGCAATCTCTTCCAGTTGTTACACCAAGAACACACACTAAACTCTTCTCTAAAGAATCATCGTAAGTGTTTTTATCCTTGTTCTTTCCATATTTAAGTTGACATTCTTCTTCTTAAACAACTTAATATGATAAATGTTTTTCCAAAAACCCTAAGATCACCTTGTTTGATCTTAGTTTTCCCAAAATCTTCAAATATTTTTGTAACACCCCGCTAAAGCGGAAACACGAGGTGCTACAGTCAAGATTTCATAACGATAGGAGATACGTAACACCAACCATTCATAAATAAAATTTAAACAGTGTTTACAAAAGTACATCCCAACCATAAATTAAACGTTTACAATCGTTCACAAAACAAAAAAAAATAACTAGCACGACATGATTGGTGACCACTAAATTCCATAAAAGCCCTATCAAACCTTCGGATTTCCTGAAAAGCATGTTAAAAAGAGACGTCAACTACGAGAGTTGGTGAGTTCACAGGTTTTGATATGCACAAAAATTTTCACATGCAGACTTATTATCTAAATATTTATTGAATCTTTTTAACCGTTCACAACCACGTGTATACTTGGACGTTCGCTCACGCCAAAATACACAATTATGCATAAGATATGTAAAACTTCGAGCCACTACCAAACCGTTAACCCCAACGAATACCTCAGAGGTGGTTGCTAACCACATGGGCGGAACGTTCGTGCGAACTACCTCAGCGGTGGAACTCACGTCCACATGTGTAGGTCGTCTTTCAACGAGTACCTCAGGGGTGGGGATCTTTTGCCCCACATGTGTAGTCGTTACTTCAGAAATAGTGCACCCTTCACTCGTCAGTCCTTCGGGTGGGTATTGGTACCAAATAGCGCTATCCACTAAGTCCATAGGCTCCTAAATGAGTTAATGGTAGTGTATATTCAAAGGGGCAAACTTTACTCGCACATATCGTCACAATGCATACTCACATAATCATGCTAAAAAGCATACGTGTATACAATTCATTTAACCATGCCAAAAGCATACGTGTACATAATTCACATAACCATGCTAAGAAGCATACATGTACACAATTCACTTAACACTTGCTAGAAAGCAAATTTTCATAACTTTTATTAACAACATGCTTTTCACCCCAAATACGTAAAAACGTTAAAAACGGGGCTGTGAATACTCACCTGGAGTAGCTTTCGCGTTTCTAAGTGACCGTTAGTGCGTGGTTAAAGTCCCGGCTCCGATTCTACAATTGCCCTAATTACAAACGTAGTTGTCGTAAGTTCTAAATTTTTACGGTCCATAAACAATAAGTCAATACCGATATCCATATAATGCCCTTACTATATTTTATTAAGTTCGTTTTAATATAAAAACAAGTTTTGTTACTTTAATTAATGTCCAAAAATGTGGGGATTTCTTGATGAAAGCAAAATATCACTTTTTAAGAAATCTGATTTTGGTCAGATTTGTAGAGCTCCAAAAATACCATCATTTTGCCTAGTTCCAAAAGGAATTAAACCACCAAATTTTTATCCAATAATTTTAAGGGTATTAACCATAATTCCACCAAATTTCATGATTTTAGGAGATAATTAACATATTTTAAAAATTATGGAGAAATCAGTGTGCATGTAATCATTCTGAAATGACATGTCTGTGGTGTTTGAGTCATGGAGGAATCATTTCAACACCAAAATTTGAATTTCAAAAGGGGTTAGTTAACTCAACTATCTAACATATGAAACTTGTTTCACACGATTTGGATACTTTTTGAATGAGATATGACCTCAAGAACTCAAGTAAATGAATCTAACATGGTTGGACAGATTGCATACTGATTTCTTTTTCATTGGTTGAACATCTAAAACTTCCCCAAATCATGTGTTTTCGGAGTCTTTGGAAAGCTAACTCATTAAGCTTGATTCTAGACTCAAGAATCATGTATTTTGAACAATCCATCAAAGAGTTATGCATGCATGAAGCTTACACAAATTTCTGACCAAGAACTGATTAACACTAAAATGTTTAATCATGGTTAAGGGTTCAGATCTTGGATTTTTACACGATTCCAGTGGGGTATGAACCCTAACACATAAAATATTGTTCCATAAAAATTTCAAGGAGAAATGAGTTCGAGAAAACCCTTTTTGGGTCGTATAAACTACATGCAAAAATCGGACAGATTCTGTCCAGAATCAAAACCCCATTTTCATTCATCAAAACACATAAAATCACAAGATTTTTGGGGGTTTCTTGCTATTAAACCATAAACTCATATCATTCAACAAATAAATAGATGAAATATGTATTATCATCATCAATAGACATGCATGAACTATCAATAAAGTCCAGCCCCAAAATGATAATCAAAAACATCACAACAAGATTTTTGCAATCAAACTTGTGTTCTTACGGGGGATTCATGGATATTTACCTTCATAGAATGTTTATACACATTTCTAAGGTTCTATCTCATCCCCAAACACCAAGATGATTATCAAAGTATAAAGGAGGGATCAAACCTCAAGAAAAATGGAAGAAGACTCAAGAATGAGCCAAAAATCGAAGCTATACAAGCCTACAATGCTCTTACCTTTGATGAACAATAACAAAACTTCCAAAAGCTTGCTTGAATCTTTAAAGAACTCAGATTTTTAGTGGAAAGATGGCTGGAATTTTTGAAGGTTTTAGAGAGAGAGAAGAGAGAAAAAGAGATTAGAGAGAGAGAGGAAATTTTGAAATGGAATGATGAGATAGAAGTGTGTGTAAGAAGAAAAGAGGAAAAAGAGAGAGAGGTTGGTTCATGGGGGGGGGGGTGCCGGCCTTCTTGGCCAATCCCAACCCTTTTCAAAAAAAAAAAATTTTAAATAATTTAAATGGTTTAAATTATACTGCTTAATTCAACGCAGTATCGGTTTTTAGCGCGTTTTCGGTAGAAACCGATTTTTCGAGGGAAATTTCGGATCATTTAAATTAGTTTACTTAATTTTAAATAAAATAACTTAATTTTTCTAAAAGTCAACTTTAAATTTGGCATTATAGGATTATCGGATGACTTCGGGCCGGTTCGGGCTTTTTCGGGCAGTTTTCGGGACTTTTAGGTTTTAGCCTAAATTTTTCACGCAAACTAACCTAGTTTCATTTAAAAACTTAAATGACTAATTTTTAACCTACGGAAACGCTACTGAGTGATTTAACGAGTAGCTAACCTGATGGTCAAAATTGTCAGTTGTCACAATTTTTGTTAAAACTGTTTATATCTTTTTCTTATTTCTTTTAAGAAAATTCATACAACTCCTATTTTGATATAGTTCATCAAAATAGAAGTTCTCTTTAATACCAAAAACACATTCTTTTTGTGATTTTTGGTATCTAATCTATTCCAAGTATAAAGGATTTCACCACTTTTATGAACATTACTTGTGTTCATTGAAAAGTGAAGAAAAGACACATATTTTGGATTTTCTAATCATCCATATATGTTAATCTTTTTGTTTACAAAATGGCTACTACTACTTCCACCTACTTGGACGCTCAACTCTCCGCAGAAGCAACCACTCTACGATCAGCATCAGGAAACCTTCCTGTGGTCGTACCCCAACATGACCTGCAGTTCAAGGCCAACAACCTTGTAGGCCTGTTTGACCTTCCCAAAGGCAAGGAATACTTGCAACCTGCAAAGGACTTTCTTCTCAGCAGTCCTCTGAAGACTGCCTTCACCATCAACCCCAAGCCGAACAAGCCGCTGCTTCTTCAACTATGGTCTACAGCCATGGTTGCTCAGGAGAAGAGCCCAGAGGGCATTCTGCAGGAGGTGATAATATTCCAGATCAACGATGAGATCGTCACCTTTGGAATCCGGACTCTCAGGAACATCCTCGAGATCCCAGGAAAGAAATGATATCCTCCTCCTCCATCCTCTGACGACGTCATCGCTTTCCTTGATGACATTGGCTACCAATGGCCTGAAAGGGAAGGCGTCATCCTCAGCAAGTCTTCTGCTACTGTCCAGAAGACAGGACTGAATGCCACGTTCTGTTATATATGGAACACATTCGGTCTCTGTTTGACAGGCAAGACAGGAAGCACCGAGCAGTTCCCTACCGTCATCCAGAACATGGTCTTTTTCGCTCTAAAAAGAAGGAAATTCGACTATGTTCGCCACATATGGGATGACATGGTGAAGAAGGTCAAGACGGCCAAGCGAGTGACCAACATTCCCTACACCCGCTTCTTCTCTGCTGTCCTGGCTAGGCACGTGAAGACTACCTACCCCACTGAAGGCACCTTCAACAACTACGCCATTGGGCCGAAGTTCCTCGATCAGGTCCTTCCTCGTCCTGATGACGTACCCCTCTCTGATGTCCTGGTTCTTCCTGAACCAGACCAGGACACAGAAGAGCCACTCGCCTCTCCACCGGCCCAAGGTATGTTTTCCTTCATCTCTTCCAAATCCTCATCTTCTCATTTTCTGCATGCTATGTCAGTAGCTAACCCCTTACTGACTTCCCCAACTGCACCATCCTTGACGCTCCAGAAACGTCCACCTCCCTCTGGACCCTCACCTCCACCTCCACCCAAGCGCGCCAAATCCAAGGCGTCAAAGAAAAAGAGCAAGAGAGTTGCTACTGGTAAGAAATATTACCTTACTCTCCCTAAAATCTTTAATAGACCTTCCCCTTTATCTAAAAGTTCATTACCCGCAGATACTCCTGCTCCTCCTACAAATGAACCTGAGGTCGTTCATCTGGAACACTCAGAAAATTTGGATGGCAATCGTTCTGATGCCATTCAAGCCTCAGGTAATAAACTTAAGCCCTTTATTACTATTTCTTCTTCTATGAAAGCTTCTGAGACTTCTAGTGCTCACTTAGCTACTAAATGTACAGGTTCATTTGCAGCAGCATCTCTAGGACATCCTCAACTTCATCAGGATGATCCTTTTGATGAGTTCGTCATCACGGACTCTGAGCGCCAGCTAAGCAACGCTGAGCTGATGCACCAGTCAGCTGAAAGGCAACTTCAGGATGCCAGAGCTGCACTGCAACTTTAGGAGGATGCCCACAAGGCTCGCCTCCAGGCCTTGGAGCTCGAGCTCGCCTCGGCCAAAGCTGCAGCTGCCAACGCTGAAGCTCATGCCACTGCTGCCATTGCTGCTGCTCCGCCACCAACAGGTGTGTTCATCAACATACCTTGTCTGGATAATCTCCATGACAAGGTATCCCAAGTGGCCACCTCCTCCACCTCTTTTCAGGCGTCCCTCCAGGACATGAAGGCCATAGCCCTGCCTGCTCTCACTACTGCTGTCAACACCAGCTCCAACTCTCTCACCTCCTTCCAAAACGAGGTGGTGCAGAGGTTGAATGTTTTGTCCACTGCTCCACAGCGGACTTCAGGAGAAGCTCAACGATCTCTCCACAGCGGTGAATGTTTTGTCCACTGCTCCTCCACCACCATCAGCGTTCAACACCACTGACAGGGACTTCCTTCAGTCCCTGGTCAGCTCCTCCATTATCACCACCAAGCTCCAGATGGACATGGCCTCTCTCCTCCAGAGGTGTGTATCAACAGCTGCCTTTTCCAGGGCACCTGTTGAGGGGGAGAGACATCCACCTCAACCTCTTGGTGACCATTCCGTCTATCCCCCTCTACCAACTGGAACATCAACGAGGAAGGGGGAACCAATGAAGACGAGGACGACGACGATGATGATGATGATGATGAAGATGATTTCGTCGTGGAAAAAGTTTCCGACGCAACGCCCACTCCAGGACTCGCACAACCTCAGGGGGAGAACCCTAGTGCTCCTGGTACGTCAACTCATCCATCCTCCCCATCTAGTTCTGATAATCTCCCTATCTCCTCTCTCTTCAAAACCAAACCTAATCCTGAAACCATCACCTTAATTGATAGTTCCCCTGAAGACTCGCCTATAAACATCCTTCAGATAGTTGTTTATCAACCACCCAACCAACCTACCCCTGAACCAACACCTGAACCTACTCCTGAACCAACCCTTGAACCTGAAACCCAATATCATGATGTTAACTTCGGCTCTGTTACTGGTGAGATTATTCGCCTTATGGAGAATAGCCCATCAGAACAAACTAGAGCTGAACTTAGCAGCATGACTTTCAGGGTTACACCTATAAACCATGAATCCTTACCCTTAAACCCCTGTCACCCATTTTCACTCTGAAGCCTCCTCCTCTAGAACCCAAGAACAATATGGTCCTCCTGAAACCGTTGTTCTAGCGTCAGATGATGAATTCATCTCTGATGATTTTTCTACCCCTGCCTCCTCACCAAGATCTCCTCCCTCTAACTCTCCTCGTTCTGAAGGTGAGAACTACCCTGACTCTTCTGCTCATGTAAACAGGGATGGGCGTTTAGACGCTGTGATAGAGCGACTCGAGAGTACAAGAGTAAAAATTCCTCTTCGTACCTCTTGGGACTCTGAGTTCGCCTATCTATCACAGGAGGAGTACGAAGAAGCAATAAGAGCTCAGGAGGAGCACAATAAAAAGCAAAAGGAAGCCTTCCTTTCTGCTCAAGCTGCGAAAAGGCTTGCGTCTGATTTTGTTGATGAAGACGAAGAAATAAGTGCTGATCCACTTCTAGCATAGAAGGCCGTACTGAAAGTCTTCAACAGGAGAACTGAAGAACAGGCTGAAGAAGTTAATGCAGAGCTTGACTGGTGTAGAGATCGACTACATCTCAGGAAACATGGTGCTACCATCTTAGGAGTCCACCTTCACCGAACCCGCGAGAAGAGAGGTAATCCTCGCAAAACCTGGATCACAGTCAAACGCTCAGGAGTAAAAGATGTGCAACACACTCTTGACAAGTTAGAAAGATATAACTTGTCAGAGTGGAATGAAATCAGAGGCCTACTTCCAAAAGCCAACAAGAACTACAGGGCTGAAGTAGAAGAAGTCATTGAAGGACTTATTGCACGAATCAGAAGGACAACTGAAATTCCTGATTCTTTACTCTAACCTTCTTCAGCACTGCCAAAGCCTCCTGTCAGACGATCAACAGGCACTTCAACAAGGAGACCCACTCCTTGTGTTCCCAGGACTTCATACAAGACAATGGATCTCTCGATGCTTTATCTCTCCTTTCTTTAAGGAGTAACTCTCTCTGAAGGACAAGTCATCAGAGAACCTGTTCACGGTATTTGTGTAGGTGACAACTTCAACATCCTTCGCTTTCAATGCTTCAGCAAACTACACAAAGCACCCACTGAACACTTGGTGACAGACCTCTTCATTGCCAATAAAGAAAAGAAAATCAAAGAAAACAAAGAGTTTGCTCGTGCTGTCAAAGCTATCCTTGATCGATGAATAGCAACTGGTGAAACTCCACTCACCATCCAAGTCAAGACTGAAGATCTTAGCGAAGACTCTGATAGCTAGGATTTTCATAATTTTTCTTTCAGTATCAAATTCATGTACTTATGTATTTTCTTTACTCCTGTAATTCCTCATGAGATTAATGGAAATGCATTTTAGTGCATCGTACTTTATTCCATCATAGTACTGAAAAAGATCCTTCAAAACAGTAAATGGGACACGTATCGTTATGAGTTCTATTTCCTACTGTTACACCTAGACTTAGAATTTAGGGGGAGATTTCTCAGTTGTCTTATCATTATCATTTAGGGGGAGATTGTTGATCCAGCTCTCCTAAGACCTGATGAAATGATAATGATCCTGTTACTTTACTTAGTGAATAGGTTTTTACTTCTGTTATAGCTTGAGGAATTATCACTGAGATTGTTCAGTGTTATTCCATGTTACTTATGCTGTCACTTATTTTTATAATCATCAGGATCAGGATCAGGAGATGAACGAGTCTGTTCTGACGTCTACTGATCCTGACCATCAAAGTGAAGACCTCCTAAAGACATCAAGATCATACTCAAGAACCATCAGCGAATTCGAAGAATTAGTTGATGACAGGACCAGCATGCTCGTGATTTGAAGACGGAACTCAGTGATAGCAGGCTGCTCAATTTCGTATGACATTCTGAAGACTCATCAGGATACAGTGACCTCTGATCAACCTCAGTATCAGAGCATTCCTCACTGATCAGTATCCTGATCCTGAAGGATTAGTGTAATGTCTTAATCTAATGCACAAAAGGATTATCCGCCTTTACTGACACAAAAAGTACATAAGGACAGTCTCTTTTCTGTTCCCTCCGTACTTATCAGACCTCAAGGCAACTGTTTACATGAACCCTCTTTTGCACACCATGCAAAAGATATTTGTTTATAGTAAATAGTACATAGGACCACTTGAAGTGTGACACTTACACAAAAGTGTGTCTGCATGCATTTAATGCATGGGGTATAAATAGGACTTGAAGAAATGTTCTCCACACCTCTTCTTCACCTTACTTATCACCCAAATCCTTTCTTTCTTATTCCTTCTATCTTCTTCTCTTTTCTAGTCTTCTCACTCTAGTGCATAGTGAAAGAAACTTAGATTGTTTAGTTTAGACTTTAGTCTTTTCTATTTCCGCAACAATCTGTAAATTCATATTGTTAATACAACAAAGAATTTAAAAGTGAAAATTTGGTGTGATTATATTCAACCCCCCCTTCTATAATCCCATACACTATCCTTACTTGAAGGTCACCCCCTTGGGACCGACACTTTTACGTGGCACCAAGGACTACAGATTCCGCGACGCGAAACTTGAAAGTTCGCGGTCGTGAAACCTGACTGTTCCTGTTTTTCACTTTTTGCGTTTCCGGTCGGATCTCCTCGTTTTCGACTTCCGATGTTCCGAATTGGTTGTCTAGGCAATAACAAAGAAAGAAATCAGTAAACACACAAAAACATAATGAAAAATGAAAAATAAGAGAAAAAGGCTCGGGTAGCCTCCCGAGAAGCGCTTCGTTTTTTAATGAGTCTAGAGCTTGACTCCGTTTAGCTCTTATTTCTTTGCACAGCGGGCTGAAGAGCCCTTCCTCTTTCTATGCCCCTTCTTAGATGTTCCCACTTCAAGCGATATTTCTCCTTTTTGCATCACGGGATTGGGGTAGTCCTCTGTCTTTTTCTTTTGCTCATGTGGAAGTAGCGGGCTGTTGGCTTCTCTTTGAAGGTTTGGGAAGGATCCACATAGGGTGTATGAAGGTGTGTCACCGGCTCTCCATCGGGGTTGAATGAAATGCGTTTGTCGCCGTACCCAAAAGTAGTTACCTGATTACCATGTCAAGGTTGACTTGCGCGGTGTGAAGAAAAGCTCTCCCAAGAATGATAGGAATTTCCATATCTTTTGGGAGATCAGGGACAATAAAGTCCGTGAGGTACACAAAATTCCCAATGCGTATCGGGACGGCCTCGGCTATTCCCAGAGGTGTTGTCATGTAACCGTTAATCCCCCGATATTGATATGCCAAAGGTGTGAGCTTCTAGATTTTCATTTTTTTGCAATAAGAAACAAGCATCATTTTTAGTGCAGCACTCGAATCAATTAAAGCTAAACCTTTAAACTTATTAGAAACAGAAAAAAAGGTAAGCTATAACTCCTTGGATCGTGTTTTATTGGTGCAACGTAAGTCAACTCGGTATCTTCCTGTTTTGCCTTCTCTCTCTCTCCTTGTTTGGCTTTGGAATCATAAACTCCGCATATCCGCCTTGTTTGCTATCTTCCTCCTCTTCATCACTCAAGTAAATGGGGTCACGAAGCAATAGGTGCTCAGAAGAGATAGTAATACCCTCCGAATCGTAGTAAGAAGCATAATCCGGTTCACTTTCGCTATCGGATGGAACATACTTCTTAGTGTAGATATCAGTCCATGCCTTCTTTGTCGTTACTCCATCCACCATTAGTACCGTTTTAGAAGCATCTACCTTTGGGTTGACTTGAGTTTGTGTAGGTAGCTCCCCTTGAGTTCTTCCGCTTAGTGTTTGAGAGATTCGCCCAACCTGCAATTCCAAATTTTGAATTACACTTTCTTGATTACGTAAATATGAGCTTACCTCTTCATTTAACTTCTTTTTAGATTCCATGAATTGGAAGAGTCGATCCTCAAGAGACATGCGTGGTTCGCTATCCGTCCTTTGGTTTTGTTGGTTTGGTGCAAAGAAACTGGGAGGTCTTTGATTAAAATTTCGATTATTGTTCCACCTCCCTTGGTAGTTTCCACGGTTGAGAAAAATCACCTCCTTAGGCGTCATCATATGCTTGTTCGGGCAATCCTTCGTAAGGTGAGGTCCCTTGCATTCCTCGCATCCAACCTGTAAAGCATGAACAGTTTTGATTAGATCCTCTATTTTTCGTTCAAACCTTACCTGTTTATTTTTCATGGCGGCTAACTCCTCAGATGGATCGAAGTCGGTAGATATTTTTCCGGCCATTTTCGGAATGTGTAAGCGTTTATCCGACTTCCAATCGATATTGTGGATCAACATATCCTCGAGAAGATTATATCCTTGCGTGGGGGTCTTGTACATGAACACACAACCGGTGGATGATTCCAAAGTACCGCGGGAAGAGTAATGAAGCCCACTATAGAAAGTTTGGACTTGATCACTCTTGTTTAATCCGTGACTCGGACACGAATTCAAGAGATGTTTGAATCTTTCCCATGCTTCGAAAATCGTCTCCTCATCTTCTTGCCGAAAAAGAGCGGATCTCGGCTCGAAGTTTCTCTATCTTAGACGGCGGAAAGAATCAGGACAAGAACTTAGATCGTAAGTCCTCCCAAGTGGCGATCGAACTCGGCTCCAAAGAACAATGCCAAGCTTTAGCTTCCCCCGTAAGTGTGAATGGGAACAACCATAGACGAATGGCATCCCGGTTGTTTTCAGTTTTGAACAGATCACAGTTTTCCTCGAAGCTCTCAATGTGAACGATAGGATTGCTATCACTTTTTCCGTCAAAGGTCAACTCCTTTATCATGTGGAGGAATCGACCCTTAATCTCCGTTTCTAAGTTCGGCTTCGTGATCGGTTGTGTGGGCACGGTAGGAGTGTTCCTCCGGGTATTCCACATAGGTGCTTCTTCTCCCATTTCGAAATTCAAAGCTCTCGGACGAACTTTGCCTGCTTTTGATTTCTTTTTGTTCTTTTTCCATAATTCTCTCTGGTTCCACAAACGGCTCCACTAATCCTTCACTGAAACCACAACAAAAGATCAAGGGCAACTTGCGGAAAACAAAGAAAGTAAACAATAAAAATAAACTAACTAGAGAGCAACTAACTTGCAAGGGATAAAATCCCTAACAAGGATCGATTAACTAAATTATCAAAGACTTAAATTAAATAATTGCCATTCCACGACAACGGTGCCAAAAACTTGATGGTGTAAAATATATATAAAAACAATACCAAGTTTAACCATAAAATCACCTAACCAAAATCACCATACTCACAGGCAAGCATACGTAATTGCAACCAGTATAGTTTAGGAAAATCCGGGAATCGTTCTTACCATTGGGAACAGCCAAGTTATTCAAGAAAAATCTAATAAAAGTTCAATTAATCTAAAAGGGGGTTTTTATATGAAAGCAATTTTTAAAACACTGAAAAGACTAAAACTTTACTAAGACTCAAATTAAGAAAACTTTAAACAAATATTAAACAAGATAGTACTTATTGTGGTTTATCTTGAATGCCCTTGTGGATGAGTTAATTAAACCCAAAAGTCTAGTTTAGTTGGTTATTGTAAGAATTTAAGCTAAAGAGCACCCTAACATGTTTTATCTTAGATTGTAAACCAGGTTGGTCTCCCGGCCCAATTACAAGGACCGGTTGTCAAGCAGTCTAGTAAAAGTCGCCCTAATTAATGCTAGGTCGTGGGGTCTTACTGATTAGTCTACTCTTGGTCCAAGTAAACCACTTACCACGTTTCTCCGCGTCACCAGAGTGAAAGGTAAAGAAGGATGATTAACCTAACGGAGTCTATCTATCTTATTGTCAGAAAAATAGATACACCCAACCAACTAGTTCAGATAGCCACAGTTTAAACATTAACTTCGGAATCTAAGACAAACATTCAATAAACCAAACAAAACTATTTAATATTCAAAACCAAAACATAATTCAACAAGGTTCATTGAAACTACAATAAGTGCTAAAAAGAACTACTCCCTAAACATGAATAAAACAGTAAACATAATGAAAAGTTAGAGACTTATACCGACCGTGAAACGGGAGATGATCGAACGCCGGATAAATAGCTCCAAATAACAATTCGCTCACGCTCAAATCTCATAAAAGACTCTCTCTTTCTCACTA
Source organism: Centaurea solstitialis (assembly GCA_030169165.1). Lineage (NCBI taxonomy): Eukaryota > Viridiplantae > Streptophyta > Magnoliopsida > Asterales > Asteraceae > Centaurea > Centaurea solstitialis. The sequence continues at coordinate 16,144,764 of CM058044.1, read as the reverse complement.
TTAATTACTACTGACTCTAAAGAATAATACTGATTAATTTATGGATGCTCTTCATAAAAAGGGTGGAAGCCTGTATTTATAAAAGTGATGCCGGCCCATTTCGCGATCGCAGGGCTGCAGCTTCGCGGCGCGAACCACTTAAAACAACATGATTTTCCTTTTCTGCTCATTCTGGAATCTTCCTTAAAGGGTCTTCACTTACTTTGCGGTGCTAAACTTCTGAACTCCAAGGCGAAATCAGCCAAAAGTATGAATCTTCTAGAATCTGCACATCTCGCGGCACGGAACTATAAGCTTCACGGACACGAAACCTCTCTGGATCCAATTTGCACTTTTTCCCCACTTTTTCACAACTTTTCGTACTTTTCCGTTCAATGGCCTCCAAATCCTACAAAACTCAGATTCAATAGCTTTCGTGAGTAAAACAGCCAATAGATGAGCTAAAATGGGGTAAAACAATATAAACCGAAACGACCAATACATGTATAATTTTGGAGTTATCAGTGTTTATTAGCCCTATACCGGAATAAAATCGGTCCCAATCCATGCTCAACCCTTTTTACGGATAATCTTGCTTCCGACATCCTCTTTGATTTATTCTACAACATTAGAAACATTTATTTTACAATTGAAACTCAACAATAATTTTTATGTGTAATTATCTACTCATTAAATACCTTCCATGTTTCTGTTTCAAAGAGCGTGCAAAAAATCCTACTAACATGGTCGATGCACAAAGTTCTTCGAAATAGGAAAGTGAGCTTGAAGCTTGTACAATTTGTGGCAATCACTTTTCCACCTTTTCAATGAATTACGTGCAGTTATGTGAATCCATTCAAATAAGGCGTCACCAGAACCTCCATTCTAATCGATCTAAAAAAACCAAAAAAGCAAATACAAACCAAAATGAAATAAAAGCTAAAGTATTATTGAATAATGAGATATAAATCATCAATAAAATAAACTAAAAACTAAAAATAAAATGCATTTACGCTAAGTTGATCAACTACAATATTGAGATCATCTTTCAGGAGATTCAAATAACTATTGCTCGACATCGGAATATGTCCACGAACAATACTCGCGATTTGCTTTGAGATCCTACAAACTTTGTTTGTGTCGGGTAAATTCTTAACGAGGCTCCACTTGAGACGGGGACGTTTATTATCATTGTTTACAATATCTTTTTGAATCGATTTTCCTGTTACAAGCCCTTGTTTTCCCTTTTTTCTTAAAGGTTCTTCCGTCGATTCCACCGTCGGTTCCACATGTTTGCGGCGATAATTGATACGTATGTCTAATGCAAGTGGCACACTAGTAGGTATGCTCGTTTCTGTCTATGGAAGTGTCGTATCTGGTGGTGTTGGTGACACTTGTGTTGCCAGTAAACTCGAAGGTGAAAGGTATAATTGACGTTGAACGGAGGTGACCTGTATGATGAGACCTCCATCGAGTCATCATTTGAGCATGTGGTAGTACCAAAATAATTAGCAAGCATTGTCTGAGCGTGTGGGAGGTGACCCTATGGGATCGGTCGATTCTCCATTTACTCCTCTTATTTGATCACTTATGGGTTTAAGGCCAGTGATACCGGCATCCCTGCAATAAGAGATAAGCATTAAGTTAAGAGTAGCACCTAAATCAGCCAATGTAGTACCAGAATAATTAGCAATAGAAAAAGGAATGTTGTAACTCCCTGGATCATTCTTAATTGGTAAGACAAAAGTGCATTTAGTCAAGTCATCTTTCTTCTTCTTGAGCTTTATGGCTTTTGTCACTTTTGGCGGGACTATTATATCTACATAGTCTTCCTGTTTGTGCTCCTCCTTTCCCTTATCAGATTTGGACCAGTCAGGATTTTCCCAATCATCTACCTCTAAGTTGACAAACTTCAACGTAAACCCCTTCGGCAAGACGTACGGATCTTCATCTGTGAGATACTCGTCAGATGATTCATAGACTCGCTCGTAAATGTTCGTCCAACTTTTTGGTTTTGTGGAGTCCGTCACCTCCTTTAGGTTTGCCACCATCATGCTCTTAGAGGACTCTCCTTTTGGATTCACTTGCATTTATGTCGGGAGCTCTCCTTTTTGCCTTCCACTTAGCGTTTGAGCGATTCTCCCAACCTGAAATTCAAGATTTTGTATCATACTCTGTTGGTTTTTGAGAGAACAGCTTACCTCTTCGTTTACTTTAGATTGGGGCATCATGAATTTCTCTAGTGCTTCCTCAAGAGTTGTTTTTGGCTTGAATTCATGATCCGCCTTTGGTGGGTTGGGTTGGTTATGTTGGTAGAAACCCGGAGGATTCTGCCTTTGATTGAAGTTCCTATTGTTCCACCCTCCTTGGTAGTTCCAATTCATGAAGTTCACGTCTTCGGGAGTCATCATTGGTTTGTTCGGACAGTCTTTTGTTAGATGAGGCCCCTTGCCTTCCTCGCATCCTACCTACAAAGCATGAATAGATTTGATTAGTTCATCCATTTTTCTTTCCAACTTTACCTGGTTATTCTTCATTGCGACCACTTCTTCGTTCGGGTCATAACCAGAAGAAATACTTCCGGTAAACTTTCTAGCATTGGCCCTTTTATCGGGGGTCCAGTCGATGTTATGAATGAGCATGTCTTCTAGCATCTTATAGCCCTGAGTAGAGGTTTTGTACATGAAGACACCCCCGGCTAAAGAGTCCAAGGTGCATCTAGATGGATAGCTGAGCCCGCAATAGAACGTTTGGACTTGCTCGCTCTTACTAAGTCCATGGATGGGACATGAATACATCATTCATTTAAATCTCTCCCATGCCTCAACTATCGTTTCTTCATCTTTCTATTGGAAGGTTCAGATGTCTGCCTTTAGCTTGTCTGCTTCTGCGGGTGGGAAAAAGCAAGAAACGAATTGGTTTCTCATTTGTTCCCAAGTGGAGATCCATCTGGGTTCCAATGAACGTAGCCACGCCTTCGCCTCCCCAATGAGTGTGAATGGGAAGAACCTCAAATATATGGCATCATCCGAAGCAGCATCATTCCTGAAATGATCACAAATATTCAAAAAGCTTTCAGCATGAATATTAGGATCGCTATCCGCTTTGCCGTCGAATGTCAATTCCCGAATCATGTGGAGGAACTGTCCCTTCATCTCTTTTTCCTGATCGAATTCCGTTTTGGCTATTTGAACGTTTCTTCCTAATCCTTTGGTGAAGCTCTATTTCCGGCTCGTCGAAATATATATGATAACACCAAAATTATACATGTTTTGGTTGAGCTTAATTGTATGACTTTACCCCATTTCTCACACGTTTCTGATCATTTCACTCACCAAATGAGCTTATTATTACTTTTGTAGGATTTGGAGGCCGTGGAACGGAAAAGTACGAAAAAAGGCGAGAAAACGTGGAAAATGCACAACATCAATCCAGTAGCCATCTGGCGATCGCGAAGTCCCAGATCTGGCGCCGCCAAGTTCGATAAAGACGAAGACCAAGGTTTGACCTAATTGTTTCGCGCCGCGAAACCGTCGTCTGGCGATCGCGAAAAGGCTTCTTGGTTAATTGATGAACCATTGTGGATGATGATTTTATAATTAATGTTTATTGGTTTGTTCTTGGTTAATTGAATGTGTGTTATGGTTCCGTTTTGATTTATATTGTTTGGTTATTTGAACTCATTGGTTGGGTGTATCTGTTTTGACCAAAGTAGATACACTCCGATAGGATAATCAACCTACCTTAACCTACCCTTTGACCAAGAGAGTTGTGTTAAGTGGTTACTCGGACCGAGAGTGACCTGGAGGTAGAAAACCATACAATAGAATTAGGATCGGATGACCGGTACTAGATTGTCTGACAAACGACCTAAGTATTGGAACTAGGAGGACCAAGACCTAGTTAATGACCATAATCACTACATGTTAGGGTGTCCTAGACTTATATTCCTATAATAACCAAAACAACCAAACTTTTGGCCTGTTTAAATCATCCACTTGGGTATTCACTATACCATGATGAGTACTACTACTTTTCTTATATAGTTCTTAATTGATCTCTTTAATCGCTTTCTTAGTTCGTAATTAATTTAGTTGTCTTTTTAGTCATTAAAACCTTTTTCATAAAAACCCCCCCAAAAAGCTTTAGGTTAATTAAACTGATTTAGATTAATAATCTACAATAACTTGACCGTTCCCAGTGGTAGATACAATACCTGGACTTTTCTACACTATATTACTCACGATCAGGTACGCTTGCCTGTATATGTGGTAAGACAGTGGCTAGGCATTAGAGGTTAAAACTTGTTCCACTTTTTATATATAATAATTACCGCATCAAGTTTTTGGCGCCGTTGCCGGGGAACGGTAGTTGTTAGATTTTAGTCTTTGTTAGTTTTGTTAATCGATCCTTGTGAGGGATTCTTTCCCTTGCAAGTTTTTTGCTTTCTAGTTTAATTAGTTATTTTTATTTTTATCTTATCTCTTTGTTTCCCGCAAGTTGCCCGTAATCGTTTGTTGAGTTGTCAGGATGGCAGACGATCAACCCATGTGGGATAAGCGATCTGAAGTACAATTCACCCCGAGATCCGCAATCAAGAAGACAGATGGTAAGGTGGTGGAAATCAACAAAGGGTTGATCAAAATGATCAACACCATTTCATTTGACGGAGAACCAAGCGGAAACCGTATCAACACCTCGAAGTGTTCGAGGACATCTGTGACCTAGTCAACACCAGGGAGGATGAGGTAAAACTTTGAGTATTTTCCTTTACTTTGACAAATAAGGCAAAAGACTGGTTTAAAAAACTGTCCCCAGGATCCATCACGACCTGGGACGATTTGAAATCTGCCTTTTTGTCAAGGTACTTTCCCATATCCAGGGCTAACAAAATAAGAGCTGAAATTCGAAAATTTAAACAAGAAAAAGATAGCCTTGCGAAAGCTTGGGGAAGGTATAAGGATTTATTCTTAATATTTCCAAACCATGGTATCGACGATAGGGAAGTGATAAATATTTTTTATGCCGGATTGACTAACGATTCGCGATTAAGGTTAGACTCATCTTGCGGAGGTATTTTTCCGTATAAGTCAGTGAAAGAAGCGCGTAAACTCTTGGACGACATGGAAGCGCACTATCTGGATTGGTCCACCGACGAGGGACAAGAGGAAGACCCACCAGCACATCTAAATGTAGTGTCATCATCCGATGAGCACGCTCATCCAACCGATGAGTCCAATTGGACGCCAACCCCTCTCTCGAAGCCATATGGCGGGGTAATCGAACAATTGTTCCATCAATTCTCCTAAGAACAAGGAAAGATGGGTGCGGATGCCGAACAAAAAATGCAGGGGTTTGTAAATTTTGTTGCAGGATTACATAAAAGCACAGATCAGTTCCTCCGAGACGTCAAGGAAACATTTCCTCATATGGAGACGGAAGCACAGGCTGAAGTGTTCACAACCACGAGAGGAGGTAAGGTAGATGTAGGACCACCTATGCCTCAAACTAACCAAATTCCTAATTTGCAGGTTGTTGAACCGGAGGTCGAATTACCATCACGCCCAACAAAAGAAGTTAGGGAAGAAGCAGTCAGACCAAAGGAATCCGCAACACCACACGTGCCTACACGAGTACCATATCCTGCACGACTGCGGAAAGAAAAGAAAGATGCCCAGTATCGTAAGTTTATTGACTTGATTAAACGCGTGGATATTAATGTGCCTCTTGTGGACTTAATTGCAGGTGTGCCGAGTTACGCGGGATTTCTCACGGAGTTGGTGGCTAATAACGCAAGGATGGGAACAGAAGAAATAGCCTTTCTAAATGCCGAATGCTCAGCCACACTTTCAGACCCCTCAAAAAGGGCGATCCAGGGAGTTTCATTATCCCTTGCTATTTTGGTAAAAGTGTTTCATGTAGAGCCATAGCAGACCTAGGAGCCAGTATAAACCTAATGCCGTTATCCTTTTACCAAAAAATGGGATTAAAGGGTCTGAAAAGCACGCGAATGACCATCCAACTAGCTGATAGATCCATAAAATACCCTGTAGGAATAGCTGAAGATTTTATAGTGCGGGTAGACAAGTTTGAATTCCCCACCGACTTTGTGATCTTGGACCCGTTCCTCAACACGGCCATGCCATTATTCATGTGGCCAAAAGAGAACTTAGTCTAGGAATTGGTGAAGATCGAATCACACTCTCCATTGATGGGATTCCAGACTATAATGAATCTATAAATACTCTAGACAACTTAGATGTCTTCACTGAACCGTTTGAATCAGAGCCTAATGATTATCTTTTTGAATCAGGTGAATTGGAAGAAAGCCTCTCTATTGAGAAAAGATGGGACGAAACAGTGGAGGAAGAAGAAGAAGAATTCGAAGAGATAAAGCAGGAAGATAAAGTTAGGGTGAAAACCTCTTTGGAGGAACCACCGGATTTGGAGTTAAAGAACCTCCCCGAGCACCTCGAGTACCAATTTCTTGAAGGTAACAATTCTCTCCCCGTAATCATTTCTGCCTTGCTAACAGCCGATGAAAAAGATAGACTTACTGAGGTTTTGAAAAAACACAAAAAGGCTTTAGCTTGGAAAATTTTGGACATTCCCGGAATAAGCCCTGCATTTTGTACACACAAATTTTTAATGGAAGATAATTTTAAACCATGTGTGCAAAAACAAAGGAGGCTTAATCCGAAAATGCAAGAAGTTGTGAAAAAGGAGGTTATTAAACTGCTTGATACCGGGATCATCTACCCCATCTCTGATAGTCCATGGGTAAGCCCTGTTCAGGTAGTTCCCAAAAAGGGAGGACTCACAGTTGTCACAAATGATAACAATGAGTTAGTTCCCACCCGTATTGTCACCGGGTGGAGAGTTTGCATAGACTATAGGAAGCTTAACGATGCCACTAGAAAAGACCATTTCCCTTTACCTTTCATAGACCAAATGCTTGAACGATTGGTGGGAAATGAGTACTATTGCTTCCTGGATGGATTTTCAGGATACATCCACATCCCCATTGACCCTGAGGACCAAGAAAAAACGACTTTTACCTGTCCCTTCGGAACGTTCGCCTATAGGCGTATGCCTTTTGGGTTAAGCAATGCACCAGCTACGTTTCAGCGATGCATGACGGCCATGTTTCAGGACATGATAGAGGATTGTATGGAGGTCTTTATGGATGATTTCTCTGTTTTCGGAAACTCTTTTGATGATTGTTTAAGCAGCTTAGACAGAGTCTTAGCTCGATGCGAGGAATCTCATTTGGTTCTCAACTGGGAAAAGTGCCACTTTATGGTAAGAGAAGGTATAGTTCTTAGACACAGAATCTCAAAAGATGGTTTGGAAGTGGATAAAGCTAAGATAGACACCATATCGAAGCTTCCTCCACCTACAAACATAAAAGGGGTTAGAAGTTTCTTAGGTCATGTCGGGTTTTATAGGAGATTTATACAGGATTTTTCGAAAATATCCCGACCTCTAACTAAACTTCTTGAAAAGATGCACCTTTCATTTTTGATGAGAAGTGCATTTCTGCGTTTGAAACTTTGAAACGGCATTTGACTAATGCCCCTATTATGGTTCCACCTGATTGGGATCAACCTTTTGAGATTATGTGTGATGCGAGCGATTACGCCGTTGGTGCAGTTCTTGGGCAGCGTAAAAATAATCATTTTCAACCGATTTGCTATGCGAGTCGAACTCTTAACGATGCCCAAGAAAACTACACCACGACTGAAAAGGAACTTCTAGCGGTCGTTTTTGCCATTGAAAAGTTTCGGTCTTATCTTGTGTTGTCCAAAATCATAGTTTACACGGATCACTCTGCCCTTAAATACCTCTTTGCTAAGCCTGATGCTAAGCCCAGACTCATACGATGGATACTTTTGTTGCAAGAGTTTGATATAGAGGTAAGAGATAAGAGAGGTGCTGAAAATTTAGCTGCCGATCATCTATCTCGCCTGGAGAATCCATACATGGATTCCGGGGGCATAGAAGTCATCAGGGATAAATTCCCCGATGAAGGCCTCAATATGATTAAGACCATGGGAGAAGACCCTATACCTTGGTATGCAGATTTTGCAAACTATCTGGCCGCTGGTGTTCTTGTCAAAGGTATGACTCATCAACAAAAAGGTAAGTTTTTCTCGGACCTAAAGTATTATTTTTGGTCTAAACCTTATCTGTTTAGAATAGGACCTGATAGGATCCACCGTCGATGTGTCTCCGGTCCTGCTGCTTGGGACATTCTCACTAACTGTCACAAAGGCCCCACGGGAGGCCATTTTGTAGTCAATCTGACTGCCAGAAAAGTCCTCGACTCCAGATTTTATTGGCCTACAATTTTTAAGGATGATCACACTTTAATAAAATCATGTGACGCCTGTCAAAGGGTAGGCTGTCACACCCCGCTAAAGCGGAAACACGGAGTGTAACAGCGCAAAGTAGCACAACACAAGTATAGACAATAAACGCCATAGCATATCAAAATAATTAAGTTTTACAATGTTACATTGTACTAAAGTCTTAGAAATTATTACAACGAAAATCAGTTTACAACGGAAAGGAAGTTTAATCTTGATATGCATGAAGGCGTAACACACGTGCATTTCAATCTTCTTACTTTGGCTCGCCTGAAAAGCATGAGAGTTAAAAAGTCAACTATCGTCATAGTTGGTGAGATCACGGGTTTAACAACACACATTCATATAGTTTGCGTTCCAAAAATAATACCGGAGATAATAAGTTCAAGCAATAAACTGAATAGTTGGATTTTGCGCGGGTTTCGCCATCAGGCGCGTGTCTCGCAAAATCCCGGCATATGGTACTTATCATGCAATACTTACACCCAAGATTAACGAGCCACTACTAATCTCCTAGAAGCATAGTTTTTGCCCGGCAATGCCATGCTTATCGCAACATGACACAACAATCGTTCCACAAAAAGTAATTAAACACCAATCGTTATCGTTACCAACCCCGTTGCAAGCGGGGTACGAAAGGTGGGGTTGCCAACCCGATAGCGCTACCATTGATTACTCGGTCCACCGCAGTGAATTAGACTTAGTAGTGTGTACGAGGACTTGCGATAAGAAAAACACCCAATTAATCTAGATAAGTATGCATACCATAGCCACAAAAATCGTTCCAAAAACATATCGTTCCACAAAATCGTTCCACAAATCGTTTCACAAATCGTTTTAAAAGTTTAATCAACCGGTAGTTTTATCATGCTTTTCACCCCAAAAATGTAAAAACGTAAAAAGGGGCCGTGAATAACTCACCGAGTTGTTAGCTCAAGAGTCCCAAGTTAGCGAGGTTCCACCGAATTCCGACCTAGTGATGTAAAGTATTTTAATAAGTTACTTGACCCATTTAATTTCCTTAAGTTATTAGTAAAAACATACGCGCGAACGAAACTTTAGTGATTTTTATAACGATTGTCGAAAATACGTACTTTGGTGATTATAACCGAAGTGTGAAAGTTGGTATATGGTCATGCGTGTGTGTTTTATGTTGATTTACCCCATTTATCCTTCCAACAACCTTTTAATGTCCATGGATTACTTTTTATGAAAGTGTTTTAGAAGAAAGAAGATTTTACATAAAATAACACTTTTTAGTTTTTCCCATTCTTGACAGATTCGGAGGCTGTTTTGGGACATACATTTGGGTATGATGCATAACTTTAAAAATTACTAAATTTTAATATGTTTTAACCATATGAGTTTACTAATTACTGACCAAATTTCATAATTTTTGGAAAAGGTTACGGTCCCCAAACAGAAGGTTTATTAAAATAGTGACAGCAACTAGAGCTGTTGTGCAATCTTTTTGTACAGACTGTTTGAGGGTCCGAAACTTGGAATTTTTACAAACGGCCAGTGGGGTTTGAAAGATAACTCAATGAACTTGAATTTAAAAAAAATTCATGTCATTTAGACATTTTATGAAGGAGTTATGGCCTCTCGAAGTTGGGTCCGAATCTGTCCAGAATCTGTTGGACGAATTTTAGACTAGTTGTTGAATAACAAAATGTTTCTTTTGTTTAGTAAGTTTTATGATGGTTTCTCTTTACCAAAGCTCAAATCCAGATGTGTTTGAAGGAATATCACTTCATAAAACACATTTTACACATGCATTCCCATATTTACCAAATTAAACAACAAGAAGGTGTTCATATGCCATCAACTCACTTATTGCTTGAATCTTTAGAGGATCCAAGCAAAGAAAGGGTATATGGCTATATGAATTCATCTAAACCACATGCAAGATGGTAGATGATCATGAGAAAAAAAAATAAGAATGTGATTTATGAAGCAATGTGGGTTTATAACCTCACTTATTGCTTTATTCACAATGAATATATCAACAATATGCATAAACTAACAACAAGAATTTACCACTCTTATTGCAAGATGTATAGAGGAAGCTAGAGAAAAAAGTCTAGTGAGAGAATTTAGAGAGAGAGTGAGTGTTGTATAATGAAAGAATCAAAGGGAGGTGAGTCTTATTTATATGAGATTGGGAGAGAAAGAGATGGTGAGGGAGAGGGGGTGGTGGCCGGTTTTGGGAGAGAAAAGAGAGGGAGAGAGATGGTGGTGTGATGTGTAGAGTGTGTAAGTTGATTAAGGTTGTATTGGTTTAATTTCCAACTTTTGTTTCCCACTTTAATTCAAAACCATGTGAGAAAGAAATGGTTTTCTTAATACAATAATATGGCTGATTTCATAAAACAATTAATTTGATTTAGTTGAATTTTGTAGCATTGGGTGTAAAAAGTTGCTAAAAATAGAAACCGTTACCGAAAACGCGCGTTTTTGCGATTTTTGCGTAACGAAAGCAGTTTTTCGTATTTTTATTAAGAAACTTATTAGAAATTAATATTTTTGATATTTTGGGTCAATTAGAAATTAATTCGACAGTCTAGTGGTCGGAATCGGGACCTGCTGATAACAGTCAGTCGGTTTTGCGTACCGACTATAGTGGCGACTCAATAATCGTCAAAGGCACTTTTCTACCCTTTTCACAATAAATATTGTCATATAATATTTTTTTTGTCAAAATGACAGTATTAAGATACTGTTCCGCCCCGGTAAATCAGTTAAAGTTTTACTGACCTGAGGTGGGAAGTGGAGGGTTGTCACAGTCTCCCCCGGTTAAAAGAATTTCGTCCCGAAATTCATTTGTTGTTACTTCCACACCTAATCAAGTAAAGAGTTGAGGGTACTTCTTCCTCATGAAGTCCTCACGCTCCCATGTGTACTCCGGTCCACGCCTGGACTTCCAATGTACCTTAACAATCGGGATTTTGCTCCTTTTGAGCTTCTTTACCTCTTTGTCAAGAATTTCTATGGGTTCCTCAACGAAGCAGAGGGTCTTGTCCACAAAGACTTCCTCTAGAGGAATAACTTGAGATTCATCGGTTATACACTTCTTAGGATTCGACACGTGGAAAGTGTTATGAATCTCACTCATTTCCTCTGGTAGCCTAAGCTTGTAAGCAACTGGGCCGACTCTTTCGATGATTTCGAAAGGTCCAACGTACCTAGGGCTTAACTTTCCTCTTTTGCCAAATCGCACTAGCCCTTTCCAAGGGGAAACCTTTAAAAGTACCCTATCTCCCACTTGGAATTCCAATGGTTTCCTACAGTTGTCAGCATAACTTTTCTGACGATCCCTAGCAGCCTTAAGCCTATCCCTAATCAAGCCAATTTTGTCAGTAATTTCCTGGATTAACTCGGGTCCTGTCAGTTGGCTATCTCCAACTTCTACCCAGCTGAGCGAAGACCGACATTTTCGGGCGTACAAGGCTTCATAGGGGGCACATTGGATGCTAGTGTGATAGCTATTGTTGTAGGAAAATTCTACTAGTGGCAAATGATCGTCCCAATTTCCTCCAAAGTCTATGACACATGCGCGCAACATATCTTCTAAGGTTTGGATGGTCCTCTCACTTTGGCCATCTGTCTGAGGATGATATGCCGTACTCCAATCCAATTGGGATCCTAAGGATTTCTACAATGACTGCCAGAATCGTGATGTAAAACGGCTATCTCGATCAGAGATAATGGAGATTGGCACTCCATGACGGGTCACTACTTCCTTAATATAGATTCGTGCAAGCTTGTCCATCTTATAATCTTCTCGGATTGGGAGAAAATGAGCTGACTTTGTCAGACGGTCTACTATTACCCAGATCGTATCGTGCCCTTTAGCAGTTCTGGGCAATTTAGTGACTAAGTCCATAGAAATCCGTTCCCATTTCCATTCAGGGATCCCGGGTTGTTGTAACAGACCCGATGGTTTCTGATTCTCAGCTTTGACCTTGGAACAAGTCAAACATCGTCCCACATACGACGCTACATCCTTCTTCATTCCTGGCCACCAATAATATTCCTTCAGATCCTTATGCATCTTATCTGCCCCTGGATGAATGGAATACCGCGACTCGTGTGCTTCCTTTAGGATTAATCCCCTTAGGTTGCCAGTCTTCGGTACCCAAACTCTCCCCTTAAAGTACCGTACGCCGTCGGTCTTAAGGTCAAAACCTTCCCTCTAGGTTGTGGAGAGTTTCATCCTTTAGTCTATCCTCTCGTAAGGCCTCTTCCTGAGCCTTTAGGATATCCTCTTTCAAGCTGGTGTGTACAAGCATTTCCAAGGCTCGTACTCGTAAGGGTTTCGTCCTTTCCTTACGACTTAAGGCATCGGCCACTACATTAGCCTTGCCCGGGTGATACTTGATCTCACAGTCGTAATCGCTAAGTAGTTCTACCCATCTACGTTGCCTCATGTTTAACATCTTTTGGTCTAGAATGTGTTGCAGACTCTTATGGTCCGTGCACACCGTGCACTTAGTTCCATACAATAGTGTCTCCAAATCTTAAGTGCAAAGACTACTGCTCCCAATTCTAAGTCATGAGTAGTGTAGTTCTGTTCGTGGTTCTTAAGTTGTCTAGATACGTAGGCTATGACCTTATCCCTTTACATCAGTACACATTCTAGTCCCTGGCGTGAAGCGTCACAATATACAACGAAGTCTTCTGTCCCTTGAGGTAAGGTCAGAGTAAGAGTTGAAGAGCATCTTCTTGTCGAGGTCCCCAGTCAAACTTCTTGTCCCTTTTGGGTTATCAATGGCAGCGGTTGGGTGATTTTCAAGAAACCTTCTATAAATCTCCTATAATATCCTGCCAATCCCAAAAATTGGCGGATTTCCGTAGGGGTCCTCGGGGTTTCCCATCTTGCAATTGCCTTAATCTTTACCGAGTCCACATGGATTCCTATCTTTCCAACTACATGACCAAGAAAACGTACCTCTCGAGTCCAAAATTCGCACTTGGAAATTTGGCGTACAATTTCTGGTTCCTAAGAAACTCTAAAACCACTTTCAAGTGCTGCTCGTGCTCTTCTTTACTTTGGGAGTAGATAAGGATGTCATCGATAAATACGATTACAAACTTATCTAAATATGGTCTACATTTGGGAGTCCGAAAGGCATAACTATAAACTCATAATGTCCATAGCGTGTCCTGAACGCTTGCCTTATGAACATCTTCTCATGGACTCTTAATTGATGATACCCTGATTAATTCTAGAGAAGAAACTAGTGCCTTGAAGTTGATCAAACAGATCATCTATCATAGGGAGAGGATAACGAATCTTAATTGTCAGCTTATTCAGCTCCCTATAGTCTATGTACATTCTAAGAGATCCATCCTTCTTCTTTAACAAACAATACAGGAGCTCCCCAAGGTGAAGAGCTCGGCTGAATAAATCCTTTATCCAGCAAACCCTGTTTTTGACTTGACAATTCCTGCATTTCGGCCCATGCTAGGCGTTAGGGCGCCTTAGCAATTAGGGCTGCTCCAGGAATTAAGTCAATTTGAAACTCAACCTGCCTAGGTGGAGATAGTCCGGGCAACTCATCCGGAAATACCTCTGGATAATCCCGTACTATTGGAATATCCTCGAGCTTCTTTACTTTCGACTTCTTTTCTTTCACTTGTACTAGAAACGCCACATACTTCTTCCTTAAATAACTATGGGCCTTCAAACGAGATACTATTCCTAAGCTCCTTTCAGGTCTTTCACCTTCGATTACCAGAGTCCTGCCATCAGGAAGTAAAATTCTCACGACCTTCTCGTAACACCCTATCGTTGCTCTATTCCGCGCTATCTAGTCCATGCCTATAACTATATCGAAACTTCATAGCTCTATAGGTACTAGGTCTATACTAAACAGTTCGCCAGCTAGACTTAAAGTGCAATCAGGAATTACATCTTCCGCCTCTAACTTTCTTCCGTCAACAAGTTCTATCGAGTAAACTTTATCTAATCTCTTAGAGGTTAAATGGGTTAGTGGTCTAAATCCTAGGGATACAAAGCTTCTATCGGCACCAGAGTCAAAAATCACCGATGCATAATGGTCATTTAAGGGAAACGTACCCGTTATCTTATGGGGATCCTGACGTGCCTCTTCCGTTCCCATCACAAAAGCTCCTTCTTGAGCTTTGCACCCTTGGTATTCTCGGGTGACCCTCTTCTTTTTGTTTCTTTTACTGGTACTGATCGACCTTTTATTCAGCCTAGGGTACCTATCTCTGAAGTGGCCTACGTTACCATACTTAAAGCATTTCTTCCTATCATCATTCTTACAGTATCGTGCAGTATGTCTTAGTTGATTACACCTCGTGCACTGAAAACAAACTCCGAAATGATGTCGGTTACAATTGTTGCATTTTGGAAGGGAACCAAGGTACCGCCTCGAGTTCTGGGCCTTTGCCCTAGCATTCCTGCCTACCTCGTGGCTCCTACCTAAATTGTTCCTAGTCATCTCCTCTTGCTGGTGCCCTACCTTCCTTGCCTTACCATCCTTCCATTTGATGGATACAATAACTTCATCATTCTTTCTTCGTGCAATGAGGTTGGAAACTACTTGGGTGACTATGTTAGGGATGGCAGCTTGGACTTGTTGAGCTACGAGTTGGGCTATGTCCGGGGTTTGATCGTCTGTAGTTGTTCTTGTGCTTCGGGTGTTTTGAGTTGACATAGTTCTATAATGTTTAAAAGAAAAGGATTTAATTAAGGATGTAGCTGAAAGATTGTAGAGTTTCCCCTTTCGTTGAATCGGTTACAGTAAACAAGTCAAGAGAACATATAAATTTAAAATACTAGATTTCATTTCATAATCCAAAAGTCAATGTTAGTACGTCGTTACAGATACATCTTCGAGACGAAAGGGAAATGGAAATACATAATAGGAACTTCTTAAGGTTTGAGAAGCACAAGAATCACAAGCCCAACAATTACTACAAAGATGGTCACTGCCTGACATCGTAGCTCCGTCCTCCAAGCCATCCGCCCGACCGTCACGGCTCTTTCTACAGCTCCCGAAGTAGCTTGCTCCAGCATATGAGTCAACTCAGTCAACGAACGTATGACTTGCGCTTGTTTATCTATCCTAGTCTGGAACCTCTGAATCCTATTCTCAAGGATACTAATCCTATGAGTATCTTCCATCGGTAGTTCCACGCATCTCAGAGTGGGTACTCCCGGAGGGGCACGGGAGGGTCTGGCAGCAGGGTCACGGGGGATAGTGATTCCACTAGCAATAGGAGGGAGAACTCTCTTCCTAGCGGTTTCTCTAGTGCGAGGCCTAGGGAGGTTCGGTTCAGGTGCGAGGTTATCCGGTAGGGGTTGGGGTGCAGCAATCACGGGGGACTTTGGGTTTGGGTCGTCGGAGGCGTCTTTGCTCGCTGCTTCCGTGTCCGACCCCGAGTATTCCGAGGGGTCCTCTTCCTTTTCGGAAATCCATCCAGCGTTTGACGACATAGTGACTGAAGCGTTTATATATATATACTTGGTTAATAAGTGAATTTGATAGTGGCTTTCTATTGCTAACGCATTAGTGACTCATAGTGTCATTACAGTTTCTCGGTGCATTTGTGATCACACACACACAATATGCCATGCATGAAAACTTTATAGTGTTTATACTCCCATCGTAACTTTCCCTAGTTTCGTGTTATTGCCTCTTGACTAAACATAGTTAATCAGGCTATGTTTAATTAAGACCCAATAAACGATTCTCGGGTTAATCACTTTAGAAGTATAGGAAAAATATTTTAAAAAAGTTCATCTTTCCGTTGTTATATTTTGATGGCTATAGTACTTGATTTTCTCGTCAGAAAATCGTTATTCTCTATAGCCTTGGCTCTGATACCAAGTCTGTCACACCCCGCTAAAGCGGAAACACGGAGTGTAACAGTGCAAAGTAGCACAACACAAGTATAGACAATAAACGCCATAGCATATCAAAATAATTAAGTTTTACAATGTTACATTGTACTAAAGTCTTAGAAATTATTACAACGAAAATCAGTTTACAACGGAAAGGAAGTTTAATCTTGATATGCATGAAGGCGTAACACACGTGCATTTCAATCTTCTTACTTTGGCTCGCCTGAAAAGCATGAGAGTTAAAAAGTTAACTATCGTCATAGTTGGTGAGATCACGGGTTTAACAACACACATTCATATAGTTTGCGTTCCAAAAATAATACCGGAGATAATAAGTTCAAGCAATAAACTGAATAGTTGGATTTTGCGCGGGTTTCGCCATCAGGCGCGTGTCTCGCAAAATCCCGGCATATGGTACTTATCATGCAATACTTACACTCAAGATTAACGAGCCACTACTAATCTCCTATAAGCATAGTTTTTGCCCCGCAATGCCATGCTTATCGCAACATGACACAACAATCGTTCCACAAAAAGTAATTAAACACCAATCGTTATCGTTACCAACCCCGTTGCAAGCGGGGTACGAAAGGTGGGTTGCCAACCCGATAGCGCTACCATTGATTACTCGGTCCACCGCAGTGAATTAGACTTAGTAGTGTGTACGAGGACTTGCGATAAGAAAAACACCCAATTAAACTAGATAAGTATGCATACCATAGCCACAAAAATCGTTCCAAAAACATATCGTTCCACAAAATCGTTCCAAAAACATGTGACATCCGTCAATTTTTGACACTCAGGTTAGCTACTCGTTAAATTCACTCAGTAGCGTTCCCGTAGATGAAAAAGGTAGAATTTAAGTTGCCTGGATAACCTAGGTTAGTTTGCGTGAAAAAGTTAGGCTAAAACCTAGAAGTCCCGAAAACTGCCCGAAAAAGCCCGAACCGGCCCGAAATTACCCGATAATCCTAAAATGCCAAATTTAAAATAATTCTTGGAAATTTAAGTTATTTTATTTAAAATATGTGTAAACTGACCCAAATGATCTAAAACCACCTTCGAAAAGTCGGTTTTCGCCAAAAACGCCGAAAAACCCGGTACCGTATCGAAAAATCAGTGTAAAATTTGTACAAAAAAAAAATAATAAAAGAGATGAGAGGAGAGAGGTGGGACCCACTAGGGGCCGGCCACCCCCCCTACCCCTTTCTCTTCTCCTCTTTTCTCTACAAAAGTTAATCATCATCATCATTTCCCAACCATTTTCAAAATTCTCTCTCTCTCTCTAAACTTCTCTCACACTAAAACTCTCCCATTTCTCTCTCAAATTCCAGCCCCATAATCATCTTCAAGATCAAATTCTTGAAGATTAAGAGCACATTCAAAGTTTACATTATCACAATCTCAAAGGTAAGGTAGTTAGGTTGAAGTTTAGATTCGTTTTTCAACCCTTTCTAGCTTTATTTTCGTGTTTTCTTGAGGTTAAACCTCCTTTTATGGATTCTTAATCCTTATGGTGTTTGGAAAAGAGATTCCACCTTAGAAATGTTGGAAAAACAATCTATGAAGGTGAGAATCTATGATTTCCCCATAAGAACACCATTTGGATGCAAAAATTCTTGTTAAATGTTGTTTTTGACCATCAAACTTGGGCTAGACTTACTTGATAGTTCATGCATGAGCTTTGATGGTATCAAATCATGGTTAGTTTGTTTTTCATGTATACAATCTGATTTGGGGTAAAATGATAAGAAAAACCCCAAAGAGTTATGATTTTATGTGTTTATTTGATGGATTTGATGTTAGTATTGAGACAGATTCTGTCAAAACTTTTGCATGCACTTTGCACGACTCAAAAAGGGTCTTGTTGTATTCATTTCTTTATGAAATTTTTATGGGATGAAATTTAAGGTGTTAGGGTTCAAACCCCACTGGATTTGCATAAAAACACTAAGATTTGAGTTCAAACCATCCAAAAACATTTTTGTGTGCAACAGCACTTGGTCAGAAACTTAAGTCACATTCATGCATGCATAACTCTTTGGTAAATCATCCAAATTACAAACTTTTTGATTCTAAACTCAAGTATTCTGAGTTAGCTTTCTATAGAATCCAAAATCAAGTCATTTAGAGTAGTTTTGAGGGTTTAACCAATGAAAATGAATTGATAGTGCAATCTGTCCCATAATGGCAGAACCACATGCACAACTTCAAAGAGGCATATCTCCCTCAAAAATCACTCTAATGATTTGAATCTTGTCTCATTAGCTTGGTATGTGTGTTGGTTAGAAAATCCCTTTTGAAATTCGTGAATTAGTGGTGTATTGAATAATCTATGAATTAAACTTTACCAAAAGGTATTCTGGAATTTCAGCCTTTACCACTGATTTTGTAAAATTGTTTAAAAATAATAAATGAACTCTAAAAATTGTGAAATTTGGTGGAGTTGTTCCTAACATCCCCTAATTCAGAGGGTAAAAATTTAAAGATTTAATATTTAGAGGACCTAAGTTCAAAATAGCAATTTTTACAACTCAAAATTTGTGACAGATTCTGGAAATTTCCTAAAAACCCAACTTTACAAATTTTGAACTTCTAAAATATTTGGAAGACTTTTATTTGTGACAAAATGAAATTTTATTAAGTTGGACTATAAAAGTAATATAATGGCATTATATGGATTTCGGTACGATTTTAGATAAGGACCGTTAGACCTAGAACTTACGTTAAAATTTCGTGTTTGATAGGACGACCCTAGTTCGGAGCCGGGATTTAGGTCACGCATCAACCCTTTCAAATCCGCACTAAACACCCGAGGTGAGTATTCACAGCCCCGTTTTTACCGTTTTTTACGAAGTTTTGGGGTGAAAAGCATGTTTATGAATAAAATGTGTTTAATTGTGAACTTGTTGTGAAATGAAATGATTTATCGTGACATAATGAAATGAATCGTTTATTTGAAATGTTATGAAATGTTTTTATAAAATGAAATAAATTGAAATGAGAGTAAGATAATGAAATGAATTGAATGAAATGTTTTGTGAATATTGAAATGAAGTGAATTGGAATATGCTTTACGTATTGAAATGAATTGAAATGAAATGAATTCGAATACCGAAATGAAATGAAATGAAATGTTTTATGAGATAAAATTTCCGATATGTTGAAACATGATATAGTGAGCAATAAATGAAAATGTCCCCTGCACTACTATTAACCCTTACAAATTGGGCCTATGATACACGTGGATAGCGCTATTTGGTTTGACATACCCACCTTGACTGACGAGAATATAGGTGCACTGTATTGAAAAATATTCACCCCGGCTGGAATTAGTTTTCCCCCGGCAAGGCTGGATAGGGGAGTAGCTATGTCATCAAATGAAGGATTGTAGTAACTCACTAATGCATATCATGTAATTAACACATCACTTGGAAAATTTACTTACTGTTTGATACCAAACTGCTATTTTTGGGGTGAATGAACTGATTCACCAAACTGTTTACAAAACTTATTGCGAATAAACGTCTTATCGAAATGGATATTGTTCTTAACCGTTTTTGCATCTATAAAACCTGTGAACTCACCAACTCTTGTAGTTGACACTTGTTTAACATGCTTTTCAGGAAATCCAAAAGTTTGATCAGGTCTTTAGTGGAATGTTGTGTCACCAATCAAGACAGTGTTTATTTTGTTTAAGTCTGTAAACTTAAATTATGAATTGGGTTGTAATACTTTTAAACTATTTTAATTTATAATATGAATGATTGGTGTGGTTTATCTCCTATTGCTTTGAAATCGAGACTGTCGCACCTCGTGTTTCCGCTTTAGCGGGGTGTTACAGATTTGGTATCAGAGCCTTAGGTTATAGAGAACATCGGTTTTTCATAAAAACCAAGTACTATAACCCGCTTTTTCCAAAATAAGTTAAAACTTTTAAGATTTCAAGGAATAGGATAATTAGATACTAGTATGATTAGTATAGGTGTTATTCTAATATATCATAGATATGCGGAGCCTGATCACCTACGCCTAGCCACGATATAAGTAGGATAAGACTTATAAATCGATCATACTGTTAGGGTTTAAAAGTTGAAACTTTCTGAAAATTTCCTGAAAAATGTGAAATTTTGTGAGTTTGCATATGACATGTACAAAATTTCTTATTTCAGAAAAACTTTATTTTTCCATAAATTAACTAAATTCTTTTATCGCAGTATCATGTCTCACGAGACAGACCCATCCGAGTACCGATCTCACGGGTCCCCTAAGCACCCCGGTAGCGAGAACGGTAACTCCCGATCTCGGACCACCGTGCCAGAGCGGGATCCCTATAGCGACAGTGACGCTGATTCTCATCAGGTCCCTGCCCGGTCCGCCAGCCCGGCGCGACCCTTTGGGCCTGAGACGCGCTATGGTCTCAGAGGCAGGCGCACCGCTCGGAAGAGCGTGCCTCTGCCTACCCGGATGACCTTTCGCATTCCCACCGGGGATGGGGCGGGACCATCACGGGTCAGGGGCCAGGGTGGGTCATCGTCGTCCTCGTCGTCCTCATCGTCCGGATCCCCGCCGCCTTACCGACCATCGTCGCCGATCGTTCGAGTGCCTCCACCGCCGCCCGTCGCCCGACCACCGCCCGATGTCCGACCACCACCGCTAGGCCCAGCTCCTAGATACCCGCACATGGCGCGTGCCCCGGTCCTTTGCATGAGGGGCATGACCCCGACCGAGCGACAGGAGGTCGCTAGACTAGCCCGAGGCCAGGACATCCATGAGCACCTTCTGGACCACCATGACCACATGATAGACTCCCTCCTGGGTGTAGCTGGAGCGGACAGCCAGCAGTTGACCAGGATAGTGGCTCTCCTCAGCCACACCATGGCATCACTCCACCACCTGTATACGGTGGTGTATTTGGTGGTGACCGTGGTGGTGCTCCTGCTTCTGTGGGCTGTTTGGAGGGTTAGGACCTAGGAGGTGGAGTCGGTGATCGATCTTTTGGATAAAAACTCTTATTTTTGAGGCAGTATGCCTAGACTTGAACTATTTATGATTTATGATGGATGACTGTATGGATATGATCGTATTTTGGATTGTCTGGTGAATTTTTGTGACTTGGATCATGTTTGTTTGAATGGAAGCTATATGATTTGGTTTATGCTTTGTTCATGTGTTAGAGAATAACTATACAATTGACATGCTTATTATGGTTGCTTGAAATGTCTAAAAACGCTAGGTTAAAATGATAGCATGAGTTAGTATGACATTTAAATTGCGAAAAATAAGTAGAATTGCGAATACACTTAGAAAACGGAAATTGTCATTAAAACTTGTGGGCATGCTGTTGTTCTAGAAACATGCCTCCAAGAAGAGAGAACCCGGACTTGACAAGGCTCGTATCGGAGCAAGTGATGGCTTCATTACCCGGCATAGTCAGCCAGGTGGCTGCCGGGCTGAACACTAATCAAAACAACAATCAAGGGTAAAGGGAACGGGATTGTACATACAAATCCTTCCGAAGCTGCAACCCCAAAGAGTTCCATGGAACAGAGGGAGCTGTTGGATTATTAGCATGGATTGAAAGTATGGAATCAGTCCTTCACATAAGCAAGTGCCTGGAAAGGAACAAGGTCGAGTATGCTGCTTGTCTGCTCCAAGGGCGAGCTTTGACTTGGTGGAACACCCAGGTGCAAGTCCGTGGCCGTGACGCAACCGGTCAGATCACCTGGGAGGATTTCAAGAAGATGCTGAAGGAGGAGTTTTGTCCAAGAAGCGAACTCCAAAAGTTGGAAGCTGAACTATGGCGCCATGAGATGAGAGGAAACGACATCACCACATACACTACCCGATTTCACGAGTTGGCTAAGTTAGTACCCCATTTGGTGACGCCGGAACAAAACCGAGTCGATAGGTATGTTTGGGGTTTATCCCCTGAGATCAGAGGGAACGTGACGGCAGCTGATCCAAAGAACCTACAAGAGGCAGTTAATTTGGCAAACCGCCTTACCAACAACGCTATCCGGTCAGGAACGTTTGCGAGTGACAAGGCAAAGGGAAAAAGGAAGATGGAGGAGACTACCAAACCGCAATTCAGAGGAAAGTCGGGAAAGGATAGAAAAGTGACTAGGAGCTACGGAATGCAGACTCAAGTAGCAGAAAAAGAAAAGGGGATGTCTCAGAGGTGTGGCAAATGTGGGAATCTTCATGCTGGGAGATGTGTTGTCTGTTCCAGATGTGGCAGGGGAGGCCATACTGACAAGGATTGTAGAAAGAGAGCCTGTTTTGAATGTGGAAGTTTCAATCACTACCGGAATGCTTGTCCTAAGTTGAATCTGAGACCTTACGCGAATCAGGCACAGCCGGCGAATCCAGGGAACCAGGGAAACCAAGGAAACCGAGGAGGACTAGCTCGGGGGAGAGCGTTTGTTATTGGGACGGAGGAAGCAAGGCAAAACCCAGACGTGGTTACAGGTACGTTTCTTCTCAACAACTATCCTGCTACTGTGCTTTTTGATTCCGGAGCAGATATGAGCTTTGTGTCGCTAGAATTTAGGCCTAAGATAAATAAAAAGTCACAGAATCTGAAAGAGGATCATGTAATCGAATACTCCAACGGAGAATTAGTTAAGGCTAGCAAAGTAATCAGAAAATGCACTCTAGGTTTAGCTGGAAAGGATTTTAGCATAGACTTGATCCCGATTAAGATAGGGAGCTTCGACATAATCGTCGGTATGGACTGGATGTCCAAACACCGAGCGACAATATGCTGTGCTGAGAAGATAGTCGCATTACCATTACCTGATGGAGGACTACTCGAAATGTATGGAGATAGGCCAAAGAGAGACATCAAGATCGTGTCATTCATGAAGATGCGAGGTCATCTACGGAAGGAATGCATAGCGTTCATGGCACACGTCATAGATACAAAGGCAAAGGAAAAGCGAATTCAGGATATTCCAGTTGTGCGAGAGTTTCCAGAGGTATTTCCGGAAGAATTACCTGGATTGCCTCCGCAACGACAAGTGGAGTTTCACATTGACTTAGTTCCTGGAGCAGGTCCCATAGCAAAGTCGCCTTATCGACTAGCACCATCCGAGATGCAAGAGCTGTCAAATCAACTTCAGGAGTTATTAGACAAAGGATTCATCCGACCCAGTTCATCACCGTGGGGAGCCCCTGTGTTGTTTGTCAAAAAGAAGGACGGATCTTTTCGTATGTGCATCGATTACAGAGAGCTGAACAAGATCACTATTAAAAATCGCTACCCCCTTCCGCGCATCGACGACCTGTTCGATCAACTGCAAGGAGCAACGTACTTCTCCAAAATCGATCTTCGATCTGGTTACCATCAAATGCGAGTTCGTGAGGAAGACATCGCAAAGACAGCGTTTAGAACCCGCTATGGTCACTACGAGTTCTTAGTCATGCCTTTTGGTTTGACGAATGCTCCGGCAGTGTTCATGGATTTGATGAACCGAGTATGTCGGCCATACTTAGATAAGTTCGTGATTGTCTTCATCGATGATATCCTAATCTACTCTAGGAGCAAGGAGGACCACGAGCATCATTTGAGGCTGATATTGGAACTGTTAAAGGCCGAGCAGCTATACGCCAAATTCTCAAAGTGCGAGTTTTGGATTAGGGAAGTTCACTTTCTAGGACATGTAGTGAATAGAGATGGAATACATGTTGACCCAGCTAAGATCGAGGCTATAAAGAAATGGGAAGCCCGAAAACACCGACGGAAATTCGACAATTTCTTGGTCTGGCAGGTTATTACCGAAGGTTCATCGCAAACTTTTCCAAGATCGCGCAGCCGCTGACAGCCTTAACGCAGAAGGATAAGAAGTTTATTTGGGGAGAGAAGCAAGAGGAAGCGTTCCAAGTGCTAAAGCATAAATTGTGCAACGCACCCATTCTAGCATTACCTGAAGGGACAGATAACTTCGTGGTATATTGCGATGCTTCACATCAAGGCTTGGGATGTGTTCTGATGCAAAACGAGAAAGTCATCGCTTATGCATCCAGACAGCTGAAAGTTCACGAGAAGAACTACACCACTCATGATTTGGAGCTTGGAGCAGTGGTGTTTGCCCTTAAGATATGGAGACATTATCTCTATGGCACCAAATGCACCATTTTTACGGACCATAAGAGCCTCCAGCACATACTTGATCAAAAGATGTTGAATATGAGACAGAGGAGATGGGTGGAATTGCTCAGCGACTACGACTGCGAGATTAAGTATCATCCAGGGAAAGCGAATGTTGTTGCTGATGCGTTAAGCCGAAAGGAGCGGGTAAAGCCCATAAGGTCACGAGCAATGGGATTGGTAGTGCAGACCAGCTTAAAAAGTAAAATAGTGGAAGCACAAAAGGAAGCTTTGAAGGCTGACAACCTAAACAAGGAAACTCTTCACGGCATAGAAAAGGAATTTGAGGAGAAAGAGGATGGAGTGTGTTACTTCAAGGGAAGAATTTGGATTCCGAGGGTGGAGCAATTGAGAAAGATGATCATGGATGAAGCTCATCAGTCGAAATATTCGATACATCCAGGATCCGATAAAATGTACAAGGGACTGAAGGAGCATTACTGGTGGCCCGGTATGAAAAGAGATATCGCCATCTATGTGAGTAAATGCTTAACTTGCGCAAAAGTTAAAGCAGAGCACCAGAAACCGTCCGGACTTCTTCAGCAACCGGAAATCCCGGAATGGAAATGGGAGCAGATATCGATGGATTTCGTGACTAAGCTACCCAAGACTAAGAAGGGTCATGATACGATTTGGGTAATCGTTGACAGACTCACGAAATCAGCTCATTTCTTGCCGATAAAGGTGTAACACCCCTTTTGTGTGTTTCGTTATTTAGATTTAAATGGGTTTTTCTTGTGACTTAATTTTTTTAAGTTGTTTTAAAAGTTGTGGACTTGATTTGTTTTACATAAAAATATGAGGGGTCTAGGTGTGAAATTCGTGCATTATCATCTGGAAGTTGTTATATTTAGATAACCTTAGTTGCTTTAATTGATTATCCTCTCTTATTTGATTAAAAAAAAAATAGAAGCAGTTAAAATAAAACCCTAAACCTAAGCGATTACTGCAACCTTGCTCTCACCTTCAACGATTTATCCACCGGCGGACGTTGTGTTTCGAACGCCAGAAAGACGACGTCAACGGCTATTGTTTTTGCACCGTGTATCAATCGCTGACGATCTCCTACCGCTGTCACTGTGTTCGATCACCGGCAAGCCGACGGTGGCTATTTTGTTCTCGGTTCTATGCGACGATAACGACCGACCGCACATCAACAGTCTTCTTCGTTGGCGAGTAAGTCGTCTATGTATTTAAGGATCGATAGAATTTAGTTCTCTTAAGTTTGTCGTCGTATTTATTTAGATCACTAAAGTTTTGTCGTAGGCCTGCCGTGTGTGGCTTTATAATTAAGAAACTTTAATCGTTCATGTATGCGGTTTACTAAAAGTGTATATTTAGCATTAAGTGATTTGTTTAGAATAATAACAATTGTTGAGTAATTTGTGTGTGTGGGGGGGGGATCGCATAAAAAAAGAAAAAAAAAAAGAAAGAAAGATGTTCTTGGTAAATAGCTTGAGGTTAATAACAATTCAATGAATAGCATGTGAGTGCATGTAAAAACAAATAATTAAAAGGAAGAAGAAGGAGGCAGAAGGTGCACGTTTTTAAGTGAAGACAATTAGGGTGGTATTTGTTTGTCACTAAAAATCTAGGAGGTTGCATGGCTTAATAGCAACAAGTTGGTTTTGAGGGTGGTTGGTATTAGCGACGGGTAGGAATGTATGCTCATGGCTATGTCGTCGCAAAAAAAAAAAAAAAAAAAAAAAAAAAAAAGTAGTTCGAGGGCAAGAACTTTAGTGAGACGCGCAGTTCACGTGAGAGTCGAGTCAACGTATAAATTATTTATCGGATAAGCAATTAATCAGTCGTAACCCTTTTGTAGGTTAATCTATAGATCGTTCAGTTTATCAGAGGTTTACAGTTTTCAATTAGTCTTCAACTATCAGGTGAGTACCCTAACCTATACATTATGTTATGTGTTCGTGGTTGTATGGGTTGACAGATTATTAATTTTTGGAGGTGATTAAATGTTTTATGTGTATATGGACAGCCTTGTTCTCGTGAGAGACAAGGGGACAGCCTCGTACTCGTAAGGGTCGAGGGGACAGTATCGTTCTCGTTAGAGACGAAGGCAGGATCAGTTCCGTTCTTGAACGGAGGACAGTTACATGTGCAAGTATGTCTCTCGTGATGTATTGTATTTGTTTAGAGTGCTCACTAAGCAGTCGCTTACCCGTTGTTGATTACTTTTTTTTAGGTAGCAGCTCGAAAATTGATAAAGGGAAGGCTCCAGCTTGACTCCAGATGGCTCCCACTTGAGATTGGATTTTGGACGCGATTATTTTCTTTTTAGAACTTATAGTTTATTTCAGATTTATTTGGATTTTAGTTTATGGTTTGAAACAGTTAAGCTCATTTTTTTAAAGTTTTTGACTACTTCCGCAACTATTTTTAATATATATTATATTTTGGATAATGGGACGTTACAACTTGGTATCAGAGCCTCGGTTTAAGGGATCTAGACATATACTCGTATGTGTTTGGACTTAAACCTTGGATCTAATTTTTTTAAAATGAGTTTGTGGAAGTTTTTAAAAGATTAGTTGTTTTTTTTTAAGGGTAACAAAATTTTGTTTTATTTGATGAAAGTTTTTGAAAGGTTCTCAAGGGATAGTCAGCTGGAGGATCAAGGCGGGGTGAGCACTCTAGGTTCAGTAATTAGTGGATTTGCATGTTTTGTTCAGTGTTTAGTATTTGTTGTGCTGATGGTTAAGTGAATATGTGAACATATATAATTTGTTGGAATTTGTTATGACAGCTATGCTAGGAGGAGTAGTATGTCTTAGCATAGAAAAAGAACTATCCTGTTAAGAATTATGTGTAAGATTATATGCTATATGTGAAATGTTATGACAATATGAATAGATTGCATGCTCATCTACAGTAGAGATTAGTTTAACTAATCAGTACATTAGGATGCCTAGTGGTGAAGTTAAAACCAAATATGTATCGATAGTATGAGAATTTTGTGGAGAGCCCACGTTTAAGAGAATCAACACACATGCTTGCGAGTGTGTGTGTGGTTGGACTTAAACCGGAGGATTTTGAGAATTATAAAATGGAAAAGGATCGGAACTGTCGGTCGAAACTTCAAGACGGGGGTGAACAATTTACTGCATGTGTTATTATTATGATAGACTGCATGATAGATAACTATTACTGATTCTGTTTCATGATAAGCTTTTGTGCAATGTGGTGGAGATATTGTGTCTTATTTAATTACCTACTCAGTTAATGCAATGAGGTTGTTTAAGGATGGTATCACAACCAAGCTTGTACTGTGATACGTCGGAGAAGGGTCATTAGGCATGTTCTTGTCTGATTGTTGTCGAGTGATCCCAACCCGGCTATTATTTTGGAACGGTTATAGTAGTACGGGCCCAAATAATAGTACTACTATAAACGTTTGTATGGGTTTGGATTTGATTAAGTTTTGGGAACCTCATTGAATTGACGACAGTTAGGGAATTTGTGAACGTGTGATGATTGGCATGTGTGTGTAAGAGAATCGGATTATGTTTATTGAAACCTTATGTGCTTAGGGGCGTAAACTAGTATATAGAATGGTATGAGCACTAATGGCTAGTACTAGGCACATGCTGACCCATAGCTATGAGCAGTTAGTGCAGACAGGTTCTGGGCTTTAATAATAGGACTGTCTCATTATATCTTGTGTCTAAATAGTTCTCTTAAACGATCAGAATGGTAGCTACGAGGCATGGATCGGCTAGTGGTTCGGAGGACTCGGATCTCAGGGATCTCATCGGCTCGCAGGTCAATGAGGTGCTACAGCAGCTTCTTCCTGGGTTGTTCGCCCAGATGAAGGACGAGTTATTGCAGGCCTTCGACGAGAGGATCGAGGCAGCTTTTACTGCACGTGGTTCGGCAGCTGGGAGTTCTGGTCAGGCTCAGAGCCGAACTGTCACGTTCAAAGACTTCATGGCGTGCCAACCACCACATTATGAGGGACAGAAGGATCCTATCGCTTGCTCTAGATGGATCGCGGCCGTCGAGGGTGCGTTCCGCACCAGTGGATGCCCAGCGGGATCGAAGGTCTTCTTTGCTGTGAACCTACTACGCAATGCAGGTAAGGATTGGTGGGGACTGATCCTTAAGAGTCGTACCGAGGCACAGATTGACTCCATGACGTTGGACGAGTTCAAAGTGATGTTCGACGAGCAGTTCGCGCCTCGCATCGAGAAGGAGAGGATCACTACTGAGTTCCTGAGACTGACTCAGACGACAGAGACGGTGAATGAGATCACCGACCAGTTCTTGGAGAAATCGTTGTTCTGTCCCGACTACGTGAACAACGATTCGATGAAAATGTTTCGATATCTGGGGATTCTGAGGCCGGACATCAAGGAAGTGGTGACCACAGCGCGATGTAAGAGCTTCACCGAGATGGTTGAAGTGGCTCGCACGAGAGAGCTATTTTTGGACGAGTTGCAAGCCAAGAAGAGGAAGCAAGAGCAACCACAAATGTCGTCAAAGAAACAGAAGCAGGCAGGGTATAAATCTGAAGGCATAAGAGACTTCCCGAAGTGCAGTAATTGCGGACGCTACCATCCTGGAGAATGTCGAGCAGGAGCTGGAGTGTGCTACAAGTGTGGCAAGCCTGGCCACATGAGTAGAGATTGCGGGGAGAACCCGAAGACATGCTTCCATTGTTATCAGCCAGGGCACTTCAAATCGCAATGTCCCAAGTTAGTAGACGCAACAATTCAGGCACCTGCACCGACCACACTAAGGATTACTGATGGCAGCTCGGGAAATAAAGGTGGAGCTACCGCGAGCCGAGGCAGGGCTTTCCAGCTCACTGCAGAAGAAGCCAGCACTGCACCAGACATGGTTTCAGGTATATCTTAATTAAGTACCATAATCCATTAGATTCTATCTGTCTAGTAGTTGCTCGTTATTGATGGTTAGGTACATTTCTAGTGGATTCCTTTCTGCCTTGGTTTTATTTAATTCGAGGACGAGTCATTCCTTTGTATCACATACCTTTTGTAAAGGCCTCGACCATACACTCGGAAACTAGACAAACCTCTAGCATTTGAATCAGTAGATGACAAAATCCTGGATGTGGCCAGTGTGTTCAGGAGATAGGTGATAGAGATCAGTGGAATTGAGGTTCCTATAGATTTAATACCAATTAGGATGAAGGAAATCAATGTGATAGTCAGGATGGATTGGCTGGGTTGTCTCCAGGCCATGATATAATGCGAGTGCCAACGAAGTTGGGTTCAAACCTAGTGGGAGAGAACTAAGCATTAGGGGTAAAGGAAATATGTTGGTGTATGTAGTTAGTACTTAGCGTACGTAACTTGTGGTCAGTAAGATGAAGAAAGGAATAGATAGTTGCAAAGGTGCTTAGTTGTTGGTGAATTTTTCGAATGTAATCCCAAAGAGCCTGACACACAAGTAGGATTTAAAGGATACTTTTATATCAAGAGCAATTTAGTTTTTAAAGATTGAGTTTTGTAGAGGTAATTTCGGGGACGAAATTCTTGTTAGTGGAGGAGAGTTGTAACACCCCTTTTGTGTGTTTCGTTATTTAGATTTAAATGGGTTTTTCTTGTGACTTAATTTTTTTAAGTTGTTTTAAAAGTTGTGGACTTGATTTGTTTTACATAAAAATATGAGGGGTCTAGGGTGTGTGCAATTCGTATTATCATCTGGAAGTTGTTATATTTAGATAACCTTAGTTGCTTTAATTGATTATCCTCTCTTATTTGATTAAAAAAAAAATAGAAGCAGTTAAAATAAAACCCTAAACCTAAGCGATTACTGCAACCTTGCTCTCACCTTCAACGATTTATCCACCGGCGGACGTTGTGTTTCGAACGCCAGAAAGACGACGTCAACGGCTATTGTTTTTGCACCGTGTATCAATCGCTGACGATCTCCTACCGCTGTCACTGTGTTCGATCACCGGCAAGCCGACGGTGGCTATTTTGTTCTCGGTTCTATGCGACGATAACGACCGACCGCACATCAACAGTCTTCTTCGTTGGCGAGTAAGTCGTCTATGTATTTAAGGATCGATAGAATTTAGTTCTCTTAAGTTTGTCGTCGTATTTATTTAGATCACTAAAGTTTTGTCGTAGGCCTGCCGTGTGTGGCTTTATAATTAAGAAACTTTAATCGTTCATGTATGCGGTTTACTAAAAGTGTATATTTAGCATTAAGTGATTTGTTTAGAATAATAACAATTGTTGAGTAATTTGTGTGTGTGGGGGGGGATCGCATAAAAAAAGAAAAAAAAAAGAAAGAAAGATGTTCTTGGTAAATAGCTTGAGGTTAATAACAATTCAATGAATAGCATGTGAGTGCATGTAAAAACAAATAATTAAAAGGAAGAAGAAGGAGGCAGAAGGTGCACGTTTTTAAGTGAAGACAATTAGGGTGGTATTTGTTTGTCACTAAAAATCTAGGAGGTTGCATGGCTTAATAGCAACAAGTTGGTTTTGAGGGTGGTTGGTATTAGCGACGGGTAGGAATGTATGCTCATGGCTATGTCGTCGCAAAAAAAAAAAAAAAAAAAAAAAAAAAAAAAGTAGTTCGAGGGCAAGAACTTTAGTGAGACGCGCAGTTCACGTGAGAGTCGAGTCAACGTATAAATTATTTATCGGATAAGCAATTAATCAGTCGTAACCCTTTTGTAGGTTAATCTATAGATCGTTCAGTTTATCAGAGGTTTACAGTTTTCAATTAGTCTTCAACTATCAGGTGAGTACCCTAACCTATACATTATGTTATGTGTTCGTGGTTGTATGGGTTGACAGATTATTAATTTTTGGAGGTGATTAAATGTTTTATGTGTATATGGACAGCCTTGTTCTCGTGAGAGACAAGGGGACAGCCTCGTACTCGTAAGGGTCGAGGGGACAGTATCGTTCTCGTTAGAGACGAAGGCAGGATCAGTTCCGTTCTTGAACGGAGGACAGTTACATGTGCAAGTATGTCTCTCGTGATGTATTGTATTTGTTTAGAGTGCTCACTAAGCAGTCGCTTACCCGTTGTTGATTACTTTTTTTTTAGGTAGCAGCTCGAAAATTGATAAAGGGAAGGCTCCAGCTTGACTCCAGATGGCTCCCACTTGAGATTGGATTTTGGACGCGATTATTTTCTTTTTAGAACTTATAGTTTATTTCAGATTTATTTGGATTTTAGTTTATGGTTTGAAACAGTTAAGCTCATTTTTTTAAAGTTTTTGACTACTTCCGCAACTATTTTTAATATATATTATATTTTGGATAATGGGACGTTACAAAAGGAGACTTATAGTATCGATAAGCTTGCGCAGCTGTATGTCGGTGAGATTGTCATGCGACATGGAGTCCCGATATCGATCATCTCTGATAGAGACAGTAGATTTACCTCGCGATTTTGGCAATCACTTCAAGCAGCTTTGGGCACTCGTGTGGATCTAAGCACGGCTTACCATCCTCAGACCGATGGACAGACTGAGCGAACCATCCAAACACTAGAGGATATGCTGCGAGCATGTGTGTTGGAATTTGGAGGTAGTTGGGACGATCATCTACCCTTAGTCGAGTTCTCCTACAACAATAGCTATCATGCCAGCATTCAGTGTGCGCCATACGAGGCACTGTATGGACGCAAGTGTAGGTCCCCACTTAATTGGTTGGAAGTAGGAGAGAATCGATTGTTTAGGCCTGATGTCGTGCAGGAGACCACCGACAAAATCAAGATGGTTCAAGAAAAGCTGAAAGTAGCCAGGGATCGCCAGAAAAGCTACGCCGATAATCGGCGAAAGCCGTTGGAATTCCAAGTGGGTGATAAGGTGCTGCTAAAAGTATCACCATGGAAAGGGTTAATAAGGTTCGGAAAGAAAGGGAAACTGAACCCTCGTTTTGTTGGACCATTTGAGGTCATAGAAAGGATCGGACCTGTTGCCTATAGGTTGGACTTACCTATAGAGCTGAGCTCAATTCATGACACGTTCCACGTGTCCAACTTAAAGAAATGTCTGTCGGAGGAGACAGTAGTTCTGCCTTTGGAGGAGATTCAAATTGATGAGCAACTGCGCGTCTCCGAGGAACCAATCGAAATTCTCGATCGAGAAATCAAACAACTCCGACGCAGCAGGATACCGATAGTCAAAGTGAAATGGAACTCTAGGCACGGACCAGAGTTTACTTGGGAGCGGGAGGCCTTCATGAAAAGCAAGTACCCGCATCTCTTCACAGAAAACCCCGGCAGTAGCGGTAAGAATTAAATTTCGGGACGAAATTTCTTTCAACCGGGGGTAACTGTGACATCCGTCAATTTTTGACACTCAGGTTAGCTACTCGTTAAATTCACTCAGTAGCGTTCCCGTAGATGAAAAAGGTAGAATTTAAGTTGCCTGGATAACCTAGGTTAGTTTGTGTGAAAAAGTTAGGCTAAAACCTAGAAGTCCCGAAAACTGCCCGAAAAAGCCCGAACCGGCCCGAAATTACCCGATAATCCTAAAATGCCAAATTTAAAATAATTCTTGGAAATTTAAGTTATTTTATTTAAAATATGTGTAAACTGACCCAAATGATCTAAAACCACCTTCGAAAAGTCGGTTTTCGCCAAAAACGCCGAAAAACCCGGTACCGTATCGAAAAATCAGTGTAAAATTTGTACAAAAAAAAAAAAATAAAAGAGATGAGAGGAGAGAGGTGGGACCCACTAGGGGCCGGCCACCCCCACCCCCCCCTACCCCTTTCTCTTCTCCTCTTTTCTCTACAAAAGTTAATCATCATCATCATTTCCCAACCATTTTCAAAATTCTCTCTCTCTCTCTAAACTTCTCTCACACTAAAACTCTCCCATTTCTCTCTCAAATTCCAGCCCCATAATCATCTACAAGATCAAATTCTTGAAGATTAAGAGCACATTCAAAGTTTACATTATCACAATCTCAAAGGTAAGGTAGTTAGGTTGAAGTTTAGATTCGTTTTTCAACCCTTTCTAGCTTTATTTTCGTGTTTTCTTGAGGTTAAACCTCCTTTTATGGATTCTTAATCCTTATGGTGTTTGGGAAAGAGATTCCACCTTAGAAATGTTGGAAAAACAATCTATGAAGGTGAGAATCTATGATTTCCCCATAAGAACACCATTTGGATGCAAAAATTCTTGTTAAATG
Source organism: Centaurea solstitialis (assembly GCA_030169165.1). NCBI lineage: Eukaryota > Viridiplantae > Streptophyta > Magnoliopsida > Asterales > Asteraceae > Centaurea > Centaurea solstitialis. The sequence continues at coordinate 16,111,243 of CM058044.1, read as the reverse complement.
TTGTTTTTGACCATCAAACTTGGGCTAGACTTACTTGATAGTTCATGCATGAGCTTTGATGGTATCAAATCATGGTTAGTTTGTTTTTCATGTATACAATCTGATTTGGGGGTAAAATGATAAGAAAAACCCCAAAGAGTTATAATTTTATGTGTTTATTTGATGGATTTGATGTTAGTATTGAGACAGATTCTGTCAAAAATTTTGCATGCACTTTGCACGACTCAAAAAGGGTCTTGTTATATTCATTTCTTTATGAAATTTTTATGGGATGAAATTTAAGGTGTTAGGGTTCAAACCCCACTGGATTTGCATAAAAACACTAAGATTTGAGTTCAAACCATCCAAAAACATTTTTGTGTGCAACAGCACTTGGTCAGAAACTTAAGTCACATTCATGCATGCATAACTCTTTGGTAAATCATCCAAATTACAAACTTTTTGATTCTAAACTCAAGTATTCTGAGTTAGCTTTCTATAGAATCCAAAATCAAGTCATTTAGAGTAGTTTTGAGGGTTTAACCAATGAAAATGAATTGATAGTGCAATCTGTCCCATAATGGCAGAACCACATGCACAACTTCAAAGAGGCATATCTCCCTCAAAAATCACTCTAATGATTTGAATCTTGTCTCATTAGCTTGGTATGTGTGTTGGTTAGAAAATCCCTTTTGAAATTCGTGAATTAGTGGTGTATTGAATAATCTATGAATTAAACTTTACCAAAAGGTATTCTGGAATTTCAGCCTTTACCACTGATTTTGTAAAATTGTTTAAAAATAATAAATGAACTCTAAAAATTGTGAAATTTGGTGGAGTTGTTCCTAACATCCCCTAATTCAGAGGGTAAAAATTTAAAGATTTAATATTTAGAGGACCTAAGTTCAAAATAGCAATTTTTACAACTCAAAATTTGTGACAGATTCTGGAAATTTCCTAAAAACCCAACTTTACAAATTTTGAACTTCTAAAATATTTGGAAGACTTTTATTTGTGACAAAATGAAATTTTATTAAGTTGGACTATAAAAGTAATATAATGGCATTATATGGATTTCGGTACGATTTTAGATAAGGACCGTTAGACCTAGAACTTACGTTAAAATTTCGTGTTTGATAGGACGACCCTAGTTCGGAGCCGGGATTTAGGTCACGCATCAACCCTTTCAAATCCGCACTAAACACCCGAGGTGAGTATTCACAGCCCCGTTTTTACCGTTTTTACGAAGTTTTGGGGTGAAAAGCATGTTTATGAATAAAATGTGTTTAATTGTGAACTTGTTGTGAAATGAAATGATTTATCGTGACATAATGAAATGAATCGTTTATTTGAAATGTTATGAAATGTTTTTATAAAATGAAATAAATTGAAATGAGAGTAAGATAATGAAATGAATTGAATGAAATGTTTTGTGAATATTGAAATGAAGTGAATTGGAATATGCTTTACGTATTGAAATGAATTGAAATGAAATGAATTCGAATACCGAAATGAAATGAAATGAAATGTTTTATGAGATAAAATTTCCGATATGTTGAAACATGATATAGTGAGCAATAAATGAAAATGTCCCCTGCACTACTATTAACCCTTACAAATTGGGCCTATGATACACGTGGATAGCGCTATTTGGTTTGACATACCCACCTTGACTGACGAGAATATAGGTGCACTGTATTGAAAAATATTCACCCCGGCTGGAATTAGTTTTCCCCCGGCAAGGCTGGATAGGGGCGTAGCTATGTCATCAAATGAAGGATTGTAGTAACTCACTAATGCATATCATGTAATTAACACATCACTTGGAAAATTTACTTACTGTTTGATACCAAACTGCTATTTTTGGGGTGAATGAACTGATTCACCAAACTGTTTACAAAACTTATTGCGAATAAACGTCTTATCGAAATGGATATTGTTCTTAACCGTTTTTGCATCTATAAAACCTGTGAACTCACCAACTCTTGTAGTTGACACTTGTTTAACATGCTTTTCAGGAAATCCAAAAGTTTGATCAGGTCTTTAGTGGAATGTTGTGTCACCAATCAAGACAGTGTTTATTTTGTTTAAGTCTGTAAACTTAAATTATGAATTGGGTTGTAATACTTTTAAACTATTTTAATTTATAATATGAATGATTGGTGTGGTTTATCTCCTATTGCTTTGAAATCGAGACTGTCGCACCTCGTGTTTCCGCTTTAGCGGGGTGTTACAAAACATATCGTTCCACAAAATCGTTCCACAAATCGTTTCACAGATCGTTTTAAAAGTTTAATCAACCGGTAGTTTTATCATGCTTTTCACCCCAAAAATGTAAAAACGTAAAAAGGGGCCGTGAATAACTCACCGAGTTGTTAGCTCAAGAGTCCCAAGTTAGCGAGGTTCCACCGAATTCCGACCTAGTGATGTAAAGTATTTTAATAAGTTACTTGAACCATTTAAGTTCCTTAAGTTATTAGTAAAAACATACGCGCGAACGAAACTTTAGTGATTTTTATAACGATTGTCGAAAATACGTACTTTGGTGATTATAACCGAAGTGTGAAAGTTGGTATATGGTCATGCATGTGTGTTTTATGTTGATTTACCCCATTTATCCTTCCAACAACCTTTTAATGTCCATGGATTACTTTTTATGAAAGTGTTTTAGAAGAAAGAAGATTTTACATAAAATAACACTTTTCAGTTTTTCCCATTCTTGACAGATTCGGAGGCTGTTTTGGGACATACATTTGGGTATGATGCATAACTTTAAAAATTACTAAATTTTAATATGTTTTAACCATATGAGTTTACTAATTACTGACCAAATTTCATAATTTTTGGAAAAGGTTACGGTCCCCAAACAGAAGGTTTATTAAAATAGTGACAGCAACTAGAGCTGTTGCGCAATCTTTTTGTACGGACTGTTTGAATGTCTGAAACTTGGAATTTTTACAAACGGCCAGTGGGGTTTGAAAGATAACTCAATGAACTTGAATTTAAAAAAAAATCATGTCATTTAGACATTTTATGAAGGAGTTATGGCCTCTCGAAGTTGGGTCCGAATCTGTCCAGAATCTGTTGGACGAATTTTAGACTAGTTGTTGCATAACAAAATGTTTCTTTTGTTTAGTAAGTTTTATGATGGTTTCTCTTTACCAAAGCTCAAATCCAGATGTGTTTGAAGGAATATCACTTCATAAAACACATTTTACACATGCATTCCCATATTTACCAAATTAAACAACAAGAAGGTGTTCATAAGCCATCAACTCACTTATTGCTTGAATCTTTAGAGGATCCAAGCAAAGAAAGGGTATTTGGCTATATGAATTCATCTAAACCACATGCAAGATGGTAGATGATCATGAGAAAACAAAAATAAGAATATGATTTATGAAGCAATGTGGGTTTATAACCTCACTTATTGCTTTATTCACAATGAATATATCAACAATATGCATAAACTAACAACATGCAATGAGGGATTTACCACTCTTATTGCAATAATAAGCAGAAACAAGAACATAAAAGAAATATTTGAAATGTAAACAATGCATGAACAAGAGTTGAAGTTATGAAACAAGATATATGAAGATCATCCATGCATCCCAACTTTTGATTGATCCTAGATGATTTCCTTTGCATAAAGATGCAAGTACTTTGAGATGATGATGATATGAAGAAAACATGATGGAGATCATGTATTTACCTTTGAATGTTCTTGAAGATGCTTGAAGATCTTCAAGAACTTGAAGATGTATAGAGGAAGCTAGAGAAAAAAGTCTAGTGAGAGAATTTAGAGAGAGAGTGAGTATTGTATAATGAAAGAATCAAAGGGAGGTGAGTCTTATTTATATGAGATTGGGAGAGAAAGAGATGGTGAGGGAGAGGGGGTGGTGGCCGGTTTTGGGAGAGAAAAAGAGAGGGAGAGAGATGGTGGTGTGATGTGTAGAGTGTGTAAGTTGATTAAGGTTGTATTGGTTTAATTTCCAACTTTTGTTTCCCACTTTAATTCAAAACCATGTGAGAAAGAAATGGTTTTCTTAATACAATAATATGGTTGATTTCATAAAACAATCAATTTGATTTAGTTGAATTTTGTAGCATTGGGTGTAAAAAGTTGCTAAAAATAGAAACCGTTACCGAAAACGCGCGTTTTTGCGATTTTTGCGTAACGAAAGCAGTTTTTCGTATTTTTATTAAGGAACTTATTAGAAATTAATATTTTTGATATTTTGGGTCAATTAGAAATTAATTCGACAGTCTGGTGGTCGGAATCGGGACCTGCTGATAACAGTTAGTCGGTTTTGCGTACCGACTATAGTGGCGACTCAATAATTGTCAAAGGCACTTTTCTAGCCTTTTCACAATAAATATTGTCATATAATATTGTTTTTGTCAAAATGACAGTATTAAGATACTGTTCCGCCCCGGTAAATCAGTTAAAGTTTTACTGACCTGAGGTGGGAAGTGGAGGGTTGTCACACAGGCAACATCACAAAGAAGGATGAGACGCCCCAACAGAGCATCTCCGTAAGTGAAGTGTTTGATGTTTAGGGAATCGATTTCATGGGACCTTTTCCCGACTCCAGAGGCAACAAATACATCCTTGTGGCAGTTGATTATGTTTCTAAATGGGCCGAAGCTAAGGCTTCACCTACAAATGATGCTAAGGTAGTTGTTAACTTCGTGAAATCTCTTGTATGTAGGTACGGATGTCCGAAGGCGATCATCAGCGATAGAGGAACTCATTTTGCAAACTATCTATTGGAAAAGACCTTAAAAAGGTATGGAGTGCATCATCGGTTCTCGACCGCCTACCATTCGCAAGCCAATGGACAAGCGGAAAACACTAACAGGGCGTTGAAACGAATCTTGGAAAAGGCGGTCGATAACAACCCGAAGATATGGTCACAAAAGCTTGAAGATGCACTATGGGCGTACCGTACAGCCTACAAAACACCAATTGGGAGCACTCCTTATCGAATGCTTTACGGGAAAGCGTGTCACCTTCCATTCGAGTTCGAGTACAAAGCACTGTGGGCACTAAAGAAAGTCCACTTGGATGGCATTGCAAGTGGAAGGGAAAGATTGATAAGCTTGCATAAATTGGAAGAGCTTAGATCTCTCGCTTATGAGAACTCAAAGATCTACAAGGAACAGCGAAAGAAATGGCATGATGCGCATCTAAAGGAAGTGAAGGTGTTCAAGGAGGGGGACAAGGTATTAATGTATCAAACTCGCTTTAAATTTTCCCCCGGTAAGTTAAAGTCACGATGGATAGGTCCATATGTCGTCTTAAAAGCTTATCCCTCGGGATATGTGGACCTAATGACGGAAAGAGGATAATTTAAGGTAAATGGCCATAGACTAAAGCTTTACAATGAGAGCGATTCTGTCAGAAATGGCGAGGTTTGTCTTCTTTCTAAAGAGCCAATTACTTAGGTAATCCCCCGAGTCAGGCTCGCGACTCGTTACAAAAACAAGCGCTTTTCGGGAGGCAACCCGTTTTTTTATCAGTTATCTTTGTTTTTGTATGTTTTATAATCAATTTTGCAGCAGTAGTCAGAGGAAATCACAACCTTATCAAATTCCAAAAACAGCCAAACAGGAGCCTCTTCGCGTTCGCGAAGTTTTAAGTTTCGTGACGCGAAGTGAGTGTGCAAGGTAAGTTTCGTGAGGAGAATTCTGAAAATAGTGTGTCTGTTACAACTTCGCGACGCAAAATCTTTTACTTCGCGACGCGAAGTTCGAAACGAAGGGGTTTGAATTGTTTTCTAAAACCCTATTTTCAGTATTTCTCCTCCTCCCTTTTGTTTTTCTCTGCAAACCTCTTCCCATTCTGCAAATCCATGGCGTCAAAGGTATGTATTTCTCCTCTATATGCTTTAATTTGAAGATCCTTACAAGCCCTAGTTGTTTAAACTTGTGAATGTTCCTTGAAAGGGGATTTCTTGGGTAAGGATGTCTTTAATGTTAGGAGGGGGGATGTTTCTTACCTTGATCTTTTTAGATGTACACACTTGAGTTTAGTTTTATAAATGTTGTGATATGTTTCAACTCAAGTGTGGGGAAGAGAGGTGTAGGACCTCTTTGTTGTGAAGAGTCAGAAATCACTATCTTACTTGCTTTCTAGTTTAACTTTCTTGGTTTGTAAACATTATCTTTTGTTAGTGCCCCTGTTTGAGGTTTGGAACCTCGGGGGCCATTGTTGACATTGTTTGTAACTCCCTCCTACCTATAAAAGGTAAGAGGTGATTAGGGTTTTTGCATTGATATCATATTATCCATTTTTGGGCAAAAACACCATTGATGATCTTTATTCAAGTTCTTATGATTCAATCATGATTTCCATCCATTTCTTCTTGTTTTCATTGTTATTTGGGACAACAATTGGTATCAGAGCCATACCTTGTTGATTCCTTGGCCTTCTTTGTGTTCTTAAAAGGTTTTTAAAGGTTTTTGAAGTTTTGCGTTTTCAAAACTTTTTGGGTTTTCAATCCAAAAAGTGTTTTCAAAAGGGTGATATTAAGTGTTAAGTGATTCCCTAGTGTTTTATAAGCTTTTTCCTACAAATTGGGGCTCTTAACACTTGTTTTTTAAGAGATTTTAAGTGATTTTGAATGAATTTTCGGGGCTTCTGTGCAGGTTTTCCGAATCGGAATACGAGAGCTGAAATTGCAGCTCAAATTTTCCGACTCGGAATTTGTACATTCTCCGAATCGGAGAACTCTCCTTTTCCGAATCGGAAAACCTTGTTTTCCGAATCGGAAAACGAGCCTCTGATTTGGGGTTTGCTTCTGAGAAGTCACTTTTCCGATTTCTAGCCTATTTTCCGAACCCAAACCTTTCCGAATCGGAAAAGTGTATTTTCCGAATCGGAAAAGGCTATTTTCCGCATCCAAGTATTTTGAGCCAAATCCGATTCGGAAAACTTCTGTTTCCAGATCGGATTTCGCCTCTTTGAGCCGAAACTTTTGAAAATTTATTTCTCAAATCCGACACTAAGCTTGCTTTCAAATCTTTTCAAATCTCAAAGCTTTTTGTGTCCCGAGGCACTCAGAATATCCGTTTTTCGAAAACCTGTTTTTTTTAAGCCAAGTGAGTCTTTCAAGGAGGTCTGTTTTAGCGAGAGAAATGTCGAAGGAAATCCTCGGAATCAGATCCGAAACTCGTCCTCCCGTCCTGGTGATGGGCGAGTACCAACAATGGAGACGCAGGATGATTCACTTCCTTGACCTGCTTGATGAAAACCTGATGAAGTCCATTCGAGAAGGACCTATCCGACCGACCGTCACCGTTGCCGCCGTACCTAAAACCGATACTTGTCCCGAACTTCCGGCGTACGTGGTCGAGAAGCCTGTTGAGATGTTCAACCCTGAACAAAGAGCCCAACATCTCATCGACAAGCGTGCACTAACCCTGTTGATCATGGCCCTCCCAAACGACATGTATGCTAGAGTGGATAGTCTAACCAACGCACGAGACGTTTGGTTGGAAATAGAACAACAGATGCAGGGAGGAGACACTGCTGTGGAAAGTCAGAAGGAAAGCGCGCTCAATGCCTACGAAGGCTTCAAAGCTAGGGAAAACGAATCCCTCATTGAGTCTTATCAAAGACTGAACGCCTTCGTCAACGACTTGAGACGGCTCGGGGTTGAGAAATCAAAGTATGAAGTGAACGTGAAGTTCTTGAAGAATCTCAATCAAGAATGGCAAAACATGGCCATCAACATTCAGCTTAGCCGGAATCTGGGAACGTTGGGTCTACATGACTTATTCAGCATGATGGTTCAACACGAAGAATTCATCACCGGTGGACGCTCCAAGAAAGCAGTCGATCCTCTGGCATTGTCGGCCGTGCCCTTCGGAGGACCAAGCTCTGCTCCCGTCCAACCAATGCCATACAACAGCGTCTCTCCCCAGTACTATCCAGAAGAATACAGTCAAGAGTTCAACCCGAACTATGGATCAAGCGTACAACATCCCAACCAACCGGTGATCATTTCCATCTCTGATGATGAACTCTTCCATGTGAATGAGTCCCTTGCTCTCATCTCACATAGTGTACAACGATTGAACGCAAATCGTGGATACAACCGTGGACGAGGATCCGGTTTTCCCAGTGGAGGAAGAATGGGGCAAGGTAGAGGAGGTCACTATCAGCCAGAAAGAAGTCAGTATGGAAATCAAGGGAGAGGAAGCTATCAACAAGGGGGTATGCAGGTTTATGATCAAGGAGGTTATAGGAACAACCAGGGACGGTTCAGAGAAGATCAAGGCAGATACAGAGATCAGCCGAGAAGAGACAACACTTATCTTGACTATCAAGGAGGTCAAGGTAATCAAGGAGATTGGAGAGGACAAGTCTCAGACATCAACTTCCGGAACAGCTTGAGGCAATACACTCCGGAATCTGGGTATATTGAACGTCAGGGATATGAGATTGGTTATGGAGGAAGATATGAGAGTGGAAGGCTAGATCAAGGGCCAGGATACGGGTATGAGCAGAATAGGGGTGATCAAAGGCAAGATAAGAGAGTGAATCACGGGAAAGGCATCTACCACGGAGGCGATTCCAGGGGAAACAGTTCCAAGAATGTTCAAAGGGAAGATCAACCGATTCACAATGATCAAGGAATTCAATGGGCAAATCCTCCTCAGGGTCCCATAACCCAGAACCCCACTCCTCAACAAACCGCAAGTCCCACTACCACTTGTTATAAGTGTGGAAAGCTGGAACACTACGCTCGAGATTGCTCCGTCAAATACAAGGATGCCGCGTACTTTGAGAGGAAGGCCTCACTAATGAGGAAGAAAGAAAAAGGGGTGGCTTTGATGGTAGATGAAGAGAACTGGGTATGTGAAGAGGAGAGTTCAGACGAGGAAGATCATTTGGTGCAAGGTCCTTGCTTAATGGCTGACTTCGAGGGATCTGAAGCCGTTGGACCAAGCACTTATCAGGACATAGATCCGTCTGAGGTATCATCTATCCCTGATATAACTGACACTGTGGCAATGTTGGAATCTAAAATTTGTGAATTGGAGAGATGTCTCCAATCGGAGAGGACTCTTGTCACGAAATTTAGAATCGACAGTGCAATTTATAAAGACTCTCTTGAGGATTTGACCATAGTCTATAACCGTGAAACACTTGAGTCTGGGATTAGAGAGTCCAATTTAGCAAACAAACTTAGTTGTCTTCAAAAAGCCCATGAGGAACTTAACAGTAACCATGGGGAGCTCAACATTAAATTCCAGTTGCTTTCGGAAGAAAGAACTCGGTTGTTTTCAAAAATACAAGAGCTTGAAGACAACAATTTTAAAAGAGGACAATCTGAACAGACTTTAAGTATCCTCACTCAGCATGCCAAAAAGAATCCTTTTTACAAAGCCAAACCCGGCCTAGTCTGTCTGAAAACCACGTTTTAGATAAAGCACCTTCTCATCTATACAACTTTGAGGATATGGCAGCCTCCAAGCCCAAACCTGCCATAGTAGGAGGACATGTGACCGAGGAATTTGTTAGGCAGACTGTCACATACACCGAAGTCATAAACGGTGAGACCATAACTAGAACCATCAGTCCAACGAACAGTACCTCTAGTAGTCCTCCCACTAGTCCCCCTCCAAATAGACCAATCTTTGTTCCGGCTAGTGATCCAACCAACTCTGAACCCACTTGGGAAGGCATCAAGGCCCGAACCCCTAGAGTAGCAATGCCTCCCATCAACTACACAGACCTTAACTCAAGCTATGATACTAGGGAAACAGAACTTTCAGAGGAGACCTTAGTTATCCCACCCGAGGATACTTCCGCAACTAAGTGTCCCGACCTAGTCAGGCTAGAAAAGGAGGTGTTTACTCTTAGGTTAAAAGCCATGGATTTGGATGCATGTCAACATCAGATCCTGAATCTGAAGGTCATTTTGTCGGAGAAAGATTCCTTGGTTCGCAATCTGGAGAAAGACTTGCTTGAGGCAAATGCCGAAAGAATTAGGCTCTCTTCAGAATGTGAGACCGCAACCTCAGCCTTTACTGACTTTCAAACCAAGGTTGCGGATCTTCAGGCTCGATACGTTATCCTAGATATCCACTTTGAACTCTTAAAAGAACTTGATCATGATGAAAGGATATGTATCGCCAATCTTTAACCAACCAACGGATATCCAACTCCATTTTAAAAAGGAAGGTAATGAATCTGGAAAATCTCTACCCTTCAGACTCAGTTGATGATAAGACTGCTCCAATCCTCAACCATCCAATAGTCACTCCCCAACCAAAACCTGTCTTAGATACTGAGGACTATTACTCCATAATATCAGATGATGATGAACCCCCTAACTCACACCATAGGATAGCCGAACCCAAGACTGTCCAAGATCCAAATGTTGAATATGATATGAAGGTGTTTTTAGCTGAGGATGATGATCCTTCAGGCTTTATTCCAAAGAAGCCAAAATCTGTTGTTGTCAAATCTGAGAAATCTACTGAGTCACGAGCTCCTATTTCTGAGAAAAGTATCCCGGAGGGTGAAAAATGTGTAGGTACTGACAAGGGTAAGTCAGTTAAGCCTCACGCACCCAAAGGACTCCAGAAAAAGCATTCAAAGTCTAACGATGCTCGTAACTCAGTCAAACCCATTAAAAGTCTTGACTTTCATTCCAGTTCCTTTGAAGTGGGTGAGACATCTCAGTTACAACCAAATCAACCTTTCAGTTCCACAAAACCTAAATTTTCTAAGAAGTCATCTGGAAAAGGTGGTAACTCCATTCCCACAAAACCGTCCTCTAACTCACACCGTGCTTTTCATGCAGATGCGAGGAGGAAAGATGGTGTACCGAATGTGAAGCCACCAAGAAAGGATCATCATGGGCGAAACAACTCTTTTTCTGCTTTCCCTAAGAAACATAGTCCTAGCCGTGCGGGTTTAGGCTATGTTCCACCTAGTGTAGGAAAGAATTCGAACATGTCTGTTAAATCTAATCGCAACTTGAACGATGCTTTTAATACTTTTCGCAATGACATGTGCTTTATGTTTGATAATTTCCTTCGTTACGGTGTGTCTAATTCTTTCTATGCTCCCAATTCTAATGTCAAGTCCCGAAAGAGAAGGGGAAGAAAAAGAGGAAAAGCAAAATCCTCCTCGTCAGTGAAGTCTCCTCAGCCTAAGGAGAAATCCGAAAAGGGGACTTCACCGACCAATTTATCTGTATCTAACCCACAGGAACCCATTTGGCAATGGGTCCCTAAACAAGCTTAATTGTCTTGCAGGTCAGTCATGTGTGGTACTTCGACTCCGGCGCATATAGACACATGACTGGTCAGAGATCCTTCCTTTTCGACTATGTTGAAAGGTTCGAGGGATATGTCAAAACAGCCGACAAGACGCTTAGGCCAATGGTGGGTTATGGGAAAATTACGGATCGGAAATACATCATTAAAGATGTAAGGTATGTCGAGGGGTTAGGTTTCAACATGTTCAGCTCCAGTCAATTCTGTGACAACGGATACTGGGTGAAGCAGTTTCAATACGGAAGCAACGTGAATGATGAAGATAACAACGTCATCCTTAGTGCACGACGAAATGGCAATCTTTACTCCACCGTCTTCCGTTCAATCCCTCAGACACATCCTCAGTTTAAAGCACTATCTGATCCTAGGAATGCAATCTGTCTGCTCGCAAAAGCTTCAAAGGATGACAGTTGGTTATGGCATCGAAGACTCTGCCATCAGAATTTTAAAGACATGAACAAGCCGGTTTCGAAAAATCTCGTCAAGGGACTGCCAGAGACTCGCCTTTCCAAGGATACACTGTGTCCAACTTGCGAACAAGGAAAGATGACGAGAAGTTCTCATCCACCGAGGATGGATACAAATTGCAAGAGTCCCCTTGACATGATTCACATGGATCTTTGTGGACCTACCAGAACCGAGAGCCTAGCCCGAAAGAAATACATGTTGGTTCTCGTGGATGAGTTCTCTAGGTTCACATGGATTGAATTCCTGCGAGCCAAATCTGACGCTGCCGATCGAATCATTGCCTTCATCAAGCGGATTCAAGTTCTCTTGGGTCGTCGAGTGAAAAGGTTGAGAAGTGACAACGGAACCGAGTTTCGCAATGCAAAGCTGCAATCCTTTCTTGAAGATGTGGGAATCTCTCACAACTTCTCAGCCGTACGCACCCCTCAACAAAATGGGGTGGTAGAAAGGAAGAACCGGACGTTGGTCGAAGCAGCAAGATCCATGATGGCTCATTCTGGAGTTCCTCAATCATTTTGGGCTGAAGTAGTATCAACAGCATGCTACACGCAGAATCGCACTCTGATCGTCAAGCAGACCGGTAAAACCGCCTACGAGATGCTCGAACAGCGTAAGCCTAACATCGATTACTTTCGAGTCTTTGGATGTAAATGCTATGTTTTAAACGACCGGGATGATTTGGGAAAGTTTGAACCCAAGTCTGATGAGTCTATCTTCATCGGATACTCACATAACTCTAAGGCTTATAGGGTTTTCAACAAACAGACCCGAACCATCCTGGAAAGCTCAAATGTTGATTTTTCTGAAACCGAAACCTATTCTGTGGCTAGTTCAAGTAATGTAAATGCAGCTTTTCCTGAACTGTTCACCGCACCACCGAGCACAGATTCTTCCACTAACTTTTCTGCTTTAGACTTCTTAGACCTCGCAGATTATGATCTACCCACACTCATGGGTCCGATTGTAGTTCCTGCTCATGCTGGTTCAACTTCTACTTCCGTGACATCCGATGCATTCATCACTGAGCCTTCTTCAAGTACATCTACAAACTCAGTATCACCAGAATCAACTGCGGTCTCCCCCCCTGAAATCTCATCATCTGCCTCACCGGAACCTGTCCAAGAACAGACCCCACCACATGGTCTTGCACCTATCCCAGAGGAAGCTCCACTACCTTCACCCAGTTCAGCTCAGAGAACGTATGCTCAGGTAGTGCGTGAGCCCCGGTTGGAGGCATCACCGCAGCATAATCTGGCGGCCGGGTCGTCAAGTAGAAACCAGCAAGAGGTCTTAGCCGTGCATGATGAGAACGACGCCACCAACAACCAACAAGCTTATGTCACTCACCCACACACTCGCAAGTGGACAAAAGATCATCCCCCCTCCCAGATCATCGGGAGTCCCTCACAACCTGTAACCACGCGATCTGCAAAGCACACTGAAAATCTGATCTTATTCGGCGGGTTCTTAAGCGAATTTGAACCATCGAATGTTTGGCAAGCTCTCACCGATCCCGACTGGGTGATCGCCATGCAAGATGAGCTGGCTGAATTCGAGAGAAACAAAGTTTGGCGCTTGGTCGAACGATCATGGGGAAAGACTATCATTGGTCTCAAGTGGATACTCCGGAACAAAACCGACGAGAACAATCTCATCATCCGGAACAAAGCTCGCCTGGTCGCCAAGGGTTATCGCCAACAAGAGGGTATCGACTATGATGAGACGTACGCGCCAGTAGCCCGAATCGAAGCGATCCGAATCTTCCTAGCGTATGCTGCACATAAAAACATGACGGTCTATCAGATGGACGTCAAATGTGCCTTCTTGAATGGAGTTCTTCAAGAAGAAGTGTACGTCGAGCAACCAGAAGGGTTCGTCGATCCTCGATTCCCGAATCACGTCTACATTTTGGACAAGGCGCTTTACGGTCTCAAGCAAGCTCCGAGGGCATGGTACGAAACTCTCACTGATTACTTGCTAGGAGTTGGCTACAAGAAAGGTACTATCGATCCCACTTTGTTTCTCAAGAGGTCAGGTAAAGATTTAATTATCGTTCAGATATACGTGGATGACATTATCTTTGCATCTACAAAGCCTGAGATGTGCCAAGAGTTTGAGAACACCATAAAATCTCAATTTAAAATGAGCATGATGGGCGAGTTGACGTTCTTTTTAGGACTTCAAGTTCGACAACGCCCTGACGGCATTTTCATAAATCAAGCCAAATATGTTCAAGATCTTTTAAAACGGTTTGATTTCGGTGGCTCAAGCTCTGCGGCAACACCAATGCCCAGAAATTTTCAACTAAATGCAGATACTTCTGGTAAACCGGTTGACCAGAAGACTTATCGGACAATCATTGGTTCTCTTTTATATCTCACGGCTAGTAGACCAGATATTGTCTTCTCCACGGGTGTCTGCGCTCATTTTCAGTGTGATCCACGTGATTCACACCTGTCTGCAGTCAAAAGAATCCTTAGGTATCTAAAGGGCAAACCGGACTTTGGCCTTTGGTACCCAAAGGATTCTGGTTTTGAACTAATTGCATATACAGACTCAGACCATGCAGGTTGTAAGCTCAACAGGAAAAGCACATCTGGTGCTTGCCAGTTTCTTGGAGACAAGCTAGTGAGTTGGTCATCCCGGAAGCAGAATTGCGTATCTCTATCCACCGCGGAGGCAGAATATATAGCCGCCGCCTACTGCTGCTCGCAAGTTCTGTGGATGAAAACCCAACTGGCTGACTTCGGATACACCATGCATCGGATTCCCATTTATTGTGACTCCAAAAGTGCGATTCAGATCACGGCAAATCCGGTTCAACATTCTCGGACGAAGCATATTGATATCCGATATCATTTCATCAAAGACCACGTCGAGAAAGGTAATGTTGAACTATACTTTGTTGAGAGTGACTATCAGCTTGCTGATTTGTTCACTAAGCCGTTTGACGAGAAACGTCACTTCTTTCTCCTAAGCAAGTTAGGAATGCTAGACCTTCCGGCCTGAGGTCTAGGGGGAGTCGGGAGTTCCTTTGATGTATGCATGTGTGTAGGGGGAGTCTGTAGGAATTCTCGAGAGATTGCATGAATCGAGGGGGAGTACTAAGTCCTGTTTTTAATGGTTGGTGCGCTTACTAACGTTCTCGGATCCACAACACCTTGGATACCATTTTTATATTTTCTTTTGTAGATGTGGCTCCTCACGACGACTTCTGGTTACTTCAGATCAGAACTCGCACAAAACTCTGTCGAGACGAACCAGGTAAGTCTCTTTTCTCGGGAGTCGCGCGCTGAACTTGTAACTTTTATCGAACTTGAAAGTTCAGGGGGCGGTAGAGTACATGTCTTGAACTTACAAGTTCGGGGACTAACTTTACCAACTTCTGGATTTGATGTTCAGGGACTCGTTTTGCACCTTTGTGAAAATTACTGAAAATACAAGTTCAGGGACTTCTTTGTAAGTTTCTTGAAACTTGTAGTCCAGGGTCTGTTTTGAAAATTTCTGAAAATACAAGTTCAGGGACTTCTTTGTAAGTTTCTTGAAACTTCTAGTCCAGGGGTGGTTTTTGCCAATTGGTAAAAGTCGGGTTAAAAGAGTCATCAGGAGAGCCAAACACAGTGTTTTTAACCCAAACACAGTGTTTTTCGGTAAAAATATATAAACCGAGTTTAAGAAATTAATCTTCACAATTTTCAAATTTTCATCTTTTCCTCTCTCTGAACTCTCCCTATACCCACTTCGCGCTCGATTTCGGTTTTTGCTAGTTTGTGCTCCGATCGTCAAACAAATTACATATTCGGATTCCTGGTAAGTAAACGATCAATCCTTATATAGTTATAACATTCATATCTGTCGTTTTGAGGTCTGGATCGAGGCCTAAACTTTTCAAAACTTACCCGAAACCCAAACTTCTTGGAATGGGATTTCGGGGTGTTAGATCGATCCCATTATGCTTCTAAACTTGTTTTTAATTGTTCTAGATCATTTGTAGTTAGTTTAGAATGTTAAATCGACGGTTTTTGGGTGGTTTTTGGATCTGGAAGGTGAACGGTTTCGGTTTTCCGAATCGGAAAACTTGAATGTTCAAGTTTTCCGAATCGGAAAACTTGAACATTCAAGTTTTCCGCATCCAAAGACGATGACCGATCGTGTTGTTTTCCGATTCGGAAAACCAGATAAATCCGATTCGGGTTATCAGGTTTTCCGAATCCATCTTGGTTCTCGTTTTTACGCTTATCTTTTCCGACTCGGAAAACATGGAATTACCCGTATGGGTTTCCAAGGTTTTCCGACTCGTGTGTGAGCCAAGATGCTTTTCAAAATTTTCTAAGTCTCACATTTTCCGAATCGGAAAACAATGTTTTCCGAATCGGAAAACCAACCTCTTTATGTGTTTGAAATTCTCTAAGTGTTGGAGTTTCCCGATTCGGAAAACCATCTTTTCCGAATCGGAAAACTTGTGTTTAATTGTATGCTCAATTGTCTAAGTGTTGAGTGTTCTCCGACTCGGAAAATCACCTTTTCCGAATCGGAAAACCTCCCCTCGAGGTTTGCTCGTTTTTCGACTCGGAAAATACGAAATACTCATTTTTGGGTTTTCGAGTTTTTCCGACTCACGTCTAGTCGAGGGTATAGTCTTTTCACGCTGCATTCTTACTAACACTTAACTTATTTTATAGAAATGGCTGATCAACCTATTGCTCCCACTTCTCCTGCCAGAAATGCTGCTGACCGAGCTCTTATCGACCCGGCCAACATCGTTCAGATCATCCAGAACAACGGGTTCGTCGACCTGGCGAACTTCACTGTCCAAGACGATGTGGTCCTTGAGATCCTTCGGGCGCATCCTCTTGCATACGCGATGCAAGCCACTGCTCAGATCCCTATGATCAATCTGCAACAGTTCTGGCACACTTCGCGTGTCGAGAACCAGAACGGCGTACCAACCATCATCGGCCGGGTGGACAACACTGACCTAGTCGTTACTGTGGAGGATCTCCGTCGAGTCCTTCATCTACCGGCCGCCACTCCTGAGGCCCCATTCGACCCTCTGGTTTCTGGACCCGAGCTCTTCAGCGAAGTACTCGCTCTCGGGTTCCACTTCACTGCAAACAATCGTCCAAAAGGAATTTCCCAAGTCGCTCAAGGGATGGTGCCTCCGATTTGGTACTCGTTTTTCAACATTCTCAATCGGACGCTCTCATCGAAGACACATGGCGTGGACAAGGCCTCCACCCACTTCTGGCACGTCATCCATGCTGTTGCTTATGGACGACGGATAGACTTTGCCCAACAGCTCTGGGCAGATATGATTAACGACGTACGAGCTGGACCTAGCAGAACTCGCCATACATCCATCCCGTGGATGCGGTTCTTCAGTTTGCTCATTCGTGATCACATGGATCAGAACCGCGAAGTCAGACGCCGATCCAGACATCTCCGCTTCGAAAGCATACAGATTGGCCGCGCCAACAAGAAGAACATGCGCCCTGGACAGGTCGAGATGGCGATTCCCGAGAACGTGCTCGACATGGCGGACCGTAGGGCTATGAGTGTTAGGTTGTACCGAGTGTCAATAGGATTAGAAGACACGTCTACGGACTCCTCAGAACCGAGGAGCCCTGCCCAAGACGTGCAACCCGTCCCATCTAGAGGCCGTGCCTCAGGCACGGCGGGCCAGAGTTCCAGTGGGGGAGCTTCTGGCTCGGGAGTGATGAGCGTTGCCGTGAGGGGAGGAGAGGGTAGAATCGTTGGTACGTCCGCCACTCCACACACGTCTCGAGCTGGAGCCTATCAGACGATGATTCGGAACCGAGCCACTCGTGCCCGTACACCTACAGTAGTGGAGGAAACATCTCCCTTCGAGATCATGAGCAGACTCAGGGTGAAACAGTACATGGGGGTCCTCCATCAATCCCCCGTACACTCGTCATCGGAAGAACGCCGATCGCCGACACCGCCGCAACAACCTCAACCGACTGGGGAGGACGTGGAAGCTTCCCCACAAGAACAAGCACACGTTCCTCCACCACCACATTCGGCGGCCGTCACTACTCAGGGAGGCGAACCCTCCGGCGAACCCTCAGGCGATGACTCCGACGGTCATGAGTCTCCAGAACATACTCCTTCGGACCGTCGTGAGCCCGATGACGAAGCCACCGAATCAGAACAGGTGGATTACGGATCAGACTCCGAGTTCCAGTTATCTGAACCAGCTAAGGGCGGAAAGGCCCAGGTGATCGATGAGGATGAAGCCACCTCTTCCTTCAATGACGACAGGATCTCCGGAGATCCAGTACTAGCAGGCGATCTAGCCTCGGATGATAGAACCGTCGGTCATGAGGAAGAAGGTGAGGCCGAGGTTGCTACCGGCTGGGGGAGATATGATAGTGAGGAAGAAGAGAGAGAGAGGGGAGAAAAGGAGAGAGAGAGAAGAGAAAAAGAGACCGCAGACGTTGAGGTCCAACTAGGGGAGCTTTGGGCTCAATTAGAAAATGCGGACGAAGAAGTAGAGCCGTAGAGGTTAGAAACGGAAGCTTCCCTTACCTCGAGTCCATCCATCAGAGAGGCAACCCACACTGAGACCGGGCACCCTACGGTGTCTGGTCAAGACGCTAGCCGCCAACTAGCGCATTTGCACGCCCCAACCGACCACTCGGCCATCTCTCAACAGATGGTCGTTTCATCTTTACACGGGGACTTAGCTCAACTTCCACCAACCACTCACTTGGAGTCTGTTGGTGTTGAAACAAGAGAGGAACCGCCCCGCCTCTTGACTTCTTTCCGTGCACCAGTCGTCCTAGAGCCAATCACCGAGACTTTTCAAGTCGTTCACTTGGATAGGACACTACTAGGAGCATCATCAGCCCGCCCAAGTGGCGAGGCCGGAACGGGGAGAGTCGGTGCGTCGAGTGATGCCCTTCGAGGATCCACCGGAAGCCCTGACACCGTGAACATCATTCCAGCGGTGACATCAGGCCGAGAGAGCACCTCAATAGGACTCTTCTCGTCAACTGGAGCCCAAGTGGCACCGGGTGTTGTACTTCCGGGACAGGGTCCGACAGACTCGAGCAAAGTCTCTAAAGATGCTCACGCAATACCGGGGCTTTTAGGCCTGACGGATTCGGGTGGAATCCTTAAAACCACCCCTGCACCAACGGGACTTTTAGGTCCGACGGATTCGGACGACATCCTAAAAGTCGTCCAAAGCAGGTTACTCGCGGTGGAGCAAGCCAACCGGGCTCGAGATGCACGGGTCGAGGCACTTGAGAAAGCCTTGGCCGAGACGGAGAGGAAACGACTGGCAGATCTTGAGGCGTCACGAAAGCTTCAAGAAGACCGGGATGCGGAGCTATACGAGCTCAAACGGCGGATCAAGGGCAAACACTCTGAGGCAGTCCCATCATCCGAGACTCCGATCCCCCGTCAGACCGAAGACGTCCTCAAGCTCGCCCCTCCGACTTCGGGCGAACTACCTCCGATACCGGGCTACGTTACTGAGACGGAACATGCATTCGTCATCTCTTCATACACGACTCAGAACGACCGCCTCTCCGCCCAAGTCAGAGATCAGGAAGCCCAGATCGAGATCCTACAGCAGCGCGTCCGGGAACTAGAGGCCATGTGTCGGTCTCAGGCTCAGCCTTCCAAAAGGAGGCATGATGACCCTGATGACTCGGCACCGGGTCCTCATGAGGGGGAGGTGCAGGCTTCTTCCAAAAGGCCTCGCACCGACCTCCATTCTGCCTCTGGTTCCGGTTCCACTCCAGCTCCAGCTTCCACGGCCGCCCCCTCGAGTGCTCCTACAGAGTCTGCTGCCGCCGACGCTCCCTACGTCGATTCAGACACGGAGGACATTCCTGACATGGGGAGTTGGCGATATGAGCGGATCCCGGAAGGGGAGTCAGTACAGTTTCCCCAGATGACGGACACGGCTCATATTGAAGTCGTTCTCCCAGAAGCAGCACCGACGGATCCTTCAGAGTTCCAGATTCCGGAAGCAGCCCGGAAGATCTTGCGGTCGCTTGCTCAGAGTCTCAGGATATACCAGAAGGGGGACGACATTGTCCGGGATTCTGACTACTCCAACCTCACCTCAGCTTTTGTTTTTCCCACGCCAGACGCTCCACGGACTATTCATTCCACTGATCCAGAGACCGCTGCTCCAACCGTCATCCAGCTCAACTGGAACCATTCAGTCATCTTCCGTCCATTCCTTGAGGAATCGTTCACCCGCATCTACCAACAAGAGAAGTTGCACGCCTGGTCCCGAAAGGTCTACTTCGGAATCTCGCACATCAAGACCAAGAGACGAAGGACAGCTTACGTGCATCAGCGAATGTGCAACTGGGCCACTCATGGACGCCAAAGGATTCGACGTCGGTTCACCAAGGTAACTGCAATGCGCCCCTACAGACATGGCCATCAGTTATTCCTTGAGTACGATGTCCGCATGTACGGCACCGGTGTTCCTCGTGGTGAATTGCAGAACTGGACCTTCACGGAAGCTGATTTGGATTGGGTGCATCTAGAAGACCTTCTCACGCTCATCAAGTACCTCCAAGGCCCGATTCTCCGACCAGAGCACTACAGAGACGGCACAGAGATATTGAAGAAGTACGTCGGTCACGCAATCTCTCTCGCTCGAGTGACGGACTACCAGCTTGCAATCGAAAGCCGCCAGCCAAAAGTCAACCTGCTCAGGCCAAACCTGCTCGTGCCTGGTATTGATGCTTACACTCCGTATATGCCAACCAGGATACCTGAGCATGGGGTCCTCTATATGACTCGAAAGAAGAAGGAGCGCAGGTTCATGAGATTTGGCGAGCTCTCCAAGTTTTGCGACGGGACCCTTCTTTACGTCTACAACGGGATGCAGAGTAGACTACTGGCTGATCAGATACCAGGGCAGAGGATCATAGATGGGAAGGGAAAGCTGCTGGAGGCGATGAGATTGATCGAGAGGAAGCTCAAGGAACGGTTGATGTACAGACGGGACGAGGCGGCGATGCAAATGAGAGCAAGGATCATTGGCGAGTGGGAGGAATACTTGCAGATGTCCAAGTGGGATCCGGCTCTGGAGCTACCACCACCATTCTGACTTCTTTACAAAGGGGGAGATTGTAGGACCTCTTTGTTGTGAAGAGTCAGAAATCACTATCTTACTTGCTTTCTAGTTTAACTTTCTTGGTTTGTAAACATTATCTTTTGTTAGTGCCCCTGTTTGAGGTTTGGAACCTCGGGGGCCATTGTTGACATTGTTTGTAACTCCCTCCTACCTATAAAAGGTAAGAGGTGATTAGGGTTTTTGCATTGATATCATATTATCCATTTTTGGGCAAAAACACCATTGATGATCTTTATTCAAGTTCTTATGATTCAATCATGATTTCCATCCATTTCTTCTTGTTTTCATTGTTATTTGGGACAACAAGAGGTTATAATCTTTGTGGTGATTAATGTATATGGTTTTATCTGTGTAGAGAGCTTCATCTTCTCGCAATGTCCAAGACCACCCGTGCTTGTCTTTTGATTCCGATAACATCTTGCGTAGCGAAAAGATGTCGTTGATGATTGAGCTTGATCGCTTGAAAAAGCGGGACGTTGAGATTGGCTCGACTGTTGATTTGCACTTTGTTGAGGAAATTGGATTTGGGGATAGGCTTTCAAGCCTCTTGAGGAGAGAATATCGCGATCATTTTGGTGTACTTCGTTTTGTGAGCAACGATTGGGAGAAGGCACTAAAAACCCTCGAGCCGATATACTATGATCTTGTGTTGGAGTTTTTGGCTACGTTTAGCTTCGATGTGGAGGCATATGAGGAAGATAGATTTGATGGCCCTTGTGTACGATTCCGTTTGCTTGGAGAATGGTATGGGATCACACTACCGGGCTTTGGAGTGTTGCTCGGATTTTTCACGGCGGCTCAGTCGAGGTCAGAGTACTTTTCTCACTACTTCTTAACCGGTGCTTGTGAGCCTAGTGTCGAGTTTGTGGGTGCGGATTTTTGGGCAACCATTGGATCAGGACCGTATCTACAGTCCAATACCAAGGAAAGTTCTATCACTCTACCCGAGCATGGTTTTCTTCATCGGATGTTAGTTCACTCTTTTGCTTACCGGAAAGCTATCAAGGAAAAGGTGTCGAAAGGTGATCTTTGGCTTCTTCACGATTAGTCGATAGGACCGCAGTAACCAATCTCCCTTTTGTGATGGCAAAGATGTTCCAAAGCGCCGGCAAGGTGCATGATAAGGCCGGAACGGGCCTTTGTAGAGGACATTTCATTACGGTTATAGCGGAGAAGTTGGGAACCCTTACACCGGATGTTTGTGAAACTCTCACCAAGTTGCCTCCTATGGGATTTCTCGATAAAGTTCTTTTTCGTTCTATGAAGTTACTTGCACCGGGGCCTCGAAGGGGCACTTTTGTTTGGATTGGGGATGCTACACCCAACGAAGGGCCCATTGGCATGGCCACTTCACCGCCTCAACCAACCTTCCCGGGGCAATCGAGCAACCGTCCACCGGCAAATCAACAAGGATCGGGATCTATTCATGAAGCTATTCAAGGATTATCGGAATAGATGGGAGTTGAGCATCACGAGATGATTGAGAGATTGGATCGGATTTCGTATGACGTGTATGGTGTTCGGCGGGAATTGTCTTGGGTCACCGCGTCGATGAGCGAATACTTTGAGAGCGTGGGACATGCTCCCTCGGCTCCTCTCGAACCTCATCCCGTTTGGCGCGATAGTGATGACGGTCCTGCTGGATACTCGACCTACGATGAATGGGCTTTTGAAAACCGTAACTAATCGGTTTTATTTGATTTGATTGGGTTGTACTCTACTTTGAACTTTAAACTACGTGGTTGTGGTGGTTTGTTTGAACAATTTTTATTTTTTATTTTTGTTTGGTTTGTTTAGGATTTTAAGTACTCTTTAATTGCTTTAGTTTGGTTTATTTTGTTTTGTTCGTTTTTTACGTTTTATTTTTCTTTTTGGTAATAGATACAGCAACCTATGATCTATGATCGAGCATGATACTTGGAACACTCTCTCAGATCAGAACAGATTTCGTCACATAACCCGGGAAGTTTCTCCTTTTCCCAATTACTCCATAATTGTTTTGATTGTTGCATTGAGGACACTGCAAATTTTAAGTGTGGGGAGGGGGTTATGTAGACTTATCTGTTTAAATGGGTTCACTTTTTGCTTTGTGGTTTGTCGTTTTTCAAATTTTTGAAAGCTTTGAGATTTGACTCCAATTTTTTTCGAAATCTGAGATTGTTTTTGAGACTGAGTTGCTTGCATAGCAGAAGACTGAATAGGATTAGTTGAGTAAAAGGACGCCTTGGAATACTGATTACCATGAGTGCCTCACCCAAGTCCATTGAGAGTTTGAGCCTTAATTGTTATTTATTTCGTGAGGAATACCGACTTTGACCCAAGGTAGAACTTGTCATTTGAATGCTTGTCGAGACCACATAAGAGAACTATTTATCACCATTGCACTGATAGAGGCCTTCGTTTCTAACCCTTTTAGCCTTCGTCAAATAACCTCACCATAAGGTTATTTGATTTGCCTAGCCTTTGATTGAAAGTACTCATCTTTAGTACTTTATCCCTTGTAACCCTTTTGAGCCTTAGCCTTTTCAATTCTTTACCCATTATACACTTTATCCTTTAGCCCAATTTTTATCTATCTTTTGGCCGTAGCTCAAAGTTGAGAACTTTTCATGTTTTTTGGTCCGTTTTATGAATCTGACAAATAGAGAAAGGGATTGTGAAAAAGAAAGAAAGCAAAAGAGTAAAAAAGCAACATAGTTGCTACTCAAAAGAAAAAAATAGAGAGCTTGAAAAGAAAAGAAGAGAAAAAGAGAAAACGACTCATTTAAAAAGAAACATCAAAAGAGTCGATGAGCTTAAAAAGAAAATAAATATCGAAGCCACAAATAAGCAATATGCTTAGGCCGATATAAAAGTGATAGTGATAGAAATCCCGAGCTCTAAAAATCTCAAAAGTCAGATGATTAATATGCATCTTGAACTGATTGGTTTTCAGGTTTTTGCTGCAACCCTTAGTCACTTATATATCCTTTATCCTACCCTTAACCCTTAGCCTAACGTTACAACCCTAAAGTCCTCTTGACGGTTGACAACTTCTCAGTGGTGGAGATTAGATTTGGTGACAAGCTTATGCATGCGGGAATTAGTCGAGTATTGGTGTGATCACTTACATATACACTTTTACCCCCGAGAGATACACTTTATATGATTATTCATACTACGTGAGGGTGAAAGGTTGATCTTGGTATCCGATTGCTTGATGTATCTTGTTTGTGTGTTCGATTGTGTGAGTATACTTTGTTCTCTTTGATGATCTTGGGTGGAGATAATTTTGGAGTTATCTTTCTTATCTTTCAGTCTTTTGATTGAGGACAATCAAAGCTTAAGTGTGGGGATTTTGATAACACCAAAATTATACATGTTTTGGTTGAGCTTAATTGTATGACTATACCCCATTTCTCACCCGTTTCTGATCATTTCACTCACCAAATGAGCTTATTATTGCTTTTGTAGCCATCTGGCGATCGCGAAGTCCCAGATCAATTCAGTAGCCATCTGGCGAGAAAACGTGGAAAATGCACAACATCAATTCAGTAGCCATCTGGCGATCGCGAAGTCCCAGATCTGGCGCCGCCAAGTTCGATAAAGACGAAGACCAAGGTTTGACCTAAGTGTTTCGCGCCGCGAAACCGCCGTCTGGCGATCGCGAAAAGGCTTCTGGACGTTTTCTTTTAAATACCAGCCTCCTCCTTCAATTCAGAATATGCACTCACAGACACACAGGCACGAATAGAGAGGAAGCGATAGAGTGGAAGTTCCGAGTGGTGCCGATACGCTGCGGGTTTCGATCTTCGATCATCCGTTGTTGTATTGTCGGTATCATGTTTGCGTCTACTATCGTTTTTTTCTATTTTCATTATGATTAGTGAGTAGTCTTTTATAGTGGTACTTATTGTGGTCGATGAACCATTGTGGATGATGATTTTATAATTAATGTTTATTGGTTTGTTCTTGGTTAATTGAATGTGTGTTATGGTTCCGTTTTGATTTATATTGTTTGGTTATTTGAACTCATTGGTTGGGTGTATCTGTTTTGACCAAAGTAGATAGACTCCGATAGGATAATCAACCTACCTTAACCTACCCTTTGACCAAGAGAGTTGTGTTAAGTGGTTACTCGGACCCAGAGTGACTTGGAGGTAGAAAACCATACAATAGAATTAGGATCGGATGACCGATACTAGATTGTCTGACAAACGACCTAAGTATTGGAACTAGGAGGACCAAGACCTAGTTAATGACCATAATCACTACATGTTAGGGTGTCCTAGACTTAAATTCCTACAATAACCAAAACAACCAAACTTTTGGCCTGTTTAAATCATCCACTTGGGGATTCACTATACCATGATGAGTACTACTACTTTTCTTATATAGTTCTTATTTAATCTCTTTAATCGCTTGCTTAGTTCGTAATTAATTTAGTTGTCTTTTTAGTCATTAAAACCTTTTTCATAAAAACCTCCCAAAAAGCTTTAGGTTAATTAAACTGATTTAGATTAATAATCTACGATAACTTGACCGTTCCCAGTGGTAGATACGATACCTGGACTGTCCTACACTATATTACTCACGATCAGGTACGCTTGCCTGTATATGTGGTAAGACAGTGGATAGGCATTAGAGGTTAAAACTTGTTCCGCTTTTTATATATAATAATTACCGCATCAGTATCGTAAGCCTAGGTTAAAAACTCCTGAAAATCAAGGAAACACAAAAACTATAAGGAGCAACTTGCTTAAAACAATAAACAACTTACAAGAAACCAAGTCCCTTGCAAGGATTGATTAACTAGTTAAACTACTAAACTAAACACAAATAAGCCACTGTTCCCTGGCAACGGCGCCAAAAACTTGATGCGGTAATATATATATATGTATATATATATATAAATTATGAACAAAGTTTTACCCTTTTTAAAATCAGCCAACTAGATTACCACACACAGGCAAACATACCTGATCGGGAATAATATAGTGTAGGTAAGTCCAAGTATCGTTCTTACCACAGGGAACAGTGAAGCTATCTATATTTAGTCTATTAGTTCTACCAATTAACCTAATAATTATATTTTTAAAAGGGGTTTTGTGATTGAATAACAATAATGAAAACAAATAAACAAGCAAATAAAGATTGCAACTTTTTATAAAGAGAATCAAGTACTCACTATGGTTATTAAGAATCCTTTTTTCAGATGATTTGACTTAATTAATGAAAGCCCTAGATCAATGACACTTGTAGGAATTTAAGCATAAGCACCGTAAGAATATCATCTGATTATCAACCAGAAGGTTTTCCATCCCACAGTACAAGAATGTTAATCCGAATACCAGTTACCCTATCTATGGCCAAGTCGTAGGACCCTACTATCCAATCTACTTTGGTCAAAGGATTGCTTACCACGTCACGAAATTGAAAGGTAAGGAAGGTTGATTAACCAAAAAGGAGTTCATTCATTAATTGTCAGATAACAAATAAACCCAACCAACGAGTTCAAGTATCCACAGTTAAAACCAATAGATAGGAATCACTAGACAAACATTCAAAAGTCATAGATCTATTAAATAAAATACCAAAATCAAATCATCATCCAAGTTCATCTAACGATAGCGAGCACTACAATGAAAACAAGACCAGAATAAATATTTGAACAAATTAAACAGACCGTGCAATAACTGAAGATAGAGCACCAGCAAGACGGCTCCAGGTGTAGACCAGTGATGTTTGACAGTGTTTAAGCATCGTCTTCAATTGTAGGTTCATACCCTATTCCTCCTCCGGCTTTGAACTCTCAGCTCTCTTCTAGATTTTTCTCTATTTTTCTGATATGTGTGGTGCTTCAAATCGATAGGCAAAAGGCAGTATTTAAAGGCATGTCAGGCACAGCTCGCAATCGCGAAGCTGGGCTTCGCGATGTGAGGCCCTAATAAGCTTCCTAATTTAATGATTCGTGAATTTTCTAGAAGCTTCCAATCCTTGTTGACTATTTTCGTGACGCCAAATCCAGCTTTCGTGAAGCCAAGCATCCACAACACGAAACTCTTCCAAAGTGTAGCACCTCTAGCGGCGCGAGATTACCATCCCGCGATCCCGAGAGTATTATGTCTCCCAAAAATCCATTTTTCGTGTTTTTTTGCCTTTTTTCTTACTTTTTGCTCCAAGTGCCTTCCAAAGCTGCAAAACTGAAAAGCAAAGCTTTTTGGAGGTAAAACGTACCAAAAACGGTAGAAATGGGGGTAAATCTATCAAAGTAGAATGACCAAAACATGTATAAATTTTGTAATATCACTACCCTTTGGGACCAACAATGGAAGACTTGGGTTTTTTAGGTGAGTTTTGGCTTTTGAAAATATTTTTCAGATATACCCTCAAACCCTATCAGACAATACCCCTCACATATCATCGCCTCCTCCAACGTCTCTTTCTCCTCCACCACCCTACCTTCGCTCCACCTCCAGCCATCGACGGCGGCTTTGCTCCGGTGACCTCACAGATCGAAGTTCTGGCGGCCTCACCTGCTCGGCCTCACAGATCCGGCGACTCTTCTGTAGTTTGCTATCGACGCCGACTCTACAGGTAACAGCCATTGACTTTCTTCTCCTCCATCTGCATCTATAATCATTTTTCCCCTATGTGTTGTTGCATATAATCGACTTTTGCATCTCTTTTCGCATGATTTGTTGTATGATTGCCTTGATTTTGCGTTTTTTACATCAATTTTCGCAAATTTCTTTCTACAAGAAAAATATACTGTATACCGAAATTGTTGCTTTGGTTGGGTTTTTTTTAGGTAGCCTCTGTATACCCAAATTGTTCCTTTGGCTGGGTTTTACGCATCAATTTTTGCCTATTGTTCCCAGATATGATGGAGAAATTTTCTATTTGTTGACAGATTCATTGTGAATTTCTGTTGCTGTTGTGGAAAAAAATTTGGCAGATATATGATGTGTATATAATTATGTGTATATATGATGGTGTAGATATGTGTATATATGTGTATATATGATGGTGATTTTTTCTTCTTTTAGTAGAATCTAATTAGCTGTATGAATTTTTACATATGGTTATGGTGAAATTCAACCAAAAAGCATCGAATCTTATATGTTCGTGAATTTGTCTGTTTTTTAGTAGTTTGATCAAAGTATCTTTTTTAAGGTATAATTTTTAACTTCTTAATTAGTGCTTGCTGTCTTGTTTGAAATGTTCATGCTTTCATGGTTACTAGTGTTGTAATTTTCAGATAATGGGATCAAATGAATGTTGTTGATTGTGAAACAACTCAGAAAAATTCTTTGAAAAAAAATCGTTATTTTTGGTAAAAGTATTAAAAATGTATAAAAAGTATACAAGCTTACATGTAAAAGTAGAAAAAATGGTTTAATATGTACGAATGTCTTTTTTTGTCATTTTACATGTATAAGCTAAGCCAAACATTTTTTTAAAAACAACTTATTAACTTATTGATTTTTACCGCCACAAATGCTAATCAAAACACTTTTTTATAAACTTATTTTCCCACCACCATATCTCGGTGATTGGTCTATCTCAAATACTTGCAACCTAACCCGTATCCTTAGATATTTCCATCTTTCTTCGGATCTAAAAGTTAACTTCAGCAAAAGTAAAGTTTTTGGCTTCGGGTGGCCGAAGGTGAAACTTCCATATTGGCGGACGCTTTAAATTGTAACTCTGGGTCTTTTCCCTTTACTTATCTAGGAATGCCCATAGGTGCTTCCATGAATCGTTGCTCTTCTTGGGCCCCGATCATTGACAGGTTTCACTCTAAACTTTCAAATTGGAAAGTCGAGTCGTTATCTTTCGGTGGGAGACTTACTATATGCAAAAGCATCCTTAGAAGTCTGGAAATTTATTTTTTTTTATCTTCAAAGCTCCAAAGAAGGTTGTTAATTCGCTGGTCATCCAAGCGTTTCACGGGCCTGATGGAGGCTTAGGGATGTCTATCTCTTACGGGAAATTCTCAGGAATCTGGAGAAATATCCTAAAGATCAACAAGGATTGTGAGAAGTATAACATGCCTCTTAAGGGTAGAGGGGATACCATGTAGTACTCAAGTGCATGATCGTGGGTGGAAATCCCGATATGTATTTGTTCGTTCTTCCTCAATCCTGGATGAAGGTGGTTGGATTGCTCCAGAGTGGAATCTGTTAGGTATAGATGTTTCTTTGAGTCTTCTTTTAACTTTTCTTTATTATGTAATCTCACAATTTTTACTTTTGCAGATATCGATTTTTCATTCAAGGTTACTGAGGAATCAAAAGCTTCGATCATACGATTCTTGGAGTACAGCATCGGTGAGCGCTGGTATACTACTCAGAAGTCGAGGGAAGTTCTTGTGGAAAGTGACGACGAGGTTAACGTGATAGAGCCTGAGATCCAAGAGGTATATCGTACGACATAATGTATATCGTATGACATAGTGTAGAGTTATTCTTTCTTTTATAACTCTTTTTGTGTCTCGTAGGGTCATCGAAGAAGCCTTCGAAGAGGGAACAACAATTGGAGGCCGCTAGGAGAGCGGCTCTGAAGAAGAAGGCAATAATTGGTGACGAACCGCCAGCAAAACGTACGAGGTCGTCGCACGATCAAACTGACCCATCGCATGAAGCCAAGCAAAAGGCGGATGATGTGATTGATGCCTCTCCCATCAGGTTTGCTCCGCCAAAGAGCTCGGCGAAGGATGTCAAGGTGGCAAGGACTCCTGCCAAGTCATCGAAGAAGATCATCGAGAAATCGGGATCTACATCCTTGAACATATCCCTTCCACAGGGGTTTCTGGAAGAGGATGTTGTTGGTCCTCTTTCGATGGCCAACTATGTAAATTGTATTGTAGAAGGGGGGGTTGAATACAATCAACACAGTTTCTTCCACTTAATTTAATTCACAACCCCTATGGAGTTTTTGTGTGAACTAAAGTAGATTGTTTGTTGAAGCGGATCTAGACTATGTCATGAACCAAACAATCCATAAGTATTTCACGAAGCATTTGCTTATGCGCAAAGCAAGAATAGAGATAGATAGAATGAACCTTGATAGAGAGATAAAGGATTGGGGTATAGAAGCATGAACCAAGGTTGGTTTGAAGAACAAACCTAATACTCATGTTTATACCCCATGCATTAAATGCATGGCGGAACCACTTTTGCACGTGGCAAACTAAGAGTGGTTCTATTGTACTATACACTATAAACGACGGCCCATACTTGGTAGGGTTATGGTCTATAGTGTACAAATTCCTTATGGTTGACAACAAAGAGGGAGCAGTGAAGAGACATCCCCTTTTGTACTTTCGTCAGAAAGGCAAATCAAATCCTTTGCGTGCATATAGGAGGGAAAGACAAATCTTGAATTCGTAAAAAGTAAGTCACTGATCGGGCCTTAGAATCGCTGATCTCTGGGAAAGATCAGGGAGGCGCTGTGACTTGTCTTCAGCAGAACGTCATGAAGAGTAGTCAGCTCGCTATCACTGATTTCAACTTCAGATCACAAGCTCGCTGACTTTTTCATTCAGCTAACATCAATAGATGGTGCTGATGGTTTTCTTATGGCATGACTATTTGTCTTTCAGGGGATACTTAGCTGATGTCAGCTCCTGCTGATACTGAACGGAGTCAGTGATCAGCAGTCGCTGATTGTCCAAAACTATCAGCGATAAAGAATCGCTGAAGTAGTGAACTTCTTCTTTTAGTAGTGCTAAGTATTTTACAGAAAATAGATAAAAGATCATTGGTATTTCACAAAGTCTTAGGAAGACTGGATCAACAATCTTCCCCTAAATATCAATGATAAGACAACAGGGAGGTTGTCTTGATTCTAGAACTTAAAGTAATTTGAATTCCAAGTCCAGAATTAACAGTTAGGAAACAACACATGTGAAAGGTAGTTGTATTATTTAACTGTTAAGTAAAGTCATTTTCAGTGAGCTGATATGAGCATTAAAGAAACAGATATCAGAGATAAGAAGATACTTGTATTCATTTCATCATAAATTGAAGATTACAATACAGAAGGAAACAAATTACAAGTCACTGAAAGAAATACATAGAGACAGTGAAAGAAATGAAGGGATTATGTGCAAGACACTGAAAGAAACGATAAGCTTATCGTTCAAGGAAGCTTATCGTTGATGTTTAAAGTGTTGATGCTTTCTTGAAGACGTTTGCCTAATTCTTTTTGTGATCTCGAATCCAAAGGGGGAGATTGTTGGGTGCAAAATCGGATTGTATCCGAGATCACAAGTTGGTGCTCAAAGTGAAGACAAAGGCAAAGTCAAAGTCGTTAATAAAGTCAAAGTTTACTTCTATTGTTTACTTCCTTTATATGTTGTTTGTAATAGTTTTGTATTGTTAGGGTAGAAAGTGTAATTCTTCTATAGTGTAAGGGTTGTTAGTGTTGGGGTATAAATACCCATAGTGAAGTCATTTTCAAGTCAGAACATGCATGTATGCTTCAAACGTGAATTGAGAGTGAAGAGAGAAAGTTAGTTCTTAAGTGTGTGTGTTCTTGGTGTGTTAGTGTGTGTAAACTTTTCATCCAAGAATCAATGATATATGGCTTCTCAATTCATTCTCTAGTTGTTGCATGTTGATTAGAACTTGAATCTGGAACAACAAGTGGTATCAGAGCTGGAAATTCACTTGAATTTGGTATGATTTCTTGACTTTTTTATGGTTTTTCAAAAATGGAGGTTTTAGTTTTGATGTTCTTCATTTGATCATGATTTGGATGTGAATTTGATTGGGATGTTTTTACTATGTTTGGGAGTGATTTAGAGTCAAATTTTGGTGTTTTGAGCAGTAATTTTTGAGTTTTTTACCTTCTGCTCGGTTTTTCCTCGGTTTTCCGAATTACTGTTCATATTTTCCGAATCGGAATATTCATAAATTCCGAATCGGAAAATACCAGTTTTCCGAATCGGATTTTTGAAATTTTCCGAATCGGAAAATTTTTTGGATTTGAATTGTTGTTTAGATCTGATTTTACTCATTTTCCGACTTGGTATTAGTCAAATTCCGATTCGGAAAACATCATTTTCCGATTCGGAAATTGCCCAAATACCAACTCGAAATTTTTTCTCGGAACTCTATCAATTTTGTTTTTCCGATTCGGAAAACAACATTTTCCAATTCGGAAAATTGAAAATTCCGAATCGGAATATAGTATTTTCCGAATCGGAATAGTTTAAGCAAAAAAAAAAAAAAAACTTAAGTCGTTTTTTCGGGCGTTTTTTCACGTTAACTTTCTTAGACTTCTTATCTGATTTTACGGTGGAAAACTTAAGTCGTTTTTAAGGTCATTTTTTCCCGAAAAATGCCGGTTTTTCCGAGATTTCCGGGAGGTTGTATTTTTGGACTAAGATTTCAATTTCGCGGTCAAAATCAACTTTCAAATTTTTGAAAAATATTTTTTCTCGGGATTTCACTATTCACCGGTTGACTTTTTAGTTGACTTTTTGACTTTAATCACTAACCTTATCTTTGATCAAAAGAAGTGTTCCGATTTGCATACCTCCAGCAGTTCAGAAGAAATCTGCCAGTTTCAGTGAATTATCGATCATTTTCAAGTTCTATTTTCGTATTAGTCAAGATGACGGAGCTAGTTGACTATCATACATTATGGAAGAATTATATGACATACAGTCAGCGTGTTTTTGAGCTAAACAAAGAAAACCAACAGTTGAGTGCTGAAAAATCATATTTAGAAATAAAGATTGTGGATTTAGAGAAGTTATTACAGAATGAAAAATGGCAAGAATCGGAGAATTCAGAATTGTCAAAACAGATAACTGAGCTTCAGCAAACTTTATCTATATCAAATGCTGAAAAGGCTGATCTTCTTATTAAAGTTACTGATCTTGAAGAGTCACTTTCTAATGAAAGAAGTTTAATTACAAGTTTGAAAATTGATTTGCAAAATGAGCATGATGAATTGTTAAAACATTCTTTTGGAAATGCTCAAAACCTAAAACTTGTAACTTCTTTGAGGAAAGAAAATGAATGTTTGCAAAAGAAAGTTCATGACTTAGATGAAGATAAGAAAGTCTTTGAGAACAAACTTATATCTTCTCATTCAAGAGTGATAGAACTTTCAAACCAAGTAAATGATTTTGAGAAAATCGTGATCATCGAGAGAAGTAACTTTGAGAAAGAAAGACGAGCTTTTGAAGCAAAGATGAATGAACTTTCTTTGAAGATATCAGTTTTTGATGAGCAAAAAGAAAACAAGATTTTTAAAGAGTTTTCTGAATCAACATGTTATGTTAATTGTTGTTATGATGATGATGATTCCAACTCTTATGATGGAATGAATGTTTTTTATTCTCTTGAGTCTTGTACCGATTCTTGTACCAACAAGAATAATGTTGTGGATAGTGAGTTGGTTAAGTTTGAAAAGATTTTACAAAATGAAAGAAAGGTTTTTGAAGAAGAGAGAAAGGTCTTTGAGAAAGAGAGAAAATCTTTTGAGTTGAAATGTAAGAAACTTTCAAAGAAGATTTTTGATTTAGAGCGAAAGAGTGTCTTTGAAAGTAAGAAGAAGGATTTGAAGAAAAAGTCTCTCCGGGTTGAAAGAGATAGATGTGTTGAGTTTGATTTTGAGGAAGAGAGTAAAGGTTTTGAAAAAGAAAGAAATGCTTTTGAAGAAAAGAGTGTTCTGTTTAGGAAGAAAATTGCTAATTTAGAAGTGCATCTTTCGGATGAAAGAAGTGCTTTTAAAAGAAACGAACACCTTTTAAAGTGTGAGATAAAAGGTTTTGAGCAACTGATTGCTGAACTAAAGAAACCAACCTTTGAGAAAAGTGATTTTGAAGAGGAAAAGAGGGTTTTTGAGACAGAAGTAAGGAAGCTTACATTAAGATTATCTGAATTGTCTTCTGATATCATGAAAGAACAGATTATGAGTTCTAATCTGAAAAAGAAACTTGATGAAATAGTTGAAGAAAAGAATCTTTTATCTGCAATGGTGAAAGATCTTGAAGATATTGTTTTTAAAGTTAATTTGAATGAACCAAAGAGTCCCGATGTTATAGTACAATCACCATATGTTGATTATGCTGATTCTGTTTGTTCATTCAAAACTGCTCCAAGTTCTCTTCATGCAGATGTTTCTTCAACAAAAAGTTTTACACCAACTAATCAGATTCGTCCTTCTAATCTTTTTTATGATCATCAGATTGATGGTTCAGGTAAAAATCATTCAAAGAAAGGTAAGTTTGTTTGGAGAGTTAAAGGGTCTACACCAAATGTAGATAAGCCAAAGTTATATGTTCCTAAACAAAATGTTCAAAAGAACAATGTTTTTAAAGCTAAATCTTTTGTTAAATCTGATCCAATTTACTCTGTAAATCATATGATCAGATTATCTCAAAAGAAAATATGTTGTTCTTACTGTGGAACAAATAAGTTTGTTCGAAAAGAATCGTCGAAAAGTTGGTATGGTACTTATAGTATTCCAAATTATAAACCAACTTCTTTTAACAAAAGAGGATCCACTTTCAAGTGGATACCAAAATCTGTATGATTTTGTTTTTGCAGGTCCCCATATTATCAATGCATTATTCAAGGGGGAGTTTCTGCAATAACAAGTGGTTCCTAAATAATTCAGTTTAGGACCCGGATTTCAATGTATTGTGGTTCCTAAATAATTCAGTTTAGGACCCGGATTTCAATGTATTGTGGTTCCTAAATAAATCAGTTTAGGACCCGTTCCTCAATGTGCAAGTGGCTCTTGAATAAATCAGTTCAAGGCGTGGTCTTCAATGGTCTTCAATTCAAGGTATTATTCTTACTTTGAGAGAGAATTTTAAGTAAATGTTTGATTATCCATTTGAGGGGGAGTACATAAAAGAGATATTATTTTTAGGGGGAGTTTTCTAATAAGCTTTAATGCTTACATACTTGAAAGATGAACAACTTTCATGTATGAAAAACCGTTTTTAAATGTTCAAACTCACTTCTCGATTCTCAAATGCTTTTTCGAATTAGAAGTGTGATTTTCCATGTTTTCATATCTTGATGAGTTGACGGATATTTTCTAACCGTGTGTTTCCAAAGATTAATACTTGCGTATTATCTTTTCATATACTTTTCAAGTATTCATACACACCAGTTTAGCTTCTTTTGACTTAGTTATTACCACGTCTCTATATGCTCATATTATTCGGTGGTAATACGCTCGCTTGATATTTCCTATTTGTACTTCATCGTTTATTTGATCAGATACGTTCTTCATTGCTATATCTATATCTTGATCGTATAGATAACATTCATTCATTTTGTGTACACCAAAGCTTTTCAAGAATATATCTCACATCATATGATGAATCAGTTTTCTCAAACAAGTTTACGTCGTTCATGTTCTTCATTTCATATACTTGTTTGAAGAAATTCTTATGCTCCTTTATTGTTCATATATATTTGTTCGAGCATATTTCATATTGGCTCATTGATTCACCTGATGAATCATTGTACTTACATGTTTAGGAAATTTATTTCATGGGATGTGTGAGCTTAACAGAATTCTATGGATTTCCAGAACCGGCAATCCTACCCAAGAAGTTATCCTTGAGAAATGAGTGAGGGGTCTCCCTCAAAGAGTGGGGGAGATAACTCAGGTGGTCGAGTTATTCTCATAGTGATTGAGCGGAAAAATGTAATATGAGAGCTTGGTTAGATGTGAGGATGTTTAAAAGAATTGGAGGGTGTGAGAACAGAGTTAAAAGAAAGATACAACTCTGCACCAACTTTTTCTAAGCCGGGCAACCACATCATCTATTGGTTCACATTCTTTGGTGACCGATATTGAAACAAGGCAAAGCCCAATGCCGACTCTCGTTTTTACCCCACTAGCTACTCATTTCCTTCTTAACAAGGAGATGTTTCATTCATCACGGGGACGCAGCACATAATCTATCAGGTTTTCATTTGGAAAATCGATATTGAAACAGAAGGAAGCTGCCCTGCTTTCGAACTTCATTTCTACACATCGAGTCGTGAAATGTTTTCACATTTTGAGCCTTATGAAAGCACTTGATGCTATTTTCTTTCATCACAAATACACACAAGGAATGTGTTTCTTTGTCGGAACGTTCATAGTGATACTTTTTGTATTTGCGATGATTGAACGGAAGCCCTGGGGAGTGATCATCACTAAAGCTCTTTATATAGTGCATTTGTTGCACTGAGTTGCTTTGTGCTTCTCACAGGCATTCCAACTGATTCATGTGTTGTTTCAAGATTTTC
The DNA here is from genome assembly GCA_030169165.1 of Centaurea solstitialis. NCBI lineage: Eukaryota > Viridiplantae > Streptophyta > Magnoliopsida > Asterales > Asteraceae > Centaurea > Centaurea solstitialis. The sequence goes on along the minus strand of CM058044.1, from coordinate 16,075,108 downwards.
CTACTTCAAATCCGAATTTGAAAAGATTCGGATTACTTTATGGAATTGACGGTATTTCTTTGGAGTAAAAAGGGGAATTCTGGAGTAACAAGGTGAAGATGGTTATGTGAGATGGTTTTTGATGACGATGGTGGTTCTTTCATATGTTGTATACTACGTGACGAGTTATCTGATCATACATTTCTATAGTTTTGATGATTATTGCATATTTCATCAAAAAGGGGAGATGGTTTAGAAATGTTTTTAAAGATACTTTGGGGAGATGGATCCGAAATGTAAAGTCGTGAAATGATTCTTGAAGATACATTGAGGAAGTCGAGAGATAATTACAAGATACTTCAAGATGATCAGAATATTCCAACTATTGAAGTTTGAAGATTGTTTGAAGATATCTCGGTCGTTAAAGCTTCATGTTGAAAGTTTGTTAAAGCTTCATGAAGATTGGATGATTTGTGAAGATTATTACGGAAGCTTATTGTTCAAGAAAGCTTATTGTTGATGTTGAAAGTGTTGTTGATTTCTTGAAGACGTTTGCCTAATTCTTTTTGTGATCTCGAATCCAAAGGGGGAGATTGTTGGGTGCAAAATCGGATTGTATCCGAGATCACAAGTTGGTGCTCAAAGTGAAGACAAAGGCAAAGTCAAAGTGGTTAATAAAGTCAAAGTTTACTTCTATTGTTTACTTCCTTTATATGTTGTTTGTAATAGTTTTGTATTGTTAGGGTAGAAAGTGTAATTCTTCTATAGTGCAAGGGTTGTTAGTGTTGGGGTATAAATACCCATAGTGAAGTCATTTTCAAGTAAGAACATGCATGTATGCTTCAAACGTGAATTGAGAGTGAAGAGAGAAAGTTAGTTCTTAAGTGTGTGTGTTCTTGGTGTGTTAGTGTGTGTAAACTTTTCATCCAAGAATCAATGATATATGGCTTCTCAATTCATTCTCTAGTTGTTGCATGTTGATTAGAACTTGAATCTGGAACAACAAATGTTATAAGACACTAGTGGGTCACACTGCTACACACCCAACTCGAGACCTATTGGATATAATGTGTGGAAATAATTAATTAGGTTTAATTAATTATTGAGAGAAATAAATAATAAATTATTTATTTATTATTTATAGATAATTACTTAATTGATAAGCATAAATTAATTAAGGTAATTATTGAGAGTTGTATTTGGTTTGGATTATGTGATCATTACCATAATTACCTATTTAAATATAGGGTTAGGGTAACAGAAAATTAATCTGATTTCATTCTAACTTCTTCACCAAGAAAACAAACCACTCTCTCTCTTGCTCTCTTTCTTCGCCGCCGGCCACGCACACAAGCACACACACGCCGGAGTTTTTCCGATCGAATCCAAGGCGGTCTAGCAGCCAGTCTCACGGTGGTGCAGTAGCGGTGTATCCCTCACTAGCATCCAGAGGTTTATTCGTATCCCCAAAAGGTAAACGCGAGAAAACCCCCTTGATAATTGTATTTGATAAAACTTCGGTTGGATCATTGTTCGGGTTAGCTTTATCCGCTGCGTTGTTAATTACTTGTTTATCCGACCCTAAAAAATCCAACAGTGGTATCAGAGCCAATTCCGTATGTTTATCAAATCTGTTTTTGATGTATAGGTTTTGATAAAATTGGTTTAAGGTTTTATAAAATATGAAATTTCGTGTTTTTCGTTTAAATTTGATTTTATCGTTTTTTCGGTATCTCGTGGCAATCGGCGGCGGAACGGCGGTGATAACCGGCCGGACCACCGGGCCGATCGCCGGACGAGTCACGACCGCGAACCACCGCACCACCGAAGCCGTGATCGGCAACGGTGGTGATGTTCGGTTTTGAGCCACCGTAAACACCACACACCACCGAAGCCTAGTTTGGCGACGGTGGTGGTGGTCGTTTCTTGCAATAATCGCAAACCACCACACCACCAAAGCCACAGCGGCGATGGTGGTGGTGGTCGTCCCAGGTCCACGAACCGCACCACCGATCGGCTAAGCCAGCCACGGTGGTGGCAGCGTTTTCTGTTTTCAATCGCCGCGAAGGCGATGGCGGTAGCGGTGGTCTTACTGCTGCTGTCGTCTGCCGCCGGTGGCGGTGGCGGTTCCTTCGTGCCGTCGCCGGTGGTGGGAGCGGTGGTGGTTTGTTTCGCTCCAGCAGGAGGGCGGCGGCGGTTGCACTTCGGCGTTGCCGTCGTGCGCCGGTTTTTCGATCAAACACCGATCGGCCACGCCACGGTGGTGGCGGCCGATCGCTGCTGCTACTATGGTGGTGGCGGCTGTCGATAGCGGTAGTCGATGGCGGTAATCGATGGTGGTGCTCGATAGTGGCGGCGATGGTGGTCCACGATCACAACCGCGACCAAAGCCGCGGTGGTGGTTGTTTGTTTTAAAATCGCCGGCAAGGCGGTGGTGGCGGCATCCTCGCCGCTACCATCGTCCGAGGTAACCAAAACCGATGATTGATAGTGGCCGTTTTACCATTATCGAACCAACGGATAAACGAGTATTGTAGTTATCAGTTAGGATAATTATAAAGTCGTAATAATTTTTCGAATTGGATAAGGTTTTAATTATTTAATTATTATTATTATCAATTTATTTTTCTTAAAATTATTATTAAAATCTTGTTTTAATCCAATTTGGATTATTACGAAAAACCAGTTTTATCAAAATCAGTTTAGTTAAGTTTATTTATGTTAAACTAGTTATTGTTGTCATAGCCGAGCCCAAAGACCTATGGTTGTGTTTATTGCTTTATTACGTTTTATTATTATATTCATGATAAGGGAGGCCTGCGAGCCGTTTACAACCCTTTTTGTACTTTAATAAATGGGAGGCCTGCGTGCCATTTACAACCCAATTTTGTAAAAGTTAAATTAGAATAATTCAAAAGGAGTAAAGCTAGAAGACGAAGCTTCATGGAGACGCAACCAAAGATGTTGGAGCCAGTGGGAGCACCAAGATTTCATGCCTTGTGATTGTTTAGTCACATAGGATTTTGGACCGTCAGTTTTCGTGTTGGCTCACGAAACTGACATTAGATCTGGGCAAAGCTATGACACTGTCTTGTTTTTATCTGCGTGGTTGATTATAATTGCTTAGTTTTAGATAAAAACAAATTTTATGAAATCAGATTAAAGAGTTCGATTACAATTTGTTTTTCGAACTAGTCTTTTTAAAATTAAAACTGGCTAAAAAACCTTAGGAAAAATCTTAGATCAGTTAGTGTGATCCATTTGTGGACACCTTTGGCGTAAGGTACGTTGGGGCTCGAAGAGAGCAAACCTTGGCACCCACGTTCAAACCCCAAGCTGAAGGGGGTGAAAAGACTCTGCGATATCGGGTGGTACCGACCAGAGTACATCCAGTTCAAGATGGTGCGATCTATTTTGGTTTTTGTTACAATTCACCGGGTGGTACCGGGCCAAAACACACTAGAGAGACTAAATATGCACGGATTTAATTATCCGATGTCCCGTCGATCTAGAAGTCGTGTCTTCGATTAAAGATGCGATTGGTATAAGATGTTACCTACCAGAAATAGCATGGATTGGCTTGTGTGAGCAAACCGTTTGTCAATTCATGTGAAATATGGATTCTAGTCTAATAAAATTATTGTTCTGAGGTAATAATTTATTAGAAATATAATCAGATAATAAAATTGGAATTTTAATTTTTCTGTAGATGTCTGCTATTATCTTTTATTCACCTGAGGAATCTCTCCGCCTGATAATGGGGAAATGAAAGCTTACAGACCAAAATTTTCCAGTCTGGAAAATGCACCTTGACAACGTCTTGGATGCACAGGGTAAGCGATACGTGATAGAGAAATCCATTTCACGACCAGGCTGCAATGCTCCTGAAAAGGATTTTGCAGAATACTTTAAATTCATGGCCGACGAATCTGATGTGATGTCGATTATGTCCTTCTCTACCTCACCCGAGTTTACTACTGATTTGAGGGTTAGGTACTGCCATGAGGTCGTGAAGAATATAGAGAACCAGGTGGGTTTCTATAAGAAGAGTGGGAAGTATCTGATCATGAAAGAGATCTACTCTCTGAAACTGGAAAAGGGTCAATCTGTTAAAGATCATCTTCTGGAAATGAGGAAGCTCTTTAAAAGTTTATCATGCATGGGATATAAGATGGTTCAGGAGGAACTAGTACATCTCATGTTGTTCTCTCTCATGGATGAGATACGTAACACAGTTAGTGCATACATCGGAGAACCAAAGAGAAACGTGGCAAAGCTCCATGAGGATATTTTGGCCAGTTTAGAGCCAAAACCCGCAGCACCTGCTGAACTCATGGACGCGGATTGGATTGACGAGCTGAGAGATCTGAGTTGCCCAGAATGCGGTAGCAAGGATATTTGTGCTCACTCGATGGACATCGACCAGCTAGACATCGGTTTACCCGATGCACCAGGTATCTTTATGATAGACTTTTGATCACTTCTTATGAATCATGGGTACTTGATACAGGCAGTGGTAACCACATTTGTAATCATTTATAGGGATTCAATAGAAGGGAGACACTGAGGAAGGACCGTTCGAACCTAAGAGTCGGTGAAGGCACGATGCTTGTAGCTGAAGCTGTAGGCTCCTATAGTCTTAGTTTACCCTCGGGTCTAGTATTGGAACTTGAAAAATGTTATTATGTTCCAAAGATGATCAAAAATCTTATTTCTTTCCATTTACTTGTAGACCAAGGTTTTTATTATAAATACGATTATAAACTTATTTCTTGCTTTAAAAATGATGTCTTTTATTTCAAAGCAACTCCATCCAATGGTCTATATGTGTTAAATCTACAAGAAAACAAAGAAGTCTATCATATAAGTAAATGATCCAAAGAAATTGAGGAGCAGACTTACCCCTGGCATTGTCGTCTAGGTCACATAAACAAGAAACGCATAGAGAAACTCCAGAAAGGAGGACTCCTTGGGTCTTTCGATTTTAAACCCCTTGACAATTGCGAATCTTGTTTATCTGGCAAGATGACAAAGCAACCTTTCAATAAAGATAACGAAAGGGCAAATGAATTGTTAGGAATAATACACACAGATGTGTGTGGTCCTTTTAGTCATGTGGCTAGAGGAGGATACCGGTACTTCATCACTTTTACTGACGATTTCAGTAGATATGGTTATGTCTACCTGATAAGACATAAATCTGAAGCCTTTGAAACATTTAAGGAATTTCAGAATGAAGTACAGAATCAACTTGACAGGAAGATCAAGTTTCTACGGTCAGATCGAGGTGGGGAATATCTGAGTCAGGAATTCGACAATCATTTGATGGAATGTGGGATTGTTTCACAGCTCACACCTCCGTATACACCTCAGATGAATGGTGTGTCAGAAAGGAGGAATCGTACTTTACTAGATATGGTACGGTCAATGATGTGTCGATCCTCACTACTAGTATCATTTTGGGGACATGCGCTCGCAACAGCGGCTCACATACTGAATAGAGTGCCAACTAAATCAGTAGAAAAGACACCATACGAAATATGGACGGGTAAGAAACCTAAATTGTCTTTTCTGAAGATTTGGGGTTGTGAGGTATACGTCAAGAGACAAACCTCCGAGAAACTCAAACCCAAATCAGATAAGTGCTTCTTCGTAGGTTATCCCAAGACAACTGTGGGATACTAATTCTACAATCCTACCGAGAACAAAGTCTTTATAGCTCGGAATGGAGAATTTCTGGAAGACAAGTTTCTCAGTACTGAGAATACCAGAAACTATGTAGACCTACAGGAAGTAGAGGAAGAAGACACTTTACCGATAGTTGAGCCTGTTACTCAACAAGAGCATGTTGAGACTCAACCAGAGACAGTTGAGGAAGTGCAAACACAGGACCTTCGCAGATCCACTAGGATAAGGCAAGAACCAGATAGGTATCTTGGGTTCCTAGTCTCCCAGGATGATGGAGACTTGAATGAACCAACCTCCTATGGAGAAGCTGTGTCAGGCAGTGAGTCTGAACAATGGTAGGAGGCCATGAAGGCAGAGATGCAATCCATGTACGACAACCAAGTATGGGAGTTGACAAATTTACCCCAACACTGTAGGGCTGTTGGACGTAAATGGGTTTTCAAGAAGAAAACTGATATGGACGGTAACGTGCACACTTTCAAAGCTAGACTGGTTGCAAAAGGTTTTACGCAGACTCATGGCATTGACTATGATGAAACTTTTTCACCAGTAGCTATGTTAAAATCTATCAGGATTTTGATGGCCATTTCAGCGTACTTTAATTACGAGATCTGGCAAATGGATGTTAAGACGACCTTCCTGAATGGGAAGTTAACAGAAGACGTCTATATGCAACAACCGGAAGGTTTTGTAGATCCAAAGAATCCTGATAAAGTGTGCAAACTGCTAAAATCCATATATGGATTAAAGCAAGTATCCAGGAGCTGGAACTTACACTTTGATGAGCGAATCAAGGAATTTGGTTTTGCTAAAAGTGAGTTTGAGCCATGTGTTTACACAAAGTTCAGTGGAAGCGTAGTGACCTTCTTGGTCTTATATGTAGATGATATTCTACTCATTGGAAATGACGTACCGACTTTACAGAATGTAAAGATTTGGTTAAGCAAATGTTTCCAAATGAAAGACCTTGGAGAAGCCGCCTATATACTTGGTATAAAGATCTATAGAAATAGATCTAAATGGCTTATCGGGCTTAGTCAAGGTACATAGATTGACAAAATCCTGAAACGGTTCAGGATGGATGAATCCAAGAAAGGATTTATCCCGATGCAACATGGCATAGTGCTAAGTAAAGCACAGTGTCCTGTTTCTAGTGAAGATCAGGACAAGATGAAATTGGTTCCATATGCTTCTGCAATTGGGTCAATTATGTATGCCATGTCATGTACAAGGCCTGATGTTGCTTACTCGATAAGTGTTACGAGCAGATACCAGCAGAACCCAGGTGAAGCCCATTGGGTGGCTGTCAAGAACATTCTCAAGTACGTGAGATGGACTAAAGAAATGTTCTTGGTCTTTGGAGGATCTGAAGACGAGATCAGTGTCACAGGCTATTCTGACGCTAGTTTTCAGACCGACAGAGATGATTTTAAATCACAGTCGGGATATGTATTCACCCTAAATGGAGGCGCGATCTCGTGGAAGAGCTCGAAGCAAGACACCATAGTAGATTCTACTACAGAGGCTGAGTACATTGCAGCATCAGATGCAGCAAAGGAAGAAGTCTGGCTCAGGAATTTTATCTCGGATCTAAGAGTTGTAGCCAGTATCTCTAGACCCATAGATATTTACTTTGATAACTCTGGAGAAGTAGCACAAGCAAAGGAGCCCAGAGAACATCACAAGTCGAGACATGTACTCATAAAGTATCACCTCATCCGAGAGATCATTGGAAGAGGAGATGTGAGAATATGCAAAATTCCGACGGATGAAAATGTTGCAGATCCACTAACTAAGCCACTTGCTAGAGCAAAGCATGAGGGGCATGCTAGTTCCATAGGGATGCAGTACCTGGACACTAGTAGTTAGTTTATGTTATCGATTATAAATGTAATATTTTGAGACATTATAGGAGTTTATTTCACAGTGTGTTGGAAATAAAGAGATAATGTTTTAAAATGTTTCAAAAATTACTTTTTGCATATTTAAGGTTATCCATGATTTTTATGCTTGTGAAAAATCTAAATTTCTGTAGCAACTTATTGAGATGGGAATCTCAGTAGGGTTATAACGCTATTATGAAGTGTTTGATATACAGTTGGTATAGTTAAACATTCATAAATACTTATCAGAGTGAATAAGTATTGGAAGTGACCAGTTTCAAGTCTGCTTCATGGAGCCTATTGTTGGAGATATGCACATAGTCACAATAATATAGTTAAACACATGTGCCTATTGGGTCGCACACAAAGTCCGGAAAAGGTTTCGTCTAGTAATTAATTAAAGTTTTTTTTAATTAATTATATTGTTGAAAGGTGTTTTAATCAATATGGATTTACTAGAGGTTGCTTCTAGTAAATAGTTCATATTAGATAAGTTAAATTAATTAATTAATTACAATTGTTTAAGGGACTTATCTTGCAATTGTTTATAATTAATTTAAATTTAAACACTAAATGATAAGTGATGGATCTTATCTTAGAGATAACCTAAAACTAATGCAACTCGTTATTCTATCTCCTAATATAACTCACGGCTATGGTTTTAAGATGGTGAAGTTTTGCCGATTTTATAAAAAAACAAATAGAGAGATTGTTTTGTGGTGAGGGTATTAATTAACCAAGTCAATTGTTGCTTTTGGTTTAGAAACCACAAAAGGATTTTATACTGGTTGGCCGTGAGTTCGAAACACAAAAGGGAGTTCTGTGTTTTCTTGGAGCAAAGATTTGGAATTGATAAAGTTTGCAACCGGATTTTGGGGTGTGCACTTGATAGAGAGATTCATACTATTGGATCTTTACAATCGTCAAAAAGGTCTTCCTAATCTTTCTCGTATTTATTTTAATTGTTACTTGTATTCGATTGTAACCTGATTTCTGGAAGATTGTGTGTTTTGTTTCGCTTCCGCTATAATATATTGTATGATTTGTATGGTTTTATTGTACACACAATCCAACAGTGGTATCAGAGCCACAGTTACGATAATACAAGTACACTGAAATCGTTTTTTTAGAATTTGTTTTGGGTTTGTTGTCGTACATTCAAATGGGAAATTGAATCCATGAAACAAACACAAAAGTTCTATCGGTTTTTTCTAATGATTTTGAGTTTATCAAAATCAAAGGTTTTGGTTTTGAAAGTTAGGGTTTCTAACCTAAAACTTTTAAAGTTATGGTTTTTTTTTTTTTAACATAGATTTCCAATTTTGAAAATTAATGTTTAAAAGTTTAATTTGAAGTTTTGAAACATAAAGTTTTCGGTTTTGGAAATTTAGGGTTTTAAAACTTTAAATTAGTTTTTTAAGAAACAAAAGTTTCTTATTTTGGAAATCTAGTATTTTAAACCATAATATTAAAGTTTTGAAAAGTTAAAGTTTCCTTTTTGGGAAAGGTTGTTTTTTAAAACTTAAGAGTATTTAAAGTTTTGAATTCTAAGGTTTTTGAGAAAACTAGAGATTCGAAATTTTAAGAAAAGACATAAAACGATTTCTTATTTCATTTGTTGAAATTTATTTGTTTACGTTTTTCCGGATACTTTGATTCACTTGTGTACTTAATGTTTGGATGGTTTGGCATGAAACCATACTTGCATAAGTATAAAGTGTGCTTTTGCAATTATTGATATTTTAGTGCCAAAATTGTATGTTTTATCAATCTTTATCAAAGTATTGTTTTACATGGATTTGGCACTCCATGGCCTTGTTAGTACAAAATTTGTGTTTGTATGGATCCGGTAAAAATTTGCCTCAACTAGACCTATGTATGTGATGTTTGGTTGTTGTTTGGTTTGTTTTAATTGGTTGTAATTTTACGCGGCCTGCGAGTCGTTTCCTTTTCTATGTATTTGTAAAATAGTATAGAATAGATTAGAAGTTTTTTTTATTATTACAAAATTTAAAAGAAGACCGACGACAACTAACAAGATTCATGGAGATTGAAGTCTTGGCATGGACCCATTCGAGCATTGAAGAAATGGCGAGTTTAGTGGGAGCCGGCACATCCTTATGGTTGTTACTCCCTAGTTTGACCAAGTTTTTCTCGTGGTGGCTAACGGGAAAAACGCATAGGTTTGAGGCAAATATTATCGTTACTTGCAATGTGGTTGTGTTTATTATTTTATTGTTTAGGTTGCATGCTAGATAACCTTTTTCAAAAATAATTTGAAACACAACAAAGTTTTATTAATGAGTTAATAATTATTGCGAGTGATTTTAGCAAATAAATAAAATTGGTTTTATAGTTTTAAAATGGTTAAAACAAAATTTGCTAAAATAAAACGGTTAAAAATGTTTTAACTAAGAAAAACAAAAACCCGTTTTTTAATGTAAATCACACGCTATCCATTTAAGGCACGCATTTGAACTAATAATCTTTCGGCGTGGGAAGGTGTAAAGACAACGCATCGGTTAGATTTTAGGGATAATGTTTGTGACATTCGCGATATCCGAGAGTCTTGGACCGGATGTCATGTGTCTTAGTATGGTTGATTTACAATCTGGACTCGTGATCCACGGCAAACCTATCACGGGAAATGATCCGCGTGGAAGGGATTAAACATGCCAAATGACATAATGGATGTCAATGAATCCCGCAAGGATCTAGGAATTTCATTGAGATGGAATCGGTAAAATGGTTACCTACCTAAATAGCTTCTAGTTGCGATCCGCGGCAAACCCATCATGGCTAGGAGTGAAATATGGATCTTAGCCTTGTTAAATTAAATTTGTTTTATTTAAACAATTGGGTAATTTCTTTTAACGAGGATTATTTAATTCAAATCACTAAAATAATTTTTCTATTTTGATATATGTCAAACAACGCTAATTCATCGATTTCAAACTTCTGTTTGAAAGGGCTCCTCGAAAAGGACAAGCTTACGGGCTTGAACTATGTGGACTGGCTTAGAAACCTGAGAATAATGCTCAGGATGGAAAATAAGCAGAGGGCCATAGAGGAGCCCCTCCCTGCGGCACCCGCTGCCGGAGCGTCTCGGGCGGTTCGGGAAGAGTATGAAAAACGTCTAACTGAATCAAACGAGGCCGCTTGCCTTATGTTGGCGACCATGGTTCCAGAACTCCAAAAGGGTATGGAAAGCCTTGGGGCGTACGACATGGCCAACCAGCTAAAGGAAATGTTCCAGAGGCAGGCCAGGCAAGAGCGGTATGACAATGTCAAGGCTCTGGCAGAATGCAAAATGGCACCAGGGAGCAGCGTCAGTGTACATGTTCTGAAAATGAAATCGTACATTGATCAGCTTGAGCGTCTAGGTTTCCCCATTAGTCAGGAGCTTGCTACGGATTTCATTTTAAGCTCGTTGTCTAGTTCATATGAACCGTTCGTTCTGAACTATCAAATGAACAACTTGGAGAAAACCATAATGGAGCTCCATGGCATGCTTAAGACTGCAGAGTCTAACATGGCCAAGTCTAAGCTCGCTGCTCCAGTATTGGCTATCAGGGAGGGAGGTATAAAGAAGAAGAAGGCAGCCCCTGTGAAAGGCAAGGGGAAGGGAAAGGCTATTCAGCCCAACCCCAAACCTAAGACAAAAGGCCAAGGGAAAGCCCAATCTGATGTACCTCGGTCAAAGACTCCTAAGGATGCTGTATGCTTTTACTGCAAGGAGGTAGGACATTGGAGGCGTAGCTGTCCTAAGTATCTGGAGGAGCTTAAGAAGCTCAAAGTTAATGGAGCATCAACTTCAGGTACGTATATGATTGAACTCCATAGTATTTCTACTTCTAATTCTTGGGTATTGGACACAGGATGTGGTACTCACATTTGTACTAATGTGCAGGGACTAAAAAGAAGTAGGAAGGTAAGACGTGGGGAGCTGGACCTGATCATGGGTAACAAGCAGATTGCTTCGGTTGACATGATAGGAAATTATGAGCTTTCTTTTTCGTCTGGATTATCTGTGGTTTTAATTGATTGTTGCTACTCGGCCGAAATGGCGAGAAACATTATTTCCTTTTATGCTTTATATAAGGATGGTTTTGATTTTGGGATTGATAATGGATCAATTCTTGTTTATAAGAATAATGTGCTATATTTTAAAGCCAACCCATGTCATGGAATTTATGAAACAAGTATAACTGTTAGAGACAATCGAAGTTCAATTTATAATGTTGAATCGACTCAATCTAAAAATGGTTTAGATAAGTCGTATCTGTGGCACTGTCGTCTTGGTCACATTAGCAAGAAACGCATCACCAAACTCCAATCGGATGGGATATTGGAATCATTTGACTATACATCGAATCATGAATGTGAATCTTGTCTTTTGGGAAAGATGACGAAGGCACCGTTTACAGGAACTTGTGAGCGGGGTAAGGATCTGTTGGACATAGTACATACTGATGTATGTGGGCCGTTCAGATCAGCCACTAGACACGGTGAGAGATACTTCGTGACTTTTACTGATGACTTCAGTAGATATGGATATGTTTATCTGATTAAACATAAGTCTGAAACCATCGAGGTGTTCAGGACGTTCCAAAACGAGGTAGAGAATCAACTAAATAGGAAGATTAAGACTCTCAGATCCGATAGGGGTGGTGAGTATCTTAGAGCATCTCCAACAGGTTTGCTAAAATAGAAAAAAGTGAGGCTTTGTTTGCTAAAATGCTCCAACAGGATTGCTATCCCATTCTCTAAAATAGAAAATTTTGGAGAAATCTCTAAATATAGAGATTTCTCTAAAATCTCTAAAAGTGGAGAGAAATATTATTTTAATATTTCCCACCAATAGAATAATTTGATTGTTTAAATTTTTTTTAAAAAGTTCATTGGAATAATAAATGTAAGTATAATTTTAGTAATATAAATGATGATAAAATCTCTATAATAGAAAAGCTGTTGGAGATAGAAAAATATGATTTTAGAGATTTTGACATTTCATTTGCTATTTTAGAAAAATTATAGCAAACCTGTTGGAGATGCTCTTAGTCAAGAGTTCCGAGATCATCTAAGGAGTTCTGGCATAATTGCACAACTTATTCCTCCCAGGACACCACAACATAATGGTGTAGCTGAGAGGAGAAACCGAACATTGCTTGATATGGTTCGGTCCATGATGAGTCGAACTGCGCTTCCAATCAGTTTCTGGAATTATGCCTTAGAAACTGCTGCAAGGGTCCTAAATCTTGTACCAACGAAAAAGGTTTCTAAAACACCTTCTGAAATATGGAGCGAGGAAGTTCCCTCACTTGCATATTTAAAAATCTGGGGTTGTGAAGCTTACGTACGCCGTGAAGCTCAAGACAAACTAGAACCCAGATCAGAGAGGTGTTATTTTGTTGGATACCCAACTAATTCTTTTTGATATTTATTCTATAAACCTTCAGAGAACAAAGTGTTTGTTGCTCGAAGGGCATGGTTTCTTGAAAGGGAACTGATATCCAAAGAGACTAGTGGGAGCCAATTTGATCTTGAAGAAATTCAAGAGTCAACCAGCATGGAAACTGACGTTGGCACTAGTTCTCAACAACAGGTTGTAAAACCTATAGTTGTTGAGCCTCAGCAAAGAGTTACTGAGGAATCTGACATCCAGCCACCACCTCTTCGTAGGTCTGATAGAGTGCGTCATGCACCAGAAAGATATAATTTACTTATATCTGATGGTGATGATACACAGGTAGATCTTGATGAGCCTACCAGTTATCAGGAAGCCATGGCGGGCCTTGAGGCCGCTAAATGGAAGGAGGCTATGGAAAGCGAGATGCAATCCATGTATGATAATCAAGTATGGGACTTGGCTGATCATATACCCAGTCTAAAGATAGTGGGTCATAAATGGGTCTTCAAGAAGAAGACCGACATGGATGGCAAAATACACACGTACAAAGCTAGATTGGTGGCAAAGTGTGACAACCGTCAGTTCCGACCTCCAGGTTAATTTACGCGTTCAGTCACTCTACAGCATTTCCGTAGGTTAGGAGTTAGTTAAATAAGTTTTTAAGATGAAAATAGATTAGTTTGCGAGAAAAAGTAGGTTAAAATCCTAAGAGTTCCGAAAACTGCCCGAAAAAGCCCGAACCGGCCCGAAATCACCCGATAATCCAAAAATGCCAGAATTAAGATAATTTTTGGAAAATTAAGTTATAATGTTTAAATTATATGTAAAGTAACTTAAATAACCTAAAACCACTTTCGAAAAGTTAGAATTTGCGAAAAAACGACAAAAACCCGGTACCGCGTCGATTTAACAGTGTCAAATGTACACTGTTTTAAAAAAAAAATATATATATATGGAGAGTGGGTGGGACCCACTAGGGGCCGGCCACCCCACTCCCCAAGGTGACTTTTGCTCATCTTTGGTATAAAAGGCATCATTACTTCATTTTCCAAACAAAATCTCATTTTCACTTTTCAAATCTTCTTCATCTCTCTCTAATTCTCTCTACTCTCTCACTAAACTCAGCCAAGAACACATCTTCAAGTCCAGATTTTTAAAGGTTTAAAAACCTACTTGAGATAAAGATTAGGTGTTCATCAAAGGTAAGCAAGGTTTAGATGATTTTACTTCGTTTTTAACTCCTTTGTGAGTTTTTCTTCTTCTTTTTCAAGGGTTTTAACCCCTTTTTGATTCAAGAAAGAAACTTGTATTTGGGAAAGAGATTTAACCTTAGAAAATGTTGTATAACAATCTATGAAGGTGAAAATCAATGATTTCCCCATAAGAACACAAGAAATGAATCAAAAATCATTAGATGATGATTTTGACCACCAAACTTGTGCTAAACTTCATCAATAGTTCATGCATGGGTTTGGATGGTATGAAAGCATATTTTAGTTATATTACATTTGAATATTCTGAGTTATGGGTGAAATAGCAAGAAAAAACCCCGAAATGGTATGATTTTATGTGTTTTGGTAGCATATTGGGTGTTAGATGTTGGACAAATTCTGTAAAAATGGTTGCATGTACTTTACACGACCCAAAAAGGGTTTTCTTGAACTTATTTCTTCATGAAATTTTTATGGGATGATATTTAAAGTGTTAGGGTTCAAACCCCACTGGATTGGTGCAAAAACACCAAGATTTGAACCCAAACCACCATAAAACATTTTTGTGTGCAACAGTGTTTGGTCAGAAACTTTGGTCAACTTCAAACTAGCATAACTCATTGATTATTTATCTAAAGTACAATTTTCTTGATTCTAAACTCAAGTACTTTGAGTTAGCTTTCTAAAAAGTCCAAGATCATGTCATTTAGAGGAGTTTTGAGACTTCAACCAATGAGTTTGAGTTGGTGGTGTAGGCTGTCCTCTTATGGCAGATTACACATGCACCACTTGAAAAGGTCATATCTCTCTCAAAAACCATCCTTATGACATGAAACTTGTTTCAAAAGTTTGGTATATGTTTTAGCTAGAAAATCTCTTTGGAAATTCGTGATAAAGTGGTGTATAGAATTATTTATGAATAAAACAAGGACTAAAAGGTATTCTGGAAAGTAGGATGATACCACTGATTTTGTAAAAATGTTTAAAAATAGTAAAAATTCTCTAAAAATAATGAAACTTGGTGAAATTGTTCCTAACATTCCCTAAAACAAGGGGTAAAAATTTAAGGACTTGATATTGGAAGGACCTAAGTTCAAAATGGTAATTTTTGCAACCTAAAAACTATGGCAGATTCTGGAAATTGTCTAAGAATCCAAACTTTATAAATTTTAAACCTTCCAAAATGTGAGGAACACACCAAAATGCTATAAGATGAATTTTTATTATTTGGGGCAATGTAAAATAATATAATGGCATTATATGGACATCGATGTGATTATGACTTAGGGACCGTTAAGCTTAGAACTTACGATAAACCTATTGTGTCTTTTAGGGTGAGAATAGTATCGGACCGGGACTTTACCGCACATCATCACTTACCGACCCGCATCAAACGTTCGAGGTGAGTATTCACAGCCCCACTTTTACCGTTTTTATACGTTTTGGGGTGAAAAGCATGATATGATTGAATGTATTTATGAAAATGTTATGAATTGAACTGATTCGAAATGAGCAAAATGGATTTAAATGAATTGAATTGAAATGAAACGTAAGTGAGTTAAATTTGATATGTTTAAAGCTTGATATAGTGAGATAAAAGGAAAAAAATGAATAAGTCCCCGAAGACTACTATTAACTCATAACAATGGGCCTAAAATACATGTGGATAGCGCTATTTGGATTGACATACCCACCTAGAACTGACGAGTGATAGGTGCACTGTATTGAACAAAACGTTCTACGCAAGTGGGATTTACTTCCACCGCTGGGGTAGATAGGGGCAAAGCATGTCATGAATTGGAAAGGATTGTAGTAACTCACTAATTATCTTGCGATTTACAAATCATCCGGAAAATTTACTCACTGTTGGTAGTGAATGAACGGATTCACTCTAACTGTATACGAAAACTTTAGCGAATGAACGGATTTGCTTTAGTTAAATTTTGAAAGTGTAGTGAATAAAAGATTCACTGAAAATGTCGTTGCATTTAAAATATTTTGTGCATATGAAAACCTGTGAACTCACCAACTCTTGTAGTTGACACTTGTTTATCATGCTTTTCAGGAAATCCGAAGGTTTGATAAGATTATTAAGGGAACTTTTGTATAACACCAGTCATGTCAATTCATATTTTGTTTAAATTTGTAAACCTGAATGATGGTTGGATTGTAATACTTGTAATACTGTGTAAACTCTTTTAAATTTTTGATATGAATGATTGGTGTGTTTTATTTCCTATCGCGATGAAATCTTGACTGTGGCACCTCGTGGTTCCGCTTTAGCGGGGTGTTACAGATTTGGTATCAGAGCCATAGGTTATAGAGAACATCGGTTTTTCATAAAAACCAAGTACTATAACCAACCTTTTCAAAAGAAATTAAAACCTTTAATTAAAAAGATTTCTAGGCATAGGAAAAAAAAAATTTAAAAATTCGTATGATTAGAATAGGTACTGTTCTGGTATATCATAGAAATGCGGAGCCTGATCACCTACGCATAGCCATGATATAAGTAGAATAAGACTTGTGAACTAACCATGCTGTTAAAAATTTAAAAGTCGAAACTTTCTGAGAATTTCCTGCAAAACATTTTTATTTTTGTGAGTTCGCATTAATATGTACAAGTTTTGAAAATATTTCTAAATTGATAACTTAAAATTTTTCTATCGCAGTTATCATGTCTCAGGAGACCGACCCGTCTGAGCACCAGTCCTTGGGGTCCCACGGACCCTCTAGGAGTCGGAGTGTCGCCACGCGTTCCCAGACCATCGACCGGGAACGTGACCCGTACAGCGACAGTGACGCTGACTCCCATCAGGTCCCCGTCCGGCCCGCCAGTCCGGCGCGACCTTACGGGCCTGAGACCCATTATGGCCTTAGGGGCAGGCGCACCGCTCGAAAGAGCGTGCCACTGCCTACCCGGATGACCTTCCGCATTCCCTCTGGGGATGGGGCGGGGCCATCACGGGTAAGGGGCCAGGGTGGGTCGTCATCATCGTCATCGTCGTCGTCGTCCTCGTCCTCTGCATCATCTGGATCTCCGCCGCCCTACCGTCCGTCGTCGCCGATAGCTAGAGTTGCCCGACCATCACCCGATGCCCGACCACCGCCTGTCGTCCGACCACCACCGATAGCACCGGTTCCTAGGCACCCACCAGTGGCCCGTGCCCCTGTCCTATGCCTGAGAGGCATGACCCCGCTCGAGCGTCAGGAGGTCGAGCGCTTAGCCCGGGGTCAGGACATCCACGAGCACATGATCGATCATCATGACCACATGATCGATTCCCTGATA
The DNA here is from genome assembly GCA_030169165.1 of Centaurea solstitialis. Lineage (NCBI taxonomy): Eukaryota > Viridiplantae > Streptophyta > Magnoliopsida > Asterales > Asteraceae > Centaurea > Centaurea solstitialis. The sequence goes on along the minus strand of CM058044.1, from coordinate 16,057,645 downwards.
GGTGTAGCCGGAGCGGATAGCCAGCAGCTATCCAGAGTCGTGGCCCTCCTGGGTCACACTATGGACTCGCTCGGTCACCTATACACCTTGGTGTATATGGTGATTGCTCTGGCTATCATCTTGTTCGTCTGGGCTATGTGGGGGGCTGGCTATTAGGAGATGGGATCTTATGCTGATTCATGTTTTGGGGCATGATGCCCAGTATTTGAACATTTATGACATTTGATATTTTGGATGACTGTAAAACCGTACGATTGTTTGGTTATTTTTGGGAAATGATATCGATGCTACTATGATATGGTTTGATATAAGTTGCATGTTATATTTGCATTTTTACGTATAAATGAAATGTTTAAATTATTATACATCTAATGACCTCGTTAGTTGATATAATAAGTTTAATAGGTTGCGTAAACACTATGGCTTGAATGAGTGGATAGTTAGTAAATTGCAAGAACTTAGATTTGCTAGCTCATCACTAAATGCCTTTATTATGGTTATGTTTTAGAAACATGCCTCCAAGAAGGGAAGATCCGGAACTTGCAAGACTCGTTTCGGAGCAAGTCATAGCCTCTCTTCCTAATATAGTTAGCCAAGTGGCAGCTGGATTCAATGCGAATCAAAACCAAAATCACGAGCGTAGAGAAAGGGAATGTACGTACAAATCCTTCCGTAGCTGTATTCCTAAAGAATTCTTTGGAACCGAAGGAGCGGTTGGCCTGTTAACTTGGATAGAGGGCATGGAATCTGTCCTCCATATCAGCAAGTGTACGGAGGGAAATAAGGTATAGTATGCTGCCTGCTTGTTACAAGGACGAGCTCTAACTTGGTGGAACACTCAAATTCAGACCCGTGGACGTGAGGCAACCAATCAAATATCTTGGGAGGATTTCAAGAAGATGCTTAAGGATGAGTTTTGCCCGCGAAGTGAGATACAGAAACTAGAAGCGGAGTTGTGGCACCATGAGATGAAAGGAAATGATGTCACCACTTACACTACCCGATTCCATGAATTGGCTAAGCTAGTACCGCATCTGGTAACACCTGAACAGAACCGTGTAGATCGATACGTCTGGGGATTATCACCAGTAATCCGGGGAAATGTAACCGCAGCAGACCCGAAAACTCTGCAAGAGGCAGTGAATCTGGCAAATCGACTCACCAACAATGCAGTCCGATCAGGAACCTTTCTGAGTGATGGGGCGAAAGGAAAGAGGAAGATAGAGGAGTCTACCAAACCACAATTCAGGGGAAAGATGGGCAAGGATAGAAGAGTAACCAGGAGCTACGGATTGCAGACTCAGATGGCAGAAAGAGAGAGAGGAACGAATCAGAAGTGTGGCAAGTGCGGGAACCTTCATGGTGGGAGGTGTATTGTCTGTTCTAGATGTGGCAGGGGAGGCCATACTGACAAGGGCTGTAAGAAGGGAACTTGTTTTGAGTGTGGGAGCTTAAATCATTACCGGAATGATTGTCCCAAGTTGAATCAGAGACCCTACGCAAATCGGGTGCAGCCGGCAAACCAAGCAAACCAAGCAAACCAAGCAAACCAAGGAAACCGAGGAGGACTAGCTCGAGGGAGAGCATTTGTGATTGGGGCAGAGGAAGCAAGGCAAAACCCCGACGTGGTTACAGGTACGTTTCTTCTCAACAACTATCCTGCTACTGTGCTTTTTGATTCCGGAGCAGATAGGAGCTTTGTATCGTTAGAATTCAGGCCTAAGATAAATAAAAAGTCACAGAATCTGAAAGAGGATCATATAATCGAATACTCCAACGGAGAATTAGTTAAGGCTGATAAGATAATCAGAAAATGCACACTAGGATTATCTGGAAAGGATTTTAGCATAGACTTGATCCCGATTAAGATAGGGAGTTTTGACATAATTGTTGGTATGGACTGGATGTCCAAGCATCGAGCAACAATATGTTGTGTTGAGAAGATAGTCGTGATAGCATTACCTGATGGAAGATTTCTTGAAGTGTATGGAGACAAGCCAAAGAGAGACATTAAGATCGTGTCTTTTATGAAAATGCGAAACCATCTACGAAAGGAGTGTGTAGCATTTATGGCGCACGTGGTAGATAAGAGTGCAAAGGAAAAGCAAATCCAGGATATTCCAATCGTGCGAGATTTTCCTGAGGTTTTCCCAGAAGAGTTACCAGGATTACCCCCGCAGCGACAAGTAGAGTTCCACATCGATATAATCCCTGGAGCAGGCCCTGTAGCAAGATCACCTTATCGTCTAGCACCATCCGAGATGCAGGAGCTGTCAAACCAACTTCAAGAACTGTTAGATAAGGGATTCATCCGACCCAGCTCTTCGCCCTGGGGAGCCCCTGTGCTGTTCGTCAAAAAGAAGGATGGATCATTTCGCATGTGCATTGACTATAGGGAACTGAACAAGATCACCATCAAGAACCGATACCCTCTTCCACGCATCGATGACCTATTCGATCAACTGCAAGGAGCAACGTACTTCTCCAAGATCGATCTTCGATCGGGATACCATCAAATGCGAGTTCGTGAGGAAGACATCGCAAAGACGGCGTTCAGAACTCGATATGGTCACTATGAGTTCTTAGTCATGCCTTTTGGATTGACGAACGCTCCAGCAGTGTTTATGGATCTAATAAACAGAGTGTGCCGACCTTACTTAGACAAGTTCGTAATTGTCTTCATAGACGATATCCTGATTTATTCGCAGAGCAAGGAGGATCATGACCAACATCTGAGGCTGGTATTGGAATTGTTAAAGGCTGAAAAGCTTTACGCCAAATTTTCGAAGTGCGAATTTTGGATCCGAGAAGTTCACTTCTTAGGTCACGTAGTGAACAAAGAAGGAATACACGTCGACCCAGCCAAGATCGAGGCCGTAAAGAAGTGGGAAGCCCCAAAGACCCCAACCGAAATTCGACAATTTCTCGGTTTGGCAGGTTATTACCGAAGATTCATCGCAAATTTTTCTAAGATTGCGCAGCCGTTGACAACCTTGACGCAAAAAGACAAGAAGTTCGTCTGGGGAGAGAAACAAGAGGAAGCATTCCAATTACTCAAGCATAAGTTGTGCAATGCGCCCATTCTAGCGTTACCCGAAGGAACGGATAACTTTGTAGTGTATTGCGATGCTTCACATCAAGGCTTAAGATGTGTCTTGATGCAGAACGAGAAGGTCATTGCCTATGCATCCAGACAGTTGAAGGTCCACGAGAAGAACTACACCACTCACGACTTGGAACTCGGAGCAGTGGTGTTTGCCCTTAAGATTTGGAGACATTATCTGTACGGCACCAAATGCACTATCTTTACGGATCATAAGAGTCTTCAGCATATTCTGGACCAAAAGATGTTAAACATGAGGCAGAGAAGATGGGTGGAGTTGCTCAGTGACTATGATTGTGAGATCAAATACCACCCAGGGAAGGCGAACGTAGTGGCTGATGCGCTAAGCAGAAAAGAAAGAGTGAAGCCTACAAGAGCGCGAGCCATGGGAGTTTTGGTCCAGACTAGTTTGAAAAGCCAGATATTGGAAGCTCAAAGGGAAGCCCTAATGACTGACAACATAAAGAAAGAAACCCTTCATGGCGTAGAAAAGGAATTCGAGAAGAAAGGGGATGGAGTATGTTATTTCAAGGGAAGAATTTGGATTCCAAGTGTGGAGCAGCTGAGGAAAATGATCATGGATGAAGCTCATCAATCAAAGTACTCGATACATCCAGGATCCGACAAAATGTACAAAGGACTGAAGGAGCATTACTGGTGGCCCGGTATGAAAAGAGATATCGCCACTTACGTGAGTAAATGCTTGACTTGCGCGAAGGTTAAAGCAGAGCATCAGAAACCGTCAGGACTTCTTCAGCAACCAGAAATCCCAGAGTGGAAATGGGAGCAGATATCGATGGACTTCGTGACTAAATTACCCAAGACCAAAAAGGGGCATGATACGATTTGGGTAATCGTTGATCGACTCACGAAATCAGCGCATTTCTTGCCAATAAAGGAGACTTATAGCATCGATAAGCTTGCGCGGTTGTATGTCGATGAGATTGTTATGCGACATGGAGTCCCGATATCGATCATCTCTGATAGGGATAGTAGATTCACCTCGCGATTTTGGCAATCGCTTCAGGCAACTTTAGGCACTCGTGTGGATCTAAGCACGGCTTATCATCCTCAAACCGACGGGCAAACTGAGAGAACCATTCAGACGTTAGAGGATATGCTACGTGCTTGCGTGATTGAATTTGGAGGTAGTTGGGACGATCATCTACCTTTAGTCGAGTTCTCCTACAACAACAGCTATCATGCCAGCATTCAGTGTGCGCCATACGAGGCACTGTATGGACGCAAGTGTAGATCCCCACTTAACTGGTTGGAAGTGGGAGAGAATAAATTGTTTAGGCCGGATGTCGTGCAGGAGACCACCGACAAAATCAAAATGGTTCAAGAAAAGCTGAAAACGGCCAGAGATCGCCAGAAAAGCTATGCCGATAACCGGCGAAAGCCATTGGAATTTCAAGTTGGTGACAAAGTGTTACTAAAGGTATCACCATGGAAAGGGCTAATAAGATTCGGAAAGAAAGGGAAGCTGAGCCCTCGTTTTGTTTGACCGTTTGAGGTCGTAGAAAGAATCGGACCCGTTGCCTATAGGTTGCACTTGCCTATAGAGCTGAGCTCTATTCATGACACGTTTCACGTGTCCAACCTGAAGAAATGTCTGTCAGAGGAGACAGTAATTTTGCCTTTGGATGAGATTCAAATTGATGGGAAACTGCGCGCCTCGGAAGAACCAATCGAGATTCTTGATCAAGAAACCAAACAACTCTGGCGCAGCAAAATACCAATCGTCAAGGTACGATGGAACTCTCGTCATGGACCTGAGTTCACTTGGGAACGGAAGGCTTTCATGAAAGACAAATACCCGCACCTCTTCACGAAAGATCGCTTCGGTACCAGCAAGAATTAAATTTCGAGACGAAATTTCTTTCAACCGGGGGTAAATGTGACAACCGTCAGTTCCGACCTCCAGGTTAATTTACGCGTTCAGTCACTCTACAGCATTTCCGTAGGTTAGGAGTTAGTTAAATAAGTTTTTAAGATGAAAATAGATTAGTTTGCGAGAAAAAGTAGGTTAAAATCCTAAGACTTCCGAAAACTGCCCGAAAAAGCCCGAACCGGCCCGAAATCACCCGATAATCCAAAAATGCCAGAATTAAGATAATTTTTGGAAAATTAAGTTATAATGTTTAAATTATATGTAAAGTAACTTAAATAACCTAAAACCACTTTCGAAAAGTTAGAATTTGCGAAAAAACGACAAAAACCCGGTACCGCGTCGATTTAACAGTGTCAAATGTACACTGTTTTAAATAAAAAAAAAAATATATGGAGAGTGGGTGGGACCCACTAGGGGCCGGCCACCCCACTCCCCAAGGTGACTTTTGCTCATCTTTGGTATAAAAGGCATCATTACTTCATTTTCCAAACAAAATCTCATTTTCACTTTTCAAATCTTCTTCATCTCTCTCTAATTCTCTCTACTCTCTCACTAAACTCAGCCAAGAACACATCTTCAAGTCCAGATTTTTAAAGGTTTAAAAACCTATTTGAGATAAAGATTAGGTGTTCATCAAAGGTAAGCAAGGTTTAGATGATTTTACTTCGTTTTTAACTCCTTTGTGAGTTTTTCTTCTTCTTTTTCAAGGGTTTTAACCCCTTTTTGATTCAAGAAAGAAACTTGTGTTTGGGAAAGAGATTTAACCTTAGAAAATGTTGTATAACAATCTATGAAGGTGAAAATCAATGATTTCCCCATAAGAACACAAGAAATGAATCAAAAATCATTAGATGATGATTTTGACCACCAAACTTGTGCTAAACTTCATCAATAGTTCATGCATGGGTTTGGATGGTATGAAAGCATATTTTAGTTATATTACATTTGAATATTCTGAGTTATGGGTGAAATAGCAAGAAAAACCCCGAAATGGTATGATTTTATGTGTTTTGGTAGCATATTGGGTGTTAGATGTTGGACAGATTCTGTCAAAATGGTTGCATGTACTTTACACGACCCAAAAAGGGTTTTCTTGAACTTATTTCTTCATTAAATTTTTATGGGATGATATTTAAAGTGTTAGGGTTCAAACCCCACTGGATTGGTGCAAAAACACCAAGATTTGAACCCAAACCACCATAAAACATTTTTGTGTGCAACAGTGTTTGGTCAGAAACTTTGGTCAACTTCAAACTAGCATAACTCATTGATTATTTATCTAAAGTACAATTTTCTTGATTCTAAACTCAAGTACTTTGAGTTAGCTTTCTAAAAAGTCCAAGATCATGTCATTTAGAGGAGTTTTGAGACTTCAACCAATGAGTTTGAGTTGGTGGTGTAGGCTGTCCTCTTATGGCAGATTACACATGCACCACTTGAAAAGGTCATATCTCTCTCAAAAACCATCCTTATGACATGAAACTTGTTTCAAAAGTTTGGTATATGTTTTAGCTAGAAAATCTCTTTGGAAATTCGTGATAAAGTGGTGTATAGAATTATTTATGAATAAAACAAGGACTAAAAGGTATTCTGGAAAGTAGGATGATACCACTGATTTTGTAAAAATGTTTAAAAATAGTAAAAATTCTCTAAAAATAATGAAACTTGGTGAAATTGTTCCTAACATTCCCTAAAACAAGGGGTAAAAATTTAAGGACTTGATATTGGAAGGACCTAAGTTCAAAATGGTAATTTTTGCAACCTAAAAACTATGGCAGATTCTGGAAATTGTCTAAGAATCCAAACTTTATAAATTTTAAACCTTCCAAAATGTGAGGAACACACCAAAATGCTATAAGATGAATTTTTATTATTTGGGGCAATGTAAAATAATATAATGGCATTATATGGACATCGATGTGATTATGACTTAGGGACCGTTAAGCTTAGAACTTACGATAAACCTATTGTGTCTTTTAGGGTGAGAATAGTATCGGACCGGGACTTTACCGCACATCATCACTTACCGACCCGCATCAAACGTTCGAGGTGAGTATTCACAGCCCCACTTTTACCGTTTTTATACGTTTTGGGGTGAAAAGCATGATATGATTGAATGTATTTATGAAAATGTTATGAATTGAACTGATTCGAAATGAGCAAAATGGATTTAAATGAATTGAATTGAAATGAAACGTAAGTGAGTTAAATTTGATATGTTTAAAGCTTGATATAGTGAGATAAAAGGAAAAAAATGAATAAGTCCCCGAAGACTACTATTAACTCATAACAATGGGCCTAAAATACATGTGGATAGCGCTATTTGGATTGACATACCCACCTAGAACTGACGAGTGATAGGTGCACTGTATTGAACAAAACGTTCTACGCAAGTGGGATTTACTTCCACCGCTGGGGTAGATAGGGGCAAAGCATGTCATGAATTGGAAAGGATTGTAGTAACTCACTAATTATCTTGCGATTTACAAATCATCCGGAAAATTTACTCACTGTTGGTAGTGAATGAACGGATTCACTCTAACTGTATACGAAAACTTTAGCGAATGAACGGATTTGCTTTAGTTAAATTTTGAAAGTGTAGTGAATAAAAGATTCACTGAAAATGTCGTTGCATTTAAAATATTTTGTGCATATGAAAACCTGTGAACTCACCAACTCTTGTAGTTGACACTTGTTTATCATGCTTTTCAGGAAATCCGAAGGTTTGATAAGATTATTAAGGGAACTTTTGTATAACACCAGTCATGTCAATTCATATTTTGTTTAAATTTGTAAACCTGAATGATGGTTGGATTGTAATACTTGTAATACTGTGTAAACTCTTTTAAATTTTTGATATGAATGATTGGTGTGTTTTATTTCCTATCGCGATGAAATCTTGACTGTGGCACCTCGTGGTTCCGCTTTAGCGGGGTGTTACACAAAGGGCTACACGCAAACTCATGGTGTAGAATATGATGAAACCTTCTCACCAATGGCTATGTTGAAATCTATTAGGATACTCATTGCCATAGCAGCATTTCATGACTATGAAATATGGCAGATGGATGTAAAAACCGCTTTCCTTAATAGGAAGCTATCTGAGGATGTGTATATGACACAACCTGAGGGTTTTGTATAGTCCGAGCATCCTAATAGAGTGTGTAAGCTTCAAAAGTCTATTTATGGACTTAAGCAAGCTTCTCACAGCTGGAACATCTGCTTTGATGAGAAAATCAAGGAATTTGGTTTTCTAAGAAGCGAAGATGAACCATGTGTATATGTCAGAACTAGTGGGAGCATTGTAGTCTTCCTTGTCTTGTATGTAGATGACATACTTCTCATGGGAAACGATATCCCTACTTTGCAGAGTATAAAAACTTGGCTAGGGAAATGTTTTTCTATGAAGGACATGGGAGATGCAGCATACATATTAGGCATCAAGATCTATAGAGATAGATCTAGGCGTCTTATTGGTATAAGCCAAAGTACCTACATAGACAAAGTGTTGAAGAAATTCAACATGCAGGACTCCAAGAAGGGGTTCATTCCTATGCAGCATGGTTTGGCGCTGAGCAAGGCTCAATGTCCTAGTTCTAGTTCAGAGCTAGAAAGGATGAGTCGGATTCCTTATGCCTCGGCTATAGGATCCATCATGTATGCCATGATATGTACTAGGCTTGATGTGTCGTGTGCTTTGAGCATGACGAGCCGATATCAGGCCAATCCTGGCAATGACCACTGGACAGCGGTAAAGAACATCCTCAAGTATTTAAGACGAACTAAAGAAATGTTCTTGGTTTATGGAGGTACGGAAGAACTCAGTGTAAAGGGTTACATTGATGCTAGCTTCCAAACCGATAGGGATGATTCTTGCTCGCAGTTGGGATTTGTGTTCTTGTTGAACGGTGGAGCGGTTTCTTGGAGGATCTCCAAGCAGAGCACCATAGCAGATTCAACAACGGTGGCTTAATTGTATTAATTTTAGTTGATTTGAAATTTCAGAACTTATACACTTACTTTATGATGTATCGATATTATGATTGAGATCTTAATATATGCTTGGAGCAGTTACTATCATTCGGTGTATTATTAATGTTCTACTTTTCATGTTTATTAACTTCCTTGAACAATTAGTTCAAAATTTTCCACGGTCGGTCGTTCTCCACTGGAAGGGAGTAGTGAATTAAGACTGATGTGGAGTGTTAGTTGATTATCCATAAGAGATGGGTATAGCATGGAGATGCAACAATACACTCACATGTACTTGATAGAGATCAAGTATTGGAACGACCCACACTTAGAGATTGCTTCATGGATCATGTCACAAGCAATTCTAAGATGGTAATATCTAGTATCCTAAAGTAAAGATACATGTGATTTTTGACACAAAGTCTGTTATGCTTTGATGTTTCTCCAACGTTGTCCGTAACAGGCGACTATAAAGGGAACCATTGGGTGTAATGTGATTAGTGGGTAAGAGATCTATGTAGTCAATACTATTTGTTCCTTTTATCTTGCAATAAAAGTGATATCCATGGGCCCCTCGATGATTTGGTGCTGACGTTGAATGTATGCATACTCAGACTGGATTGATGTTGGATCAATCTTGCAGTCTGTCTTTGGGTCACCACAAATCTTTATTGAGAAACATAATAGTGAACGATCTGAAGATTGACCACGTTCCATGTCTGACGTTCACACGGATATCTGTAACAAAGGGATATTTGATCACTTGCCTATAGGTTTGCTTAATGCAGAGAATGTCGTTGCAATTGTTTATAATTAATTTAAATTTAAACACTAAATGATAAGTGATGGATCTTATCTTAGAGATAACCTAAAACTAATGCAACTCCTTATTCTATCTCCTAATATAACTCACGGCTATGGTTTTAAGATGGTGAAGTTTTGCCGATTTTATAAAAAAACAAATAGAGAGATTGTTTTGTGGTGAGGGTATTAATTAACCAAGTCAATTTTTGCTTTTGGTTTAGAAAACCACAAAAGGATTTTATACTGGTTGGCCGTGAGTTCGAAACACAAAAGGGAGTTCTGTGTTTTCTTGGAGCAAAGATTTGGAATTGATAAAGTTTGCAACCGGATTTTGGGGTGTGCACTTGATAGAGAGATTCATACTATTGGATCTTTACAATCGTCAAAAAGGTCTTCCTAATCTTTCTCGTATTTATTTTAATTGTTACTTGTATTCGATTGTAACCTGATTTCTGGAAGATTGTGTGTTTTGTTTCGCTTCCGCTATAATATATTGTATGATTTGTATGGTTTTATTGTACACACAATCCAACACCTATGTCATAAGCATTGACTTGATGATAGGTTGTCCTTTGACCTGAGATATCTGGTCTGTAATCCTGAGGACTACTGTACTCTTAGCATGCTCTAACGCTGCACCGTAACTGGGTGGCCATAAGGGGTATGACTAGATGCAGCGGAAGCCATGGTTGCAGATGCGGGTAGTCAAGAAGGGATTTACACCTCCTTTATGGGAGAGATATTTCCGGGCCCCCTGGCGATTAAGATTGGCATAAATGCGTGGCAATCGAGATCAGAGTCAGGAAATACTTGAGTTTATGATTGAACTATCTCAGCTCCATGTCTAAAACTCACTTTAGAAATATCGTGTGTAAAAGGAATGAACCTGTGTACAATTCAAATATGAATAGTATCTCTGGCTATAAGAGATCTTATAACCTAGTTAACCTAAGTGTCTGGCTAGGGACCTCCTTAGGCTAATGATGACAGTCAAGTTACTGGTCTGGCACAAGTGGGAGTCTGAAGGGATTATGTGCAAGACAGTAATTAGGGTTATCATATCCAATGTTATAAGACACTAGTGGGTCACACTGCTACACACCCAACCCGAGACCATATAATGTGTGCAAATAATTAATTAGGTTTAAATAATTATTGAGAGAAATAAATAATAAATTGTTTATTTATTATTTATAGATAATTACTTAATTGATAAGCATAAATTAATTAAGGTAATTATTGAGAGTTGTATTTGGTTTGGCTTCTGTGATCATTACCATAATTACCTATTTAAATATAGGGTTAGGGTAATAGAAAATTAATCTGATTTCATTCTAACTTCTTCACCAAGAAAACAAACCACTCTCTCTCTCGCTCTCTCTCTTGGCCGCCGGCCACGTACACAAGCATACACACGCCGGAGTTTTTTCGATCGAATCCAAGGCGGTCTAGCAGCCAGTCTCACAGTGGTGCAGTAGCGGTGTATCCCTCACTAGCATCCGGAGGTTTATTCGTATCGTCAAAAGGTAAACGCGAGAAAACCCCCTTGATAATTGTATTTGATAAAACTGCGGTTGGATCATTGTTCGGGTTAGTTTTTATCCGCTGCGTTGTTAATTACTTGTTTATCCGACCCGAAAAAACCCAACAAGAAATACATAGATAGCGAACTAATTTAGAGGTCTTTTCTTTCTTCTCCATTTTCGTCTTCTCTTCCTAAAAGGTCGTTGAAGCTTGGCCAGGAATTTTTCAGCAAAGTCTGAAAGAGGCATTCAACCAGCAGAAGATAACTTCCGCAGTTGAGTTACTCAATCACAGAGATGACTAGAAGATATTCATCCCTGTGTTGAAAGCAGATCCTGAAGGAGAAGGAATCTGCCAGAAGAATGAAATTTCAGCGATCACAATCAGGTTCTGATTCTGATTGCTGAAATTTCTCCCCCTCAGTAGGTGCACATCCAGGAAACAGGATGTCTTTGCAATGATGCAAAGACTACATATCAAAAGGAGACTTGCAGGTATTCTCCCCCTTAAAAAGATGACCTATGACCTCTCGAGACTTGGGTTCTATGTTAATAGAACCAGGGAGATAGGCCAGCCCAGTAGAAGGGCAGCTAAGGAGAAGGGAACCTTCTTCGTTAGAAGAAGGTATCCTGCAAGTGGAGGGGGAAAGGGGAATGGAACATCCCTTTTAGAAGAAGGTGTCCTGCAAGACTTTCTCCCCCTCAGATACAACACCAGGTTCTGTAGCTGAGATGCAGGACCTTCCTTCATTAGAGCTGAGATTTGTGCTGCAGAAACAGTAGAGTAGAAGAGAATCTGCATAGAAAGGAAAAAAGAAACATAAGTTAGAGCACAATAAGATATAAGAAAGATTTATTGTTAGAGAACTTATGTTTTTAAAGATGAACTCAAGGTGAGTTATTATCTTTTAGAGAAGAGAAAAGAAAAGATCCTTGTAACAAGGATGAACTTACCAAACGAGGAAGAAGATCTTCAAATGAGGAAGAATGAGTTGAACACATTGTGAATCAAATCTTTAGAGAGAAGATGTGGTAAGTTGTGAAGAAATGAAGTAATCCAAGAGTGGATTTATATAGAGAGGAGGGATACCAAAATGTGCGATTTTGGTGCCCAAAGAAGATGGGACGTGGAGCAAGTTTCAAGATGTGATTATGACGGTTATTAAATGCGCCGAATAAGTTCATATTACACGCAAAACCGTCTTTTCATTTACTGCCACGCGCCTGACACACGTTAAGATGTAACGTATGGTGCCAAAACGTCAACTCTACTAAATAGAGTTGGTAAAAGATAAGTAAAAAGGTAACTTATCTAGTTACATATTCAAAAGATTTTGAAAATGTAGTCAGAAAAATCTTCTTAACACAATAAATGTTTTAAGGTAGGTTTATCACTGATAATTGATCATAAGGACAGAAATAAATGCAATATATCATAGAGAAACATCATCAGTGACTGATAAAGATCAGCAGGATCTTTATATTCATTCAAGGGGAATAAATAGTACACTGGAAAAGAAAAATACATAATTAATGTACAAGAATAGTAAGAGCCATGAGCTTGCTGAAGATCAAGCGTCAGGGTTTAGCATGCCTAGCTCGCTGATGAGTTGATTGAACCTCTTCTCATCAAGGGGTTTAGTGAAGAGATCAGCGAGCTGGTATTCAGTAGCTTTGAAATGGAGTTCAACATCTCCATTTATCACATGATCTCTGATAAAATGATATCGGATCTCAATGTGCTTTGTCTTCGAGTGTAAGACAGTATTGTTGGCGATGGCAATAGCTGAGGTATTGTCGCAGAATATGGGAATTTTGGATAGCTGAAAACCGTAGTACAGCAGCGGATTCCTCATCCATAATACTTGAGCACAGCAGCTTCCAGCGGCGACGTATTCAGCCTCAGCGGTTGATGTAGACACGGAATTTTGCTTCTTGCTTGTCCAGCTCACCAACTTGCCACCAAGAAGATGACACCCACCAGTGGTGCTCTTTCGATCTAATTTGCAGCCTGCAAAATCACTATCTGAAAAAGCTGTTAGATCGAAACCTGAGTCCCTGGGGTACTAGACACCAAGGTTGGGAGTCCCTTTCAGATATCTGAAGATGCGGTTTACAGCCTTCAGATGGGACTCCTTTGGGTCAGCCTGATATCGTACGCATAGGCAGGTGGCATACATGATATCAGGACGGCTCGCTGTAAGATACAGCAGTGAGCCTATCATTCCTCTCTAGATAGAAACATCGATAGATTTTCCATTGGAATCCTTGTCTAGTTTTAGAGGAGGAGCCATGGGTGTTTTCATTTCAGAGCAGGTAGTGAAATCAAATTTCTTCAGCATTTCTCGAACATACTTGCCTTGAGAGATGAAAATCCCTTTTTCAGATTGTTTAACCTGAAGACCTAAGAAATAGGTTAGTTCACCCATCATAGACATCTTGTACTGAGACTGCATGAGTGACTCAAACTTTTTGCAAAGTTTGGCTTTCGTGGATCCAAAAATAATGTCATCAACATAAATTTGGGCAAGGAAAACATGATCCTTGTAAGACTTGACAAACAGAGTGCTATCAATATTTCCACGAGTGAAACCTTCAGCGATAAGAAAAGTAGATAAGGTTTCATACCAGGCTCTAGGTGCCTGCTTTAGACCATACAAAGCCCCGTTTAGCTTGTAAATATGGTTTGGATGCTTAGGATCAGTGAATCCTTGAGGTTGAGCAACATAGACTTCTTCAGCGAGTTTCCCATTTAGAAACGCACTTTTGACGTCCATTTGGTAGACCTGAAAGTTCATGTGAGCAGCATAGGCAAGAAATAGCCTTATGGCTTCAAGTCTAGCAACAGGGGCAAAAGTTTTGTCGTAGTCTATCCCCTCTTCTTGTCTATAGCCTTGTGCAACAAGTCTAGCCTTGTTACGAATGACTATACCATGCTCATCTAGTTTGTTTCGAAAAACCCATTGGAGACCAATGATGGTCTTTCTAGATGGCTTGTGAACAAGTGTCCAGACAAGGTTTCTTTCGAACTCAGCGAGTTCTTCTTGCATCGCTGAGACCCAAGATGGATCAGCGAGCGCTTCATCTACTTTTGTAGGTTCATGTTCAGATAGAAAGCTGACATAAAGACAGTGGTTACCTGACTGTTGTCGAGTTTTGACTCCAGTAGAAGGATCACCAAGTACCTGATCAATTGGATGATCTCTGGTCCATCTGAGAGCAGGAGGCTGAGGAATAACCTGTAGTGGTTCAGCATTTGCTGATGAAGTAGTTCATCAGCGATGACCTGAATAGGTTCAGCAGCTGAAAGAATAGAAGCCTCAGGGACATCATGCAGTTGAAGAGGACTGTCAGCATCTTGTACAATTTCAGCAGAGCCTGAAGTTGACGGAATATCTTCCTGAGAAATAGTGGGAAATACTTGATTCAAATGAATCGCTGAGTAGATGGGGTATTCTGTGGGATATTAGGTTCTTTGAATCCATCAGGGATATATGATGAAGATTCTGCAACAGGAGTGCTAACCTTAGGAATGTCATTTTCAGGGACCTGAAAGTAAGAGTTAGCCCATTGATCTATATCATCACTATTAGTAAAAGAAAGAGCGGATGAAAATGGATCAATTTCGTCAAACTTGACATGGATGGTTTCTTCTAGAGTTTGCCTACGTTTGTTAAAAATGCGATAGGCCTTGGATACAGTAGAGTATCCAACAAGAAAACCATCGTCAGCTTTGGCATCAAACTTTCCAAGATTATCTCTGTCATTTTTGATATAACAATTACAACCAAAGATATGAAAGTAGGAAATGTTTGGCTTTCTTCCCCTGAAGAGTTCATAGGTTGTTTTCTTGAATCGTTTCACGATCAGCGACCTGTTCTGGGTATAACAGGCCGTGTTGACAGCTTCAGCCCAGAATTGAAGAGGTAGACGTGTTTCAATCAGCATCGACCTTGCAGCTTCAATTAGCGTGTGATTTCTTCGTTCAGCGACCCCGTTTTGCTAAGGAGTTCGAACGGATGAGAAGTTTTGTAAGATTCCCTTGCTAACAAGAAAATCATCAAGAACACTGTTTTTGAATTCAGTGCCGTGATCACTTCTTAGAGAACGAACAGTGATCTGATTATACTTCTCCATCTGAAGAATGAAGTTGATAATCTCTTGAGAGGCATCGCTCTTGGATCTGAGGAAGAACACCCAAGTGTATCTTGAGTATTCGTCCACAATCACAAGTGTATAGCGCTTTCCACCAATAGACTGAATATTGACTGGTCCGAAGAGATCCATGTGCAATAGCTGTAGTGGAGAGGAGATAGTGGAGACCTGCTTCGATTTGAAAGAAGCTCTGGTCTACTTTCCCTTTTCACATGTTGAGGAAAGAGATTCCTTTGCAAAGCTTTTTTCAGGGAGACCATCAACCAGATTGCTGATAGAGAGTTGATTGATGGTTTTGAAGTTAAGGTGAGAGAGACGCTTGTGCCAGAGCCAGTTGATGTCAGAAGAGGCCCTGGACATGAAGCACACATTTTCAATGGATGTGTCCATGTTAATAGTGTAGACATCACGAAAAACGTTGTCCTCTGAGAATGACTTTCTTGTGCCTGTGCTTCACCTTATAGTCCTTCTTGGAGAAAGAGACTTTGTGATCCTTATCACAAAGTTGACTGATACTCAGCAGATTGTGAGTCAGTCCTTCAACATAAGATACCTTCTTAAAGGTAGTCTTACCATTGGTTAAGGTACCATAACCTTTAGTGATACCTCTTCCTTCACCGCCAAATTTGACTGAAGGGCCTGCTTCTTCTTTGAAGTCAACCAGCACATGCTTGTTTCCAGTCATGTGCTTTGAGCATCCACTATCAAGATACCAGATGCCCTTTCCCTGAAATAAGAAGACAGGTTAAGTGGTCTTGGGGACCCACATAAAGTTGAGTCCAGTTGGGTCAGCAATTGATGACACATCAGGGACATAGATTATCATTGCATTTGAGGTAGAGGCAACGACATCTGTCATTTCTGATTTCTCATAATTGATAGGATCAGGGATGCTTGAAGCATTAGGGATTAAAGGATTCTTTCCTTTGACTGATTTTCCAGCCTTGAGACTTTCTTTACCTTAGTTGTCTTTTCAGCTTTGGTAGCATTTGGACAATTACTAGCAATATGATCATTTTGACCACAGTGATAGCAACTTCTAAAGGTCTTAGCCTTAGAGAGAGTACCCTTAGGATGTTTAAACCTAAGATGGGTTGCTCCTTGTCCAAGAAAGCCTTTTTCAGCGGTCTAAGGAGGAATTTGTGTCTTCTCCTCAGGCTTAGATATAATATCTACTTTAAGTCTGGGAACAGGGTTTTGTCCTGTTTTCAGCTTCCCTGACCTAGGAGGTCCACCACCTAAGAATTTAGGAGTCTTAAATTGAGATTTAGAAGGTTTTGGTGGTTGGAAAGAGAATTTCTTGTCTATGGAGGGTTGGTTAGAGGTAGAGTCATTTTCATCAGCAGGACAAGAGTTAGAAGAGACAAACATGCCAAACTTTAAACTAGATATATCAGGGATATCATCAGCATGCAAATCGTCTTTATTAAAACCTAGACAGGTTCTAATCTTAGGATGTCGCTGAGAGAAGATTATTTTGTCAACAGTTTCAGAAGCATCAGCCCAACTTTTGACAGTAACCTTCTCAGAGTAGAGTTCAGCAAGAACTTTCTCTTTCTCAGCGATAGACTGTTCTCTTTCAAGACAAAGGATTTGGTTCACATGAACCTGGTCCTTGTAACTTGCTTCATAAATGGCAATCTCTTTGAGTTTCTTATTGTTAGGAATTATGTGCAGAGTTGACAAACCAAGTGATTATACATCCAATGTTGCAAGACACTTGAGGGTCACACCTGTGAGAACCTATAAGTCGAACAAGTTAAATGAAATCCCGAAATGGAGAGTTAGGATTTATAATAGTGTATTATAAATCAGTTGGGTAATTTCAGTCAGAATTACCAAAGTTGGAGGGTTATTAATTAATTAGGATATTATATATTTATTAGATAAATAAATATATAATAGTTAATTAATAAAGATTTTATATATTAGATAAATATATAAATTATAATTATCGTATGCAAATTCTTTTCCAGCTAATTAAATAAGGAAAGGATTTAAGATAATTATCATAAGGAAGCTGAATCTCATCCAAACTGTTGTATCTTTCCCATATAAATAAAGGCCTATGGGTTAAGAAACATTAAGCCTTTTCAGTTGAGAAAATCAGTTTTTCTGTCTCCCCTCCTCTCTCCCAAAAACCGGCGCACACAAACCCCCCCCCCCCTTCCGGGTCGTTTTTGTTGTTCGGGTTTCACGGTTCTGCTAGAGGAACGTTCGTTGGTTGATTACGGGTGGACTAAGTTTCAAGCAATCCAGGTAAATTAATCTAACCTAATCCTTTAGGTTTAGAGCTACAAACGATTAAGATTATTAGGCTTTAATGGGTTTTTAGCTTTTATCGCTTCCGCATGTTTTGGTCGAAACAGCGAGTTTCTGATCACGTGGGTTTCGACAGTTTGTTTTAAACCTACGAGATATATCGAACCAGCGAGGTTTTGATAGATCTGAGATAATTCTCGTATCAGTTTGATCCGAGGATACCCACAAAAACCCTACAGTGGTATCAGAGCCATTGTTAAATCGTTTTAGTTTCTATCAGTTTATCAGTTTGTCTGTATATGCGTGATCCGTTAAAATTAAACTGTTTCTTGCAAAAATCTGATTGAGTTTAATCTTTACATAAAATCTTATTTTTGTATCAAATTGTTGTTCGTGTAAAACCCGGAAAAACACCAAACCACCATAGCCCCGCCATCAGAGTGGTGGTGGTGGCGTCACAAGGCGGCTGTGATTAGTAACGATATTTATCGTAACCATCGCCGGATAAACCAAGCGCCGACCGCACCACAGCGAGTGGTGGCGGCGGCGGCTGTTACTTCCAACCACCAGATCGCACCACAGTACGGTGGTCGCGTCGAATGGTGGTGACCGTGGGTGAAACACCACCAGATCGGTGGTAAGACGACAAAAACGCAACCACCAGAAGCTGCGATAGCAGCGGTGGATGGCGGTGGTCTGTTAATCACCGGCGGCCAACCGATGGCTAACACACCGGTGGCGATGGGTGTAAGCCGTGGCTACATCACCAGTTTGGTGAATGGCAGCCGGCCACTAATCGCAAAACGGTGGCGGCGGTGGGCGTCGATTACGCTGCTGCCGTTGCCGATCCATAGCGATGGTGGCGGTGGTCGAATAACCACCAGAAACCACGCCACCAATTCGGTGGTGGTAGGTACCGTCGTCGCCAGATGGTGAGGCCGTAAGGCGGTGGCGATGATTGATGGTGGTCACACGGTGGCCAAGTGCCACGCACGGAAGACCGTGGCTACACCACCAGCAAGGTGGTGGCGGTATTTGTAATGGCCACGGCCAAACTACCTATTGGTGGTGATCAGCGGTTTCAAACCAATTGACGATGGCGGCGGTGAAGGATGGCGGCGATTTCGCGATCGCCAAGCCGAACCACCAGCGAGGTGGTGGCAGCGATTTCGCGATCGCCAAGCCGAACCACCAGCGAGGTGGTGGCGGCGATTTCGCAACCGCCAAGCCAAACCACCAGCGAGGTGGTGGCGGCGATTCCATGACCGCCAAGCCGCACCACCAGCTAGGCGGTGGTGATTTCTTTTTCGGCGACGACCACATAAACGATGGTGGCTCGTAATGCTACCGTCGACAAAAGGGATAACGGTAGCCAAACGCAAACGTTACTACCCTAGGGTTTTTCGTTTTGGGTCAAGTTACGTTATCAGGCCCAAGACCCAGTTCTTTGGACCAAGTTATGGTCCAAAAGAGCTCGTTTGGTTTTTAAGACATTTTATCCAAAATAAATTTACTTGGAATTTTTTTTTTTTTTTTATCCGATAAAACTTATTCAAATTAGTTTTAATTAATCTCTTACGAAAATTAAAATTTTTCGAATAAGCCAGATTTTTAATTGGATCGTTAAAACCAGTTTAATATTTTTGGGTAAAAGGATTAAATGATTTTTTTTTTGTTTTGAGATTTATTATAAATCTCAGTTTTTAAAGTTAAAACCGTCTAAAGTTTTTCTTTTAGGATTCATAAAACAGTTTGTTTTTCGAATCAGTTATAAAACCGAGTTTTGCGATATTTGAAAACAAGATAATTTTAACGGATCCAGGTTTATTTTCTCGTAGTTATAATATTGCTTTTGTTGCTTATATACACATAATTACGTGATTGCTTGAGAATTATATATGAATTTCAGTTTGATTTTACATATATATATATACGTTATAGTTTTGCCAACCTAGACCCTTGACATATCCATGGGGAGGCCTGCGTGCCGTTTACAACCCCTTATGTAATAATGACCCTAGGATAGTTTTCTTTTTGGGATGACGAGGCCAGTGGGAGCTATTCTTCATCTTACCGGAATACCAACAAAGCATGGCGAAGCCAGTGGGAGCTACGCGATGTTTTGAAGTTGTAGAAAAACTAGGTTATTATTGGTCCCTAGGAACAAAATTGGCAAATCCTATAATTATATGTTTTACAATTGCGTAGTTGTTATAATTATCTGTGTGCATGATTAACTACGTAGTTGATGCTAATAACTGTTAGTTTATTAGATATGTTTTAAAAGGAATTTTTTAAAACAAGAAGAAAATAGGTTTTATTAACTTTTCAATCGAAAACCTTTAAAGTGAAGCACTTTAATAAAACCTAGTGTATTGTTATAAAAGAGCAAAATTGACGGAACAGTTAGCTTTTGTCAGCCGGAAAGGTTATCGAAACAGGTAGTTTCAATCAACCAGTACACTTTAAATCAGTTGATTTCAATTAACCGATGTTTTAAACAGTTGGTTTAAAATAATATGAATATTTAAAACAGTAAGTTTAGAATATCAATTGCTCTCTATAACAATCAGTGAATGATTATTTTATAAAAGGCAAAGTTGATAAAAACAGTTAGTTTTAATCAACTAGGTATGCTATTAAAACAGTTAGTTTTTATTAGCGAGTAATTTTAGAACAGTTAGTTTTAAAAATTGCATGTATGTTTCAAACAGTTAGTTTAAAACATAAGTAGCCTTTATAAACAATCAGTTTTTCAAAATCCTGGAAATAAAGTTTTTCAAAACCCCGAAAATCATAGATCAGTAGTGCAACCCATCTAGGGGCACCTTCGTCGTAAAGTACATAGGCGTTGTAAGTGATCACACATTCGACGTCTGTGTTCAAACTGAAGCTGAAGGGGTTACATAACTCTGCGAATTATCTCCGGGTGGTACCGGCCAGAGTATAGTAATCAGGTCCCCAAAATGGTGAGATCTGTTTTGGTTCTATAATGTTCACCGGGTGGTACCGGGCCAAAAAGCACTAAGAGGGACTAAAACATGCACAGGTAGTTGCCATGGTCCCGAAAAGATCTAGGAGTCATGTCAGTTAGATATGATTGGTAAAAGTCCTTACCTACCGAAATAAATACGGTTCTGGTGGAGCAAGAACATTACGCACATCAGGACGTATGAAATGAGGATCCTAGTCCAATAAATTGATCATTTAAGGGTTTATTGATATTTTATTGGAAATTAGTCTATTTACAGTTGCTAAGACCAAAAGTTTTATTTTGTGTAGATGGCAAGCACTGTTACCAGCACTAACAATCTTTCCCTCCGTTCTATCCTAGAAAAGGATAAACTGACCGGCCCCAACTTTCTCGACTGGGAGCGCAATTTGATGATTGTGCTCAGACATGAGAGAAAGTGGTATGTGCTTGAAGAGCCACTTGGGGAGGCACCTCCGGCAAACGCTCCGGCCGCTGCCAGAAATGCCCACAAGAAGCACTCGGATGATCTTCTTGATGTTGCCTGTCTGATGTTAGCAACTATGAGCCCAGATCTGCAAGCAGGGCTCATAAATACAAATGCTTATGACATGATCCGCCAGCTGAGGGACATGTTTCAGACTCAGGCTCGTACAGAACGCTACGATGCCACCAAAGCATTCAATGAGTGCAAGATGGTAAGAGGGACATCAGTAAGTGACCATGTCATGAAAATGAAACGGCACTTAGATCATCTGGAGAGGCTTGGTCATCCTGTTCCGTTGCAGCTAGCAACTGACACCATACTCAATTCACTGTCAGAAGACTACAGGCCCTTCGTAGTCAATTACAATATGAATAACATGGAGAAAACTATAGCAGAGTTGCACTCCATGCTAAAGACAGCTGAACTAAATATGGGGAACAAGAACAAGACTAAGGATGTCTTGATGGTAAAAGACGGAGGGGTTAAAAAGAAGAATGGGCAAGCTAGCACCAGTAAAGGAAAAGGACCAGTCCAGGCCATCCAGAGTGCACCCAAGAAAGGCAAGGGCAAGGGCAAGGGCAAGAAGGTTAAGCCAAACAAAGCTAGGACCGAGAATCGCTGCTTCATATGCAACGAGATCGGTCATTGGAGGCAAAACTGCCCTAAGCGTCATGAAGCAGGTATGTAAACCTCAGAAAATTTATGATTGCTTTATTTTGTCACTTCTTACTTGTTAGTTTACAAGTATACTGATACCTAGAGCAAATGATTATTGCAGGAGGTCAGAAGTGAAATGCCCAGAGGATTGCTGAGGATCAAAGCACGAGATAATTTAAGTCAAGACATTTTTTGAATTTATAGTTTTAAAACAGTTATTTTGGGGGTTTGTGTTTTAAACAAAGTTTGGATAATTATATTTGGGGGTTTGTGTTATTGTCTTGACAAATATCTGATTGTGCTTAGTGTTTGTATGATCCTAGTTGTTGATGCCTGTTATAATTACTTTAATGAGATTGAAGTAATTTGTATAAAAACTATCAAAACACACGAGATTCTATAGGAATGTGTTTTGAGAATAAAACATTTATGAATAATAGTTTTTGTGATCAAAAGGAAGAATTTAAGATATTAACTCAGATAGCGTTAATAACAGCATTTATAAAACTAGAAAGATTCCAAGTTCTGGAATTAGGATTTGACCAAATCCAGTTAAGTTTTATAAAAGAAATTCTCAAGAATTAACTAATTAAGTTTGATCAAGTTTTATTCAAATGTTTTAAAGGGAGAGTTTAGGATATTAACTCAGATAGCGTTAATAACAGTATTTATGAAACTAGAAGGATTCCAAGGTTTGGAATTAGGATTTAACCAAATCCAGTTGAGTTTCATAAAAGGGAAATTCTCAAAGTTCATTACTTGAAATTAGGATTGACTAATCAAAGTCTTGAATAAGTCAATAGTAAATTTTGAGTAATAGTTAGTTTTTATGCAAGCAAGTGGGAGCCCGATTATTCTCTATCTAGTCTAAGATAAAAGAATAAAAGACATAATTATTGATATATCTCGGAATTCATAAATCCAGGTAGGATAAGAATTCATAAGATATAATTTACCCTTTTAGTTAAAAGGATAAAAGTTTCAAGACCCATAAAACAAAGGTCGTGACTGACTTAAAAATCAATAATTATAGTGTTGGATTAAAATTCCAGTAGATTTGCCAGGATTGCAAATGGAATCGGATTTCAGGTAGAAATCATTCATCTACACAGCAACTAAGGAAAGTTGCAGTTTTACATATTCAGGAACTGGAAGTTAGTCCAGGTCTCCAAAGTTCATGGAATATGATAAAAGTCTATTTATTGTTCTTATAAGGTGTTTGCAGAACAATAATTAGCAGATACAAGTAGATCGTATGAACAGACTTGTATTTTTTGGTTATCACTTTGATTAAAATGGTAAACTTTAATCAAAGGGTTTAAAACTGAAGGTAGGTGATACTTCATTTTAGACCAGTATTTAACAAATGTTAAATAGATAAAATGAAAGTTACTAAAGAAAAGACATTCAAACTTGTTATTATTACAGCGTGTAATATGGACTATACAAGATTGATTTCTTTATCACTTTCATATTTTGCATGTTTTAATAAATCCAGGAATGAAACTAGTTTCCAGTTTTCGTTCAAAATCTGTCCGTGACAACTTATCATTGTGGGAGCATGATAAGGCGTTAAAGTCATTGTGAACTTTTAGGTAGTTATGATCAGTTGCTGAATAACAGCTACAAGTGTTGTAGACTAAAAGTTGCACAGATATTTGATAGAGTAGCAAATATCGGACGTGATCCGCGGTTGAGATTACTTCTTGGAAACAGTCATAAGTAAATCTCACAGTGGTTGTCCCTATCACCTGAGGTATCTGATTTGATATCATGAGGACTACTGGATTCTTAGTGCACTCAACCGCTACGCCGTAACAGGGTGGCTATAAAGGGTGTAACTAGATTCAGCGGAAGCCGTGGTGTTAAAGGCAGATATGCAAGATGGGATTTGCACCTCTTCTCAGAAGAGAGATATTTCTGGGCCCATCTTGACTGACTAAGTATACTGATGAAGTGCATGGCCATGCCCAAACGGACTGATTAGTTCTTTGTCGTTTACCTATCAGTGAAAGTCAGATAATCAAGAGAACAGAATCTTGAGTATTTAGAGTTGACACTTTCCAAGCTCATACTAACAGATGAAATATCGTGATGCAAAGGGAAAAGCCAAGATATACCCAATCAATGAACAGTAGTTTCATAGATACCAATTCCTCACGGAATGTTTATATCACCAAATCTGGGTATAAGAGTTCTTGTAACCTGGTCAGCCTAAGTGCCTGTCTAGGGGCCTCCTTAGGTCCGTATAATCAAAGGTGGTATTGCCAACTTGCACAAGTGGGAGTCTGTTAGGAATTATGTGCAGAGTTGACAAACCAAGTGATTATACATCCAATGTTGCAAGACACTTGAGGGTCACACCTGTGAGAACCTATAAGTCGAACAAGTTAAATGAAATCCCGAAATGGAGAGTTAGGATTTATAATAGTGTATTATAAATCAATTGGGTAATTTCAGTCAGAATTACCAAAGTTGGAGGGTTATTAATTAATTAGGATATTATATATTTATTAGATAAATAAATATATAATAGTTAATTAATAAAGATTTTATATATTAGATAAATATATAAATTATAATTATCGTATGCAAATTCTTTTCCAGCTAATTAAATAAGGAAAGGATTTAAGATAATTATCATAAGGAAGCTGAATCTCATCCAAACTGTTGTATCTTTCCCATATAAATAAAGGCCTATGGGTTAAGAAACATTAAGCCTTTTCAGTTGAGAAAATCAGTTTTTCTGTCTCCCCTCCTCTCTCCCAAAAACAGGCGCACACAAACCCCCCCCCCCTTCCGGGTCGTTTTTGTTGTTCGGGTTTCACGGTTCTGCTAGAGGAACGTTCGTTGGTTGATTACGGGTGGACTAAGTTTCAAGCAATCCAGGTAAATTAATCTAACCTAATCCTTTAGGTTTAGAGCTACAAACGATTAAGATTATTAGGCTTTAATGGGTTTTTAGCTTTTATCGCTTCCGCATGTTTTGGTCGAAACAGCGAGTTTCTGATCACGTGGGTTTCGACAGTTTGTTTTAAACCTACGAGATATATCGAACCAGCGAGGTTTTGATAGATCTGAGATAATTCTCGTATCAGTTTGATCCGAGGATACCCACAAAAACCCTACACTTATGACACTCTTTGAGCTTAGTCCTAAGATCAAGATTGATCTTTTCAGTAGAGGACTTTCCGTTTAAGGCATTATCAGAAGGAGAGGGAGTAGATACCTAAAAAGGTGGGAGTGAGGATGAAGTAGGTGTAGCAGGAACCTCTTCAGGGATGTCCTCAAGTTGCGCCATGAGAACTTGTTCAGCTTCTTCAATGATAGCCATCAGACATGTGTCCTCAGTGGTGTCTTCCTCATCTGAGGAATCATCAGAGGAATCGTCCCATCCTTTGCCTTCAGCGATTAGACCTTTGCCCTTTCGCTGGTATTTCAGCTTGCGATATTTCGCTTTCAGCTTCCGGTATTTGTCCTCCTTGGAAGCTGGAGAGGAAGATTCAGCGAACTGATTCTTCTTGTACCTGCATTCAGTAGCATAGTGTCCCTTTCCCTGACACTTGAAGCAACTAGCAGAGGCCTTATCACCAGAAGGTGTTTCAGCCTTGTTAGTAAGAGAGAGGGGTTTGGACTTTCGGAAGTTTCCTTTTCATCCAAAGTTCTTGAAATGCTTAGAGAGAAGAGCAAGGGACTCATTGAGCTCAGTCTCAGTATTAGAGACGTGGTAAGAGTCAGAATCTTCTATCTCAGTGATGGTCATTATTGAGACAGGATTAGAGGGTTGAGGAGAGTCAGAAATTAAAGCAAGAGAGGTGCTTTTGACATCCTTAGTATCTCTTATGAGATTAGACTTAAGGGTCTTGAGCGGTTCATGGTTGAGCATCATACCATATAACTCCCTGAGAGTTATAGTCTTTATGTCCTTTGACATTTTAAGACACATGGTGTAATTTTCCCAGTGATCCGGAGAGAGCTTCCATGAACTTAGTGATTACCTGCTAGTTGGAGTAGGAGACATCGTAGGTCTTCAGATCTATCAAGAGGCAATTAAACCTCTGATGGGTCTGGGAGAGAGTTTCACCTTTAACAGCGATGAACTTCTCATACTGACGTATGAGGTGAATCTTTCTAGATTCCATGAGAGCATCAGCGCCCTCGTATTGGAGACACAGAGTGTCCCATATCTCCTTAGCTGATTTAAGCTTGCTGATGGAGTGAAATACTTCATCAGGATGAGACATAACTATCAGAGATCTTGCCTTGGTGTCAATATTCACCAGACGTCTATCTTCATCAGACCAGTTAGCAACTAGTCTGACAAAGCTTCTTTCCTGTACAGCAGGAGTGTTATCAGTAGCAGCAACGGAAGGGATTATAGAAGTGGGAACGTGTGGTCCATGCTCTATAAAGTAGGGGATTTGAGGAACAGCACCAGCTAAGAATAGCTCCATCCGAGATTTCCAGAGAGGGAAATTTTCAGGCATGAATCTGGGTGGCTTTGCCAGAGATCCAGAATCGAAGTAAGAATCTTTAGAAGGAA
Source organism: Centaurea solstitialis (assembly GCA_030169165.1). NCBI lineage: Eukaryota > Viridiplantae > Streptophyta > Magnoliopsida > Asterales > Asteraceae > Centaurea > Centaurea solstitialis. The sequence goes on along the minus strand of CM058044.1, from coordinate 16,031,274 downwards.
AAGTGGCCATAGTGTAGATCTAGAAACTATGTTTCTTTTGTGAACGGTTAGATAGAAGAAAGAGTTTCTAACCGCTCTGATACCACTTGTTGGTCCTCTTTCGATGGCCAACTATGTAAATTGTATTGTAGAAGGGGGGTTGAATACAATCAATACGGTTTCTTCTACTTAATTTAATTCACAACCCCTATGGAGTTTTTGTGTGAACTAAAGTAGATTGTTTGTTGAAGCGGATCTAGACTATGTCATGATCCAAACAATCCATAATTATTTCACGAAGCATTTGCTTATGCACAAAGCAAGAATAGAGATAGATAAAATGAACCTTGATAGAGAGATAAAGGATTGGGGTATAGAAGCATGAACCAAGGTTGGTTTGGAGAACAAACCTAATACTCATGTTTATACCCCATGCGTTAAATGCATGGCAGAACCACTTTTGCATGTGGCAAACTAAGAGTGGTTTTATTGTACTATACACTATAAACGACGGCCCATACTTGGTAGGGTTATGGTCTATAGTGTACAACTGCCTTATGGTTGACAAGCAAAGAGGGAGCAGTGAAGAGACATCCCCTTTTGTACTTTTGTCAAAAAAGCAAATCAAATCCTTTGTGTGCTTATAGGAGGGAAAGACAAATCTTGAATTCGTAATGAGCAAGTCACTTATGGGGCCTTAGAATCGCTGATCTCTGGGAAAGATCAGGGAGGCACTGTGACTTGTCTTTAGCAGAACGTCATGCAGAGTAGTCAGCTTGCTATCACTGATTTCAACTTCAGATCACAAGCTCGCTGACTCTTTCATTCAGCTTACATCAATAGATGATGCTGATGGTTTTCTTATGGCATGGCTATTTGTCTTTCAGAGGATACTTAGCTGATGTTAGCTCTTGCTGATATTGAACAGAGTCAGTGATCAGCAGTCGCTAATTGTTCAAACTATAAGCGATAAAGAATCGCTAAAGTAGTGAACTTCATCTTTCAGCAGTGCTAAGTATTTTACAGAAAATAGATAAAGGATCATTGGTATTTCACAAAGTCTTAGGAAGACTGGATCAATAGATGTTCTTAAGAAGGAAGACATCTTCCCCACCATTGAGCAGTTCTTACTTCCTTCGCAAAGGGAACAATATTCAAAGCAATTGTTCGAGGAGATCGACGCAGTGTCTGTGAGCCTATCCTTCTTGGTAAGTCGTAGTGTTCATATCATGCGATAATTCTAAGTTATTTCATTGTAATCATACGATGATTTTAACTTGTTTTGTGTCTTGGAGGCTTTTCAACCGAGCCTGGGTCTCCATTCTCGAATGGAGACCATTAAAAACGACATGCGTTAGAAGATGACGAGCGAACGGGCGGCTGTGAAGGAGGCTTACAAGGCGAAGGAGAAGGTCTTCAAGCTGGCGTCCGAGGTGGAGGCCAAACAGGTCAAAATCGATGACCTGGAGGCTAAGCTTGAGGCTGTAGAGCTTATGAGAAACGAGCAACGGGCTCGAATGAAGACCGTCCTTGATCGTGCGTCAAAGCTAGACGAGGAACTAAAGGAATTGCGCCAGGAGAAGACGGCACGTGAGCAGGCTTTCTCATCCGAGATCCAAGATCTCAAGGATGAAGCGGAGTTGGTGAGGGTCGTTGCTCGTGCGGCTCTCATGCATCGCGTCGTCGCTGGAACCCTCACCGTCGAGATGGCTAAAGGAGAACTAGAGGCCTTCCAGGAACTGATGAGTTCTGAAATCTTCTCGACGCCGATGATCTCAAAGATTCTGATGAGGAGAAGGAAGAAGGAGGGGAAGAACCCAAAAGAGTTGAGGTTGCTGTGGTTGGGGAGGAGACTACAGATGAAACGGTCTCTAGATCCAATCCTGCGACCTTAACTACTGAAGACGCCCCTACAAAGATGGTAGGATCTAAAGATGTCGCGGGGGTTGTAGGATTAGATGCCCCTCTGAGTGTTTGATTTAATTTTTGTAATCGTACAATCTTTTGCTTACTACTTTTGAATTGTTTTGGTATCTTTTGAATGAATGAATTTTGTTTCAAATCGTGCGTTTAAACTTTTTATGATTGAACAATGTGATTGTCGTGCGACTAGGGCTATAGAATTATTTTTAGAAACGTTTCTGTTTTTACTCAAAAGAGTATTCGTGCAACTGGCGTTTTGTATTGCGCGCATGCGAATTATTCTTGCGTTTGTAGCAATTATCGTGCGATACATGTGACAATCGTGCAATATATGCAATAGTTGTGTCATGCGATGCTTGCGATAACCGTGCGATACATGCGATAAAAGATGGCTATGGGGTGGCCGTTGGTTTGACCAACGGCGCTCCGATGCCCAAGTCAGTAATTGTTCGTAGAGGGATAATTGAAATAAAAAAGAGTTTAGAAATAGTACCTCTTTAGATGAGTTGCATTCCAGCTACGTGGGATTTCTTTACCTTCCATGGTCGTAAGTTTGGAAATTTTATAAGGTCCCTCCCATTTGATGCAAAGTTTCCCAGCATTCAACTCTTGTGTATTTTGAAATACATGTCGTAGGACATAGTCCCCCACTTGAAATACTTTAGCTTTCACCTTTCTGTTAAAGTGTCGTTCGACCATGGCTTTTTGTGATTCCATTTTTTAAAATGCTTTGTCTCTGAGTTCCTATAGGGCATCTAGATCATAGGATAGATCTATCGCACTCTGTTCGATCGTACGATGCCTAGCCATTAGATGTCGAGACTTGATTGGTAGTACTACTGTACTACTTCACATCCGTATACTAGAGAGAAGGGAGTTTGTCCTATTGAGGTTCTTGGTGTCGTGCGATTTGCCTATAAAACAGAAGGCAATTCTTCGACCCATTTTCCTTTTGCATCCTTCAGTCTTTTACGAATTGAATTGATTCTGACTTTGTTACTGGATTCAGCAAGACCATTAGACTGGGGATATCTTGGAGTGGAAGTGATCAGCTTGATCCCGCGTTCATCGCAGAATTTGCAAGTCTTTTCACTTATGAATTGTGAACCATTATCGCACATGATCTCCGATGGTACTCCAAACCTGTATATAATGTTAGTTTGGATGAAAGAGATGACCTCTTTATCCCTTACCTGCGAGTAAGCAGCAGCTTCTATCCATTTTGAAAAGTAATCAGTAAGAACAAGTAGGAAGACTTTCTGTCCTAGAGCAGGAGGTAATTTACCTACGATGTCCATTCCCCATCGCATGAATGGCCATGGAATTAAGACAATGTAGGGGCTCAGAGGGTAAATGTGACATACATGAATGTCTTTGACAAGCATCGCATTTTAGTATGTACCTTATGGCGTCTTCTCGAAGGGTTGGCCAATAGTAACCTTGTCGTGAGATTCTATTGGCGAGGCTTCTGCCCCCAGAATGATTTCCACATTCTCCGTCGTGCATTTCTTGGAGAAATTGATTCATTTGTTCTTTACTCGTTATGTATCGTAAGATAAGTCTAGATGTAGACCTTCGATATAGTTGATCTTCGAAGATCGTATATTGTGAGGCTTTAGATCTGGTCTTTCGAGCTTCCATCTTGTCATCAGGGAGTTGGTCGTGCTTAAGATAGTTCCATATGTCGAGCGACCAATTGTAGACTTCCTCGTTCATCTGTACTTTTTCTTTTGCTTCGATTTTTGGTGTCGTAAGATGGATTATTGGGATGCTTTCCAAAGTTGGTTCATTAAATGCGGATCCCATGTTGGCTAAAGCATCGGCTTGTACGTTCAGATCTGGCGGGATCTGTTCTATCGAAAAAGTCTCGAATCGTGCGATCATAGCAATCTTAAGATATGTCATCATTTTTTAGGCTTTTGCCTGAAAATCGCCGTTTATTTGATTCACCACTACTAATGAATCACTTCGTACGTGCAAATGTTTTTCCCCCAAGTTGTGGGCTATGTCCAATCCAGCGATTAAGGCTTTGTACTCTGCTTCGTTGTTGGTGGTTTTGAATTCACATCATATTGAGTACACCATATTGCCCCCATGTGATGATTTCGGGACAACTCCTAATCCTGATCCTCGTACGTTAGAGGATCCGTCGACGTGTAGGATCCAAGGCTTGTTGTCTTGATTCGTCACATTATTGATTTCATCGTGCGATGGTGGTTCTGCCCCTAGGCTAAATTCGGCTATGAAATCTGCCAGTGCCTGTGATTTTATCGTCGTCTTTGGTTTGTACTCAAGGTCGAATCCACTGAGTTAAATACTCCATTTGGCTAGCCGACCTGTAAGTTATGGCTTTCAAAGTACAGTCTTAAGAGGGTAATTAGTTACGAAAATTATATGATGAGATTCAAAATAATATCTTAACTTCTTTACAGCTGTTACGAGGCCCAAATGTAGTTTTTTCATAGATGTGTACCTGTTTTCAGCGTCGAGAAAGGATTTACTCACATAACAAATCGGGCGTTGTTGTTGATCATCTTCTCGTACGAGCACCGCACTTACTGCGTTATTGCTGACAGCTAGATATAGTTGTAAGCTTTCGCCTTCGATTGGTTTGGTTAATAACGGAGGGGAGACTATGTATTGCTTTAGGTCCTGTAATGCTTTTTCGTGTGCTTCTGTCCAATCGAAACCTTGGTTCTTGCGTAAAACATTGTAGAACAAATGGCATTTGTTGGATGATCGTGAGATGAATCTATTTAACGCCGCCACTCGACCAGTGAGTTTCTGGACTTCCTTCACATTCCTCGGGGATTGTAATTCCATGATGGATTTTACTTGCTCGGGGCTGGCTTCTATACCTCGTCGAGTGACCATATATCCAAGGAATTTTCCGGCATGTACTCTGAAGGAACACTTGGTTGGATTGAGCTTCATCTTGTATTATCGTAGGATATCGAACGATTGCTTTAGATGTTGTATGTGATCGTGCGATCGTTCTGACTTTACGAGCATGTCATCGATGTAAACCTCCATCGTACGTCCGAGATGCTCCTTGAACATCATGTTTACAAGTCTTTGGTATGTTGATCCTGCATTCTTGAGACCGAACGGCATCACTTTGTAACAATGGATCCCTTTGTCCGTCATGAACGCCGTTTTCTCTTGATCGTCCGTGTGCATCAAAATCTTGATCGTCCGTCCCTTTGTCCGTCTCGACTCTGGTTTCAGCGACGGTTTCACCAGCGGTTTCCCCAGCCCGCCCATTTCACTTGGTAAAAAGAGATGTGTGAGTTCAAAGTTCAAAACAAAAAATGATATAAAAGAGATGCTTGGCATTAAAACTCTATAACACATTTACATGAGGTTGTTTGGCACGGCAACCATAAAAACCTGATGAAAATTGGTAAAATGACAAAGAACAAACATGTGGCAACAATACTGACCAGTTTTTCTCTCTTTCTAGCAAACAGAATGCATAATAAATAAGGGTTAATTATATACAAAATACAGATGGAAAATTTGCTGGTTGCCACATGTTTTTTTTGGAAGTGTGTCCGGGCCAAAGCCCGACTAATCCCCGGCAAATTTGGCGGCTAAACATGGCTCCACTTAAATGTCTGCAGGCATGCGTACGGGAAGGCCCGAACCTAGTTACGGGACTATGAACCCCTCGAACGATAACCAATCCGCCACAGCACTGGAAGACATTGGTTGCCACATGTTTGTCAAGTTAAAAAGTGTTAAACCTCAGTCACTTACAATATAATAGTCTTCAAACTCAAGGCCAAACTTCGAAGCATTCACTACATGTACAATCAAAAGCAATAGCATTAATCACATGCTTGTAACTGTAAAAGCTCAAGTCAAGACAGGGTAGCCAGGGGAATACATCAAAAATGTTTTGGTGTGCCAAATTATTGATACAGAAAGACGCTTTCAACCACCATAAATTTTTGTTAAACCATCAATACATCAAAAATGTTTCGAACAAAGAGAAAAAATCTGCCATGCCTACCAACTTACTTGTCGATTGCCCCTAACAAGATGTATATCATCTCTAGCTTTGATTGAATCCATTCAGATGCATTTAGATTCATCGTCACGACCTCCTAGAGTTCAGCAAATCTGAAAACAACAATTTTTAACGGCAACGAAAAAAACATAGTTTACTCAAATAATAGAAATAACAAAACAACAAGGCATCAATTTTTTTTAAAAGAGCATGTTATATGTAATTCGTAAGTTTAGTTTTCAAGATAGTATCAAAATGTAACCTCATTTTTCAAGCCATCTCTATAAGAAAAAAAACTTAGAAAAATCAACAAAAAGAGAGTTCAGAAAACCAGATTAGACCAATTTAGTCACTTTCCCTTTATCTATAACAGTATAAACATCTATGATATTTACCCAAAACAACCACTTAACAAAACAAATCATGAAGGGAATCCATCCATAAGCAACAATCCATACAAATTAATAAAAAAATAAAGAAACAATCCATTGGCTTTGATACCAATAAGCGGCAATCCATAAATCCATCTAAAATTAAAAAAAGAATTGAGGAACAAACTCAAAAATAGGTAAACAAAATCAAAATGAAGAAGGTGATCAAAAGTGAGATGGAGAAATTCATGAAACCCTAACCATAGAATTATATGTGAAGCTGTATTCAAATCACGAACCTTTACCTTGAATCGTATATAAACTTGTGACAGATTCAATCGGAAGCGAGAGTGGGTAATCAGAACCCTAACCGGGAGCTTGAATCGTCATTTGTTAGCATCCACTTTTGATTTCTGAATCGTCGTCTTAGGAACCTCTCCTATCGACATCTTTCTCTGTCAAAAACATAAACAAAATCAAAATCCCATCAAACGCCCGCCAATAAAAAAACAGAAACACAACCAAATCGGATTATGATTCAACAAAATAAACACAATTAACAGGAAGAAATTTTTGTACTCAAAATCGAAAATGAAGAAAACCAGATGAGGGACAATTATCAGGATTTCAAATAAAAATCGAGAGAGGAACCTGGAAATGCACCACACACATAGTGATGGATCTTAAACATAATAGAAGAGAGAAAAATGTAAAGAGGCGTGCCCTTGGAAGTCGAGAGAGACGGTGGCGCCCTGTAATACATAATCATTAGAGAGTATTATGCATTTTGAATTTTGAAATTCAAATTGAAATTGAGAATTGATGGGGAAAAGTAAGAGGCGGGCTTTGGGAAGAGGAACATTAATAGCTGCAAAATTGTAGTCCCAACTTCTTCTCACAGAACTTGAGTGATAGCATTTACAAGTTGTACATTTTTAAGACTTTTAAGAGTTTTAAGCTTTAAATGATTGTACTTAAGAATTTTATGAAATCTCCTTTATAAAGGAGTATAGATAGTATATATATATATATATATATATATATATATATATCAATTTAACTAGGTTTTAACCCGTGTGATACACGGGATAATTTTTTTGTTAAAAAACTTATATTGTAAAATATAAACCATCAGCAAAGTACAAACGCCACATTATTTTTATAATCCAACAATATATACTCGAAATAACAAATTAATACACTTTCGAGAAGGAAAAAAAGAACTACTTACAGAGTTCCAGTTTAGTAATTGCCAGAAGCTCTTTAACTGCAAAACAAACACAACAACTCATCTGAACTACAATACATTCAAAACTGAAACATCCAGAGTCAGTGATCACTGATTTTCTGAAGATTAAACATTTACTTTTCAAATTTTCTAAAAAACAGAAAATTTAAATTAGTGAGAAATGCAATAAACATAAATTCAATGAACAAGCCTGAATGGGGTAAAGTATTGATTAAGATAATTAAGATTTCCTAGAATTCAGTTCAACTCAGCAAGAAAAGAAAAATACTCCGTTTTGAAGAAAATAATAACATATTTATATATTTTGATTAAATTATATTGATAGAGATGGTAATTAGATATATGGATTTATATAATAGAAAGAGATAGAGATAGATGTTAGAGATAGAAATTCTTAAATTATTTAAGTTTAATAAAAGTAAATTTTGATTAAATGAATATTTTCAAGTTTGCACGCTAAATAAATTAAAGTTTTAATTTTAAATTATTTAAAAAAATAAGTTGTTCCTTAATATCGATACTCTAAATAAATTAAAGTTTTAGTTTTAAATTATTTAAAAAAATCCTAATAAATTAAAATTTATTCTAAAATTATTTTAAAATAGAGGTATTTTTATTTCGTATATGTTTATGTACGAGTTAATAATACATTAAATAAATTAAAGTTTTATTTTTAAATTACTTTAAAAAATAAGTTGTTAATAAATAAAAGTTTTATTTTTAAATTGTTTAAATAAAATAGGTTATTAAAGATAAAGATAGAGATAAAGTTTAATAATTTTAAATTTTGATAAAGTTTAATAATTTTAAATTTTGATATAGTTTAATAATTTTAAATTTTGAATCAGTTAATATTTAATAGAATAAAGTTTAATAATTTTAAAACTTTTAAAAAATAGGTTATTAATAAATCAAAGTTTTTGTTTTAATTTATTTAAATAAAATAAGTTATTAAAGATAAAGATAGAGATAAAGTTTAATAATTTTAAATTTTGAATCAGTTAATAAAGTTTAATAATTTTAAATTTTGAATCATTGCTATGTGTCAACATATGACACATGACAAATATGCATATGATGTGGTAAATAGTGACAAATAAGCAAAATGAATCTAGACTAAAAAAATGTCTAGGTTCATGTTTTGGTGGGAAAAATAGAAATTCGGCTCACAAGAGCGCGACACGTGTCAGCCAGTTACTCTTTTATTATATATAGACTTAATAACGAACTGCAATGACAGGTCGTCACTATAGGTCATATCTATAACAACCAGAAGTCATTGTTGTAGGTAAAATTAATTTAAGTAAATTTTAAACTGAATCAACAGTTTTTTGTTGCAATAGATCAATCTCAAATATTATTACCATTCATAAGTCGTTGCAATAAATAAGAATAGCATTTTTTACCTGTATTTCAATCGATTTTTGATATAAATATAAATACATTGAAGCAATAATTTCCCGCAAAAGAATAAATAGAAAATCGATCTTATCGAAAACCAGAAAACAATTCATTATGAATCAAATATAGAAAACTAAGGTCTAAATGCAAATCAATTGTAGCAAACAAACGTCTAAATATGAATTCAACGTACTAAAGTACCGTCTAACCATAAAACTTCATCTAATCATCTTGCGAACCGGTACCTTCATCATCATCATGATCATCTTCATGCTCATCATTAGATGGTTGTTGTGGTTGTTGTGCTGCCATTGATGCAATCATCGCCTCGACATCTATGGATTGTGGATTCTGAAGTGGTGGTATGGGGACATTGGGGTTCGTCCTTATTTCTTCCATTGTATTAAGCAATGTTTAGACATTATCATAAGAAGTCTGAATCATCGAATTAACTTGTGTTGCCAATATATGCATAAGATCAATTGTCGAATATGGGTGTCGTGGTCTCTTGGGATGTTTGTAGACCACACATAGTCGCAGCACCAATACCTTTCAACCTCCTTTCACGCCCAGTGTTATGACCACGCTACTCACCAAGTACTTTTGAGATGATTTGTGTTTCGTTTATTGAAGCTTCACCATCAAGCGTAGACTGGGCCGTTTGTGTTTGCCTAGTGTATTCTGCGAGCATCCTTTCCTGCAATTTTGGAAGAGTAGTTGATAAATAGGAAAAAACCGAATAACAAAACCCAGTAGGTTATAGTAATTTGATTAACTAATGCAAAATCTTGTAATTAACGCATATAGAAACAAAGCACAATTAATATAATTAACGCATAACTCAAAATATAATTGAATCTAACGATAATATAATTAACGCATAAGTCAAAATATAATTGCATTCCTTTTTTGTTATACATTGTTTAGATTAAACAAACCAATATAATTCAAACCATTTCCAATGGTAATCATTGGTTTGTAGATTATACATTCCAATGAATCATATTATGCTATATATCAAACTTCAATTTTCAATGATAATCAAAACTAATCAATCCGTTAATAAAACCATTAGTTAACCTCATATATAACAAATAGGTTAACAAAAATCATATAACAAGTAAATCTACATTATTTTACAATCATATCAACATAAAAAATCATGCCAACAACAAATAAGATGGCTTGAGCAAAATGAAAACAATTAGAATGGCTTGAGCCATGCCACCTTACATTGACTTCCATTCAGCAACCAAAATAAAAACATTAAGAATCGTGTCTTACTTTTTGTCTTTTTCCTCCACTTAGAAACAAAAACAAACATATTTTTGAAGTTCAATCCACTATAGGATGCTTGGTATAACAGACATGCTTATAAATTTATAGCCAATTTACTATATCTTAAAAGAAAAGTCAGCCAAACGTAATAGAAATTGATCCTTCCAAACTCATAATAGAGAATAAGGGGCTTTTGTTTAAGCTATTTCGACAGTCAAATAAGAGAACAATAGGTTGTTTGTTTATGCCATTTCCAAATACACCTCTTTCAAAAAATCCCACACAAGTTAAAGCTGAAACTTATTTATTATTCCATGAGTTCAAGAATTATTGCAACTAACCTTAATATGCATTTGAAATATGATGCTTCCAAATGAATAAAGAGGCGATAAAACATTAATAGTTACTTACATGATCCAATCTTGTAGCCTCATTCACCCATCCACCATTGGGTCGATGATGCATTTGTTGCCAATGATCTATGGTACTTGGTAGTTCCCGTGTTTCAAGATTCCTCTGTGGAAAAAAAAAAAACAACTTAGAAATTTTTGATAGTATTATGAAACCAATAATTATATCTCAAATAATAATAAAAAGTCGACTTATTTACCTTTTTATACCGTGATGCAACATAAGATCTTGACCCATGAAGACTAGGATACTTAACATTTGATCTATTTTGAGCATTTTTTTCTGCCCGACTCATATTTTCTGGATAAGCAAAGAAGTCCACGGTTTTTCTCCACCAAGTCTCGTCGGTTATGGAGGAAGGTGGATTTTTCTTCGCTATCTCCACATCATTGTAACCACCAACTGAAAGGAAGTGTTTCTTGTACCTAGATTTTCTCTCCCTATATCGGTCTTGACATTCTCTTTCGATCCCAGCAAGTATCATTGGCCATTCCGGAAGTTGGCGGTCCAATGCAAAATATTGCTTCAAAAATGAAACTATTAGAACACATAATAAAAAGTTTAGAATCAAGTATTAAGTATTAAGTAATATAGTTATACCTCTATTATCGGTAGTATTCCCATTTTGTACTCGTGAGGAACAACATCCCAACTCTGATAGTATGGAGGGATGTGTATGCCTACAAGGTTTCCGATGTATCTAATAAACATATTACTATTTTGCCCTACCACCTTGTATGTATCCTCGGTTTCATCAAAACTAATAGGTAGAGGCCTTCCTCCATTTGCCTTAAATGTTGCCTCCAAATTTGCACTTCGTGAGATACCATGCTTTTTCGGCATAGCTACATATTTCGATGTTAGAAACAAAAATAGAACATTAACATCATGTTCAACGTTGTATTATATATATATATATATACATAACGAGATAAGGTGAAGAAAATAAGTTACATCGCTAGCAAGATGTGGGTATTCTATTCGGGTTTAGAGGAGGATCACCTCCCACATCTAGGTTACCATCAAACAACTTACTCTTCCTCCAGCGATGACTAGAAGATAAGAGTCTAATATGACCAACATAAGATGTCTTCCCAATTACACGACATGAAGGAGTGTCCTCGTTACATGTAGGACATGCTTTATATCCTTGACCACTCCAACCAGACAAGCTACTACGAGTAAGAAAATCGTTGATAGTCCATAAAAGTGTTGCACGCATTGTAAAAATAGTGTTTGTTACTGCATCTCTCGTTTTAACACCTTCACCCACAACATTTTTAATTCATCCACTAAAGGACTCAGAAAAACATCCATATCCTTCCTAGGTGATTTAGGACCATGAATCAACAATATCAACATACAAGAAGACTCTTTCATACATAACCATGGCGGTGTATTGTATGTTGTCAATATAACTGGCCACATACTGTAAACTCCGAATGGATTAAAACCATCTGCAGCCAAACCTAAGCGAACGTTTATAGGTTCATTAGCAAACTCTGAATATCTCGTATCGGAATCTTTCCAAGCGCTCCCATCAACCGGATGTCGCATTATACCATCTTCTGTTCATCTTCCAGTGGTATGCCATGTCATATCTTTTGCAGTATGTCTCGAACCGTACAAACATTTAAGCCTCGGTGTTAGTGGAAAGTAGTGCAAACTTTTTGGGGGACCTTCTTTCCCTTTGTGTTTTTGTCAACCCATCGACTATCACCACAAACTAGACAGGTCTGCATCAATTCATTCTCCTTCCAAAAGAGACAACAATCATTTTTACAAACATGGATTGGTTGGTACCCCAACCCTATCTTTCTCATCTTTTTCTTAGCATCATAGTATGAAGATGGAACCTTATTATCCTTTGGGAGTGCAAATTTTAGAAACTCTAAAAGCTGGTCAAATGAACTGTCAGTCCATTTATTCATGACCTTCATATGTAACATTTTTGCTAAAAAGTTAAGGGAGGAAAGCCAAGTATAACTTGCGTATAACTTAGTCTCAACCTCTTGAAACAATTCAGCATATTCTTGGTCTATACCATTTGCATCCCCATCTGGAATTCCTTCATCTGCGTATTCTTCATTATTAGTGTTCTCCCGAATAACATCATTGATGGCGCCAATCATCTCATCTGTTGTTGGGCCTTCATCATCTATAACATGAAGAGGGTCTACTTCACCATGATAAACCCATGTTGTATATGAGGCTTGCCACCCATATAGAGATTGGCATCCGGCCCGAGCCCGACGAAAATCCCGGCTTGGCCCGATGAAAAGCTCGGCCCGGCCCAACTCGACCAAAGCCTGGTCCTAGCCCGACGCGCCTAGCCCGGGCCTAGTTTTGGAAGTTTTGAAAGCCTAGCCCGGCAGGCCCGACAAGCCCGGTCCAAGGCCTGGCTCATTTTCAGTGGCATTTTCGTAATTTTCTTGAATTTTTGAAATATATTTGTTTTATATAGTTTAATTTTAGTGGTTCAAAATAAAGTAAATCTAGTTTATATTGTATATAATCATTATTATTAGAATTATAAAAATAATTGTAGTTTTATATGTTAGAAAAAGAGAAAAAAAATTCTTCAAGGCCCGGTCCTCAAAAGCCTAGGCTTTTTCTACATGTAACGGGCCCGAGTATCACACTCAAGGCCCGGTGCAGCCCGGCCCGAGCCTGGTCAAATCCCGGTCAAACCAAGACCCGAAAAGCACGGTCAAACCAAGGCCTGAAAAGCCCGGTCTTTACGAGGCCCGGCCAAATGGTTATAACATTGTTCTATTTTCCATCATTAACTGTCTTATCATTAATAGTGATGGTGTTGAGATTTTTGAAGGCAGAAGGTTTTATAATCTCTATGTGGTTGACTTTTCGGTGATAGATTCTTCAAAACCATTTTGTTTGTTTTCAAAGGCAACAAAAGGCGAAAGTTGGCTATGGCATAGAAGATTTTCTCATCAGAATTTCTCAGATATTAGCAAGCTAGCTAATGGTGGATTGGTGAAAGGTCTTCCAAAGTTGACATTTGATAGAAATTCTTTATGTCCGGCTTGTCAAATGGGAAAGATGAAGAGAAGTTCTCACAAGTCAAAGACAGAATCTTTGTGTCAATCACCACTCAAAATGATCCACATGGACTTATGCGGACCGATGAGAATTCAATCAATCAATGGAAAGAAGTACATACTAGTTATGGTTGATGAATACTCACGGTACACGTGGCTAGAATTTCTAAGAATGAAATCTGAAGCTCCCGAGTTGATCATAAAGTTTATCAAGAGGATCCAAGTTCTTTTGAAACTTCTAGTTCGAAAGATTAGGAGTGATAATGGCACTGGATTTAAAAATGCTACTTTAGATGCTTATCTAACATCTGTTGGTATTTCTCATAAATTTTCAGGTGCTTATACTCCACAACAAAATGGAGTTGTAGAAAGAAGAAACCGAACCTTAGTTGAAGCGGCACGAACGATGCTAGCTTACTCCGGATTACCTTTTACCTTCTGGGCCGAAGCTGTTGAAACAGCTTGTTTTACACAGAATCGAACCATCATCACTATGCGCTTCAAGAAAACTCCGTATCATATTATCAACCATAGAGTTCCTAATGTCAAAATTTTTCATGTTTTTGGTTGTAGGTGTTACATTCTAAATAACCGTGACAATCTTGGTAAGTTTGACAAGAAAGTCGATGAGGGATACTTTCTTGGTTATTCACTAACGTCGAAGACTTTCCGGGTCTACAACAAAAAAACCAAGATGGTTATGGAAACAGTTTATGTGACCTTTGATGAAACCATGTCGATGACTTTTGAACATAGTAGTTCAGAACTCGGAATTAATAGTCAAGCTTCTACTACGACTTCTGATTCTATTTCTAATCCAAATAGTTCAGAACTCGATTTACTATTTATGAATGCTTTTCTGGATATTTGTGTAGATAATGAAGATCTCATTCTTTCCAGAAATCCAAGAGTTGATATTCACAATGTCTCAGAACCTTCAAGCGTAAATGATTCCGGACCATCGGAGAATATTTGTTCTACCTCTAATTCTGATCAGGCCATACCAGTTCCAATCGTGGATCAATCAGAGTTAACCCCCGATGATCAATCAGAGATTCCTGCAATCATTGATGAAAATGATAGTCAGAACAATCTAGATGATCTTGCAATTCTTCCTGCTTAGTTGAAATGGACAAGAGCACAACCACTCTACAACGTGATTGGTGATGTTAATGATGGTGTTAAAACGCGATCCGCATATGCAAATTACTGTTTATACAAAAGTTTCTTGAGCATAATTGAACCAAAGAATGTCTCTCAAGCATTAGAAGATTCTGATTGGCTATTAGCAATGCAAGAAGAGCTTCTACAATTCAAAAGAAACAAAGTGTATCGCTTAGTTCCGAGACCACAAGATAAATCAATCATTAAAACTAAGTGGATCTTCAGAAATAAGAAAGATGAATCCGGAGTGATTGTCAGAAACAAGGTGCGATTGGTTGCTAAAGGTTACTCTCAACAAGAAGGTATTGACTACGATGAGACTTTTGCACCGGTAGCAAGGATCGAGGAAATTCGAATCTTTCTGGCCTATGCAGCTCATAAGAACATCATGGTATTTCAAATGGACGTCAAATCTGCGTTCTTGAATGGAGTCTTGCATGAAGAAGTATATATTGAGCAACCTGAAGGGTTCGTCGATCCAGATTTTCCTGATCATATATGCATCTTGGACAAAGCATTGTATGGCTTAAAACAAGCACCAAGAGCATGGTATGATACTTTGACAACTCATCTCTTATCAAAAGGATTCAAACGAGGTACGATCGATACAACTCTTTTCCTGAAGAAAGAAGGTGATGACTTGCTTTTAGTTCAAATTTATGTTGACGACATTATTTTCGGGTTCTACTAATCCTGAGATATGTACAAAATTTTCTAAAATCATGGAGACAGAATTTAAAATGAGCATGATGGGTGAATTGAATTTCTTTTTAGGAATTCAAGTCAAACAAAACCCTGATGGCATCTTTATAAATCAGTCAAAATATATTAAAGATATGTCGAAAAAGTTTCAAATTGACTGATTGTTGTCCAATTAAAACACCAATGCCAACTGGAAATCTTTTGGGTCCTGATTTAGCCGGTAAATCTGTTGATCAAATGATTTACAGAAGCATGATTGGTTCTCTTTTGTACCTCATTGCGACTAGACCCGACATTATGTTCGCCACATGTTTTTGTGCTAGGTTTCAAGCTAATCCTAAAGAGTCACACCTTGCGGCAGTCAAAAGGATCTTACGGTATCTCAAAGGCACACAAGAGTTGGGCCTTTGGTATCCGAGAGATTATAGTTTTGAGCAAATATCTTTCACAGATGTAGATTATGGTGGTTGTAAACTGGATAAGAAAAGCACTTCTGGATCGTGTCAGTTTTTAGGTGATAAACTTGTTAGTTGGACTTCGAAAAAGTAAAATTGCGTCTCAACTTCTATGACCAAAGCAGTATATTTGGCCGCCGCAAGTTGTTGTTTGCAAGTGCTTTGGATAAAGACACGACTACTAGACTATGGTTACAAGTTGAAGAGAGTCCCTATCTACTGTGATTCGGAAAGCGCCATTGCGATAACGTCAAATCCGGTTCAACATTCCAAGACCAAACATATCAACATCCGTTATCATTTTATCAAGGATAATGTGGAGAAAGGTAATATCAAGATGTTCTTTGTCCAAACAGATTTCCAACTAGCTGACCTTTTCACTAAACCTTTAAATGAAAAGCATTTTAACGTTTTGGTTAGCAAGCTTGGCATGCTTAGTCCTACTTAAATCTGTTACGCATCTTAATTTAAAGGGGAGTTGATTAATTATTCTGGATTGGATATTATCTGACTAACATCTAAGGATTCATTTTATATGAATACCATTTTCTACTTTGTTTTGCAGATTATCCATTTGAGGGGGAGTTCTTAAAAGTGATATTCTTTTTGGGGGGAGAGTTCAAATAAGCTTTAATGCTTACATATTTGAAAGATGAACAACTTTCAGGTATGGAAAACATTTTTTAAATGTTCAAACTCACTTCTTGATTCTCAAAGGCTTTTTCGAATTAGAAGTGTGATTTTACATGTTTTCATATCATGGTAAGTTGACAGATATTTTCTAACCGGGTGTTTCCAAAGATTAATACTTGCGTATTATCTTTTCATATACTTTTCAAGTATTTATACACATCGGTTTAGCTTCTTTTGTCTTAGTTATTACCATGTCTCTATATGATCATATTTTTCGGTGGTAATACACTCGTTTGCTATTTCCTGTTTGTACTACATCATTTATTTGATCGGGTACGTCCTTCAATGCTATATCTATATCTTGTTCATATAGATAATTTCCATTCTTTGTGAACCTAAGCTTTTCATGAACATCTCACATCATATGAATCAGTTTTCTCAAACAAGTCTATCTCATTCTTGTTTATTCATTCTATATACTTGTTTGATGAAATTTCTTATGCTCCTATATTGTTCATATATATTTGTTCGAGCTTGCTTCATATTGGGTATTTGATTCACCGATGAATCATTGTACTTTCATGTTTAGGAAACTTATTTCATGGGATGTGTGAGCTTAACAGAACTTCTATGGATTACCAAAACCGGCAATCCTACCCAAGAAGTTATCCTTGAGAAATGAGTGAAGGGTCTCCATCAAAGAGTGGGGGAGATAACTCAGGTGGTCGAGTTATTCTCATAGTGATTGAGTGACAATATTATTATGAGAGACTGGTTAGAAGTGAGGATGCTTAAAAGAATTGGAGGGTGTGAGAACAGAGTTAAAAGAAACTTAAAACTCTGCACCAACCTTTTCTAAGCCGGGCAACCACATAATCTATTGGTTCACGCTCTTTGGTAACCCATATTGAAACAAGACAAAGCCCAATGCCGACTCTCGTTTTACCCCACTAGCTACTCATTTGCTTCTCAACAAGGAGATGTTTCATTTCATCACGGGGACACAACACATAATCTATCAGGTATTCATTTGGAAAATCGATATTGAAATAGAAGGAAGCTGCCCTGCCTTCGAACTTCATTTCTACACATCGAGTCGTGAAATGTTTTCACATTTTGAGCCTTATGAAAGAACTTGATGCTATTTTCTTTCATCACAGATACACACAAGGAATATGTTTCTTTGTCCGAACGTTCATAGTAATACTTATAGTATTTGTGATGATTGAACGGAAGCCCTGGGAGTGATCATCACTAAAGCTCTTTATATAGTGCATTTGTTGTACTAAGTTGCTTTGTGCTTCTCACAGGCATTCCAACTGATTCAGTAGTTGTTTCAGTGTTTTTCCCACTTAAATTGAATTTGAAAATATTTGGATTACTTTATGGAATTGACGGTATTTCTTTGGCGTAAAAAGGGGAATTCTGGAGTAAAAAGGAGGAGATAGTTTTGTGAGATGGTTTTTGATATCTGTGGTGGTTCTTTCACATGTTTTTATCTTTACGAGACGAGTTATCTGATCATACATTTCTATAGTTTTGATGATTATTTCATAGTTCATCAAAAAGGGGGAGATGGTTCCAAAATGTTAAGTCGATGAGAAGATTATGAGAGATAATTGTCAAAGTTGTTACAAGATTTGAGCTTATCATAATATTCCAAGTATTGAAGATTGAAGTTTGTTTGAAGATACTTTGTTTGTTAAAGCTTCTTGTGTCAAAGTGGATGATTCTTGAAGATTATTACGGAAGCTTATTGTTCAAGAAAGCTTATAGTTGGTGTTCAAAGTGTTGATTATTTTCTTGAAGACGTTTGCCTAATTCTTTTTGTGATCTCGAATCCCAATGGGGATATTGTTGGATGCAAAATCGGATTGTATCCGAGATCACAAGTTGGTGCTCAAAGTGAAGTCAAAGGCAACGTCAAAGTGGTCAACAAAGTCAAAGTTTGCTTTAGTGTTTTTTTTTTTTTGAAAGGAATTTCTTCCAGGCAATTTTATAAACGAAATAACAAGCCAAAACGGCAAATTACAAGATCCAAACCAAGGCCATTACAAAACAAAAAAAACAACGAAACGAGGCCATACCAAACCACCCATAACCAAAACAAACAAAGACTCATGGAGCTAAACAAAGAACTAAACAAAATACAAGCCAAGTTGCTCCAAAACAGACTCCAAAACAACCACACGTGAATCTCCAACATTAAGCTATCCCACTGCATCAATTCTTGTAGTCTTCCTCCCTTGCTTCCATGCATTGCGCATCATGACGATCTCAATAGTGTCTTTGGCACACACATTCTCCGTCTTCCGCTCCATTGTGAATATCCTCTTATTTCTCTCGTTCCAAACCATGTAAACCGCGGCTGCCAGGGCAATCTTATAAATGAACTTCATAGGAGGTGCTTGACCCGAAAGAGCCACCATGATATCGGTCCACAAACACTGTGCATCAAACCATCCAATAGCTGTGGTGACCTGCAACCAGACACTCGCGGCATAAGAGCATTCAAAGAATAAGTGCTGATGCGAATCCAAGCAAAGTCCACACAGACTACATTTCCAATCTGGCGGTTCCTGCTTCCACAAAATAAGACGATCTTGTGTTGGCAGTCGATTCCAACAAGCTAACCAAAGGCAAAAAGCATGTTTTGGAATGTGTCCGACAAACCAGACAGAACTAGTCCACGGCAACCGTGGACATGGACTAACCAACGAATCATAAGCCACCGAAACCGAAAACGCCTCCACACCATTCTCTCGCGTACGCCACTGGACCATATCCTCCGAGTCATCAATAACAATCGGTAGAGGGTGAGTAGCAAGAATAGGATGACGATCCACCCACTCTACCGGCCAAACTCCACCAACCGCATCAATAAACTCTCGAACGGTAGTACTAGTGCAGAAACCTTGACGATGAATTTGACGATAAGTGATCAGAGGTTCAAGGGGGCCACACTCTAACCACGCATCCTCCCAAGCATGTGTACTTCGGCCATCACCTATAGCAACTTTTACATGCGTTCGAATGACACTCCGTAAATCCATCATTTTCCGTAACACCCATGACCTTGTTTGTAATACTTTTGGTTTGTTAGGGTAAAATATGTAATTCTTGTAAAGTGTAAGGGTGTAAATGGCGTGGGTATAAAAGCCCAAAGTGATGTCATTTTGTAAATGTGTGCTTCAACGTAAAGTGAGAGTGAATTGAGATAGATGAGTTCTTAAGTGTGTGTGTGTGTGTGTGTGTGTGTGTGTGTGTGTGTGTTCTTGGTGTTTTACTATGTGTAACTAATTTCTTCAAGATCAATGACATTTGGCTTTCCAATTCATTCTCTACTTGATTGCATTATGTTTAGAACTTGAATCTGGAACTACATAAGTAACTAGTTTTTAGAGGTACCACATATATACCAATGTTTATTTTAACTTGTCCATTATGACCCGAGCCAATATTGTATATTTGCTCCAGGTTTTAAAAAATCATTTTTCTGACTCATACCCTGACCCTGAACCTTTGAGGATCTCATCCACATGGCTCATAGATGTCATATGCATGAAATTTTGTTAACTCACAATCCTTGGGAGTTGTTTCCATTTCTAATGCTTTCATTATTGATTTGGGGAATTTTTCCTTTATCCAGAAATGTCTAGTCTTTGTTACTCGAAAAGGCATTGTTATGTCTCTCAACCACTTGCAGTAGGTTGATCATTATGTCTAAAAGTTATATTCCAACTTATACTAGTTCGTTAGTATGTTTGTTGGTATATAAAAGAGGGAAATAATGTTACGGATTATGTCATCTTCTGTGAGTTTCTTAACACAGAGATTAAGACACGTTTTAAGATACAACGTTTCTTTGTTGAAAAATCAATTATCTCTTGTAATCGAGTAAGCAAGTTTCATTACGCTATACGATTCATTGGGGAAGTATATATTGGTTAATACTATCGATTCAACTTTTTAGGACATCTCACAGTTCTTTGGATGTTTCTAGTTGAACGTATTTAATTTCCTATGAAAGCTCAAAACATGATGGTATATAAAAGGGTGGAAATAATGTTATAAATTACATAATATTCTATGAGTTCCATGTCACGAAGATTGAGTTGCTTTTTGAGACAAAATATTTTTTTGTTGTTGAAATCAATCACCTTCTAATCGAGTGAGTTTCATTCCACCATATGATTAGATTAGGAAATACACGGTAAAATACATCCTAATTTTCTTTTTCCGGATGTCGCACAGTTCTTGGGGAATTCTAGGTGTCGATGTTCCATATGAAGATTGTGATTGATGTGTCGTCTCAAAAATCTCAAGGCATTTTCTTGTATCTTTTCATGAAGTTGGTTAGGGTCAATATGAAGTTGATGGATTTTAGTTATATTCTTGTACCTTTCCAGCAAAAGAGTCTTTAAATTGGATATTCATATTTGTACTAAAATTGTTTTGAGTTTAGGACATCGAATCTAATATATCAAATTCAGGATGAGTTAGTTCAACCATATACATAGACAATAGATAAGGTGTAATTTAAGAAGATAAAATATATTGTGCACATGAAATCTCGTTATCATGGCAGCATAGGATTGGTATTTTCAAACGTTTCCTTTTGTTGAAAATGTTATATTAGTATTTCATTACATAAGTAAATCGCAAAAACACTTGTGGACTTCCAGGTAAGAAGGAGAATCACGTGGATTGTTTGAGTCCCTACAAACCTTAGGCTATTTACACCCGTTTGACAAAATCCATTAGATATCTTGCAATCACTTTGATTATGAAATACATTAATAGTTTTGTGAATTTTGGCATGAGGCCAAAATGTGAGATTGAATTAATACCATGGTGGTATTTTTGTAGGCTTTTGGCAATGGGCCAAAAGATATGTGTTTGGCATATGAATCCAGTTTTAATACTTTAACACCTTAATTGTACTTTAAAAGATTTTGTCGGAATACAAATAAATATTGGTTATGACATAAAGTCAAATATTTTTGAAGTCTTTAGTAAAAGACCAAAATATATGGGGGTTGAAAGTGTAACTTTCAAAAATTAATTATAAGATTGGATCAGAAGTAGCAACTTATAATTAAAGATTAACATTTAGATATTATATAGAAAAGATAATTCTAAAACTAAATCACATAAACAAGAAAATATCATGGGCTAAAATCAATCAAGATATACATTTAACTAAGATAAAATATTTAAAACAAATGGCTCATACTCTCAAACAAACAAATAAATAAATATTTTAGTGATGATAACTAGTGGTAAGTGTGACTTCGATTTGATCTAATGAGTATGGATAAACATGTAGACATGAACAACTCAGTTCGATATTAAAGTCATAGGAAATTTAACATAATTTAATGAATTCAATCAATAAAACTACTTAGATACTAACGTAAATAACAATAATAACCTAAAAGTGATTTAAATAAATCCATATTTATCAGATAGATGCACCTGATTACAGGGACGGAGCTATTTAGGGGCACACGGTGACACGGGCCACCGTTAAATTCCTCCGTCGTAGTGTAAAAAATTATGGTGCCACCGTATCAATTTGTTGTGTGCCACCATATATATTTTGAAACTACAATAATGACATAAGTTTTCTTTGGTTGAGTTGGTTAGTTAGTTGTCTTATAACCATGAGGTCATCTGTTCAAGTACTATTAGAAACATTTTTTTTAGATTTTTGCTTTTAATTTCAAATTTAGTGTTTATATAGAAAAATTGTTTGTACTAAGAATTAAACTTGAGACTTCACCTTTGAAAGAAAAAAGATTTTTGCTTTTAATTTCAAATTTAGTGTGTATATAAAAAAATTGTTTGTACCAAGAATTGAACTTGTGTCTTCACCTTTGAAAGACAATAAACCAACCACTATTTTAATAGAGATTTTGTGAAAATTTTCTTTATACATGTTCTTTATAGTTAAGTGGTGCCACCGTTTGAAATAAGTTTTAAATTCGTCTCTGTCTGATTAAATTAACATATATGAGGATACGAAAAATAATTCAAATAACATTCAGCGTAGTTTCACGCCTCTTGAACTTAACCCTTTTATTATTATTTTAATACTTTTTTTTATATTAAAATAGTTAAAGCTAAATTAAATTTTTTTAATTAAGATTGTGATACTTAAACCATCTTAACACCAAAGAAAAGAACAAAAAAGTAAACACATTATCACAATCATGGCTACAGTAACCAAATCGGTAAAATAGGAAACTAAATTTTTTTTGGGAAATTTCACTCATGTCCTTGCAAACTTTTAATATTACTTCTATATCCTTGTAAACTTCAAAACTACATATATATCCTTCTAAAACTAAAAAAATTACATATATATCCAAACTCATATTTTAATTAAGGTTAAATCAATTTAATATCAAAAAACTTATCTAAAATTTAAAAACTACATGATATTACCAAACTACCCTTAATCACACATAAGTAGATAATTTTGCTAAAGATTATGGAGCTAACTTTACCAAACTAATAGATTGGAGATATTACCAAATGGCGCCAATTCCTTAATTCCTTCCCGCCAGCTTGATTTCCCCCAAATTTTTTTCAATTTTAATCTCACTTCCTCTACTTCGCAAGAAATCTTGACAAAAACCCACTTCTGAATCCTCCATTTGTCTTCCTCAAACTCCAAAACAAACTCAAGAGATCCAACTATATTACCGTCAACAGCCCCTCCACTACTGTTGGTTTGTTCTTTCATTTCAACTGCTGCTTTCTTTAATCATTAACTTCTTTATAGTCAAAATTTATGTTTTTTTACTGATTTCGATTAGGGTTTTCTTTCTGGGCCATTTTCGCTAGGTTTCATGTGTTCTTGTTTCAATAGGTTGGAGTTTTTTTTGCTTTTTATCAATTTAATATCCAAACTTATCTTTAGTTTGGTAATATAAGAAAACTTATCTGTTAGTTTGGTAATATTAAGAAACTTATCTATTAGTTTAATAATATTAAAAATCTTATCTGTTAGTTTGGTAACTTCACTTTTTGTTTAACAGATAGATGCAATTAAGGGGAAGGGAAGCAAGGAAGGAATGGAGGAAGGAGAGAGAGAGTAGAGAGAGAGAGAGAGAGAAAAGGAAAGGAGTGGGTTTGTGTCTTGTTTTCTTCTTTACGTGAGGACTACATGTGACTAAGGGTAATTTGGTAATAATATGTGTTATTTTGAATTTAATAAAGTTTTTTTAATATTAAATTGATTTAACCTTAATTAAAATATAAGTTTGGATATATAAGTAATTTTTTAAGTTTTGGAAGGATATATATGTAGTTTTGAAGTTTGCAAGGATATAAAAGTAATATTGAAAGTTTGCAAGGACATGAGTGAAATTCTCCCTTTTTTTTTTTTATGCAACGATGAACTATTTATTATATTTTTGTGTAACATGAAAAAAATTTCTTTTATATAATCCAAACGGTAAGCATGCAATACGGTTTATTAAATTTAATCAGCAGCAAATTAAAAAAAAATATCTAAACTAATAAACTATAGTATTGCAAAGTGAAAAGAAAAGTTTCATCCAGAAACAAGTTTCGAGGGATGTTATTTATTTTTATTTTTAATAGGGATTATTTCTTCAAAATGTATCCAACTATCCCCAATATACTATTTTATGTATCAACCTAAAAAATTTTTTTTGTATATATCAAACTTTATTTTTGAGTCTATTATGTGTATTTTTTATACACACAATAATATATTGAGGGATGGTTGGATACACATAATAGACTCAAAAATACACACAATAGACTAAAAAATAAAGTTTGATATATACAAAAGAAATTTTTTTAGGTGGATACATACAATAGTATATTGGGGATAGTTGGATACATTTTGAAGAAGTAATCCCTTTTTAATATTAAACATGCAATATGAAAAGAAACAAGGTTTTGATGCCCGTGCTTTGCCGCGGGTCACCGTGTATATAACGTTTTTTATAGCTAAATTTTGAAGTTGTAGACGATTTAAAGTTATTGGGATGATTATTAATGAGTGTTATTAACCAAATGAAGTAAACTGTAAATTTTACAATTTCAAATAATAGTATCGTATTATTTTTTATTACTATAATAAAATTTTGATTAATTAGTTTCATTAAATGACGTTTTTAGTCCTTTTACTATTTTTGAGTAAATATATAATCGTAATATATATGGTATACAATAAGATAATTAGATAAAAAATTATTCAATATTAGGCTCATTTTGAAGGTATCGACGATACGATTATAACGGCGTAATTTGTTTAAACTGAAACGCATTTTAACATATTTTAGCCAATATACGATATATGGCTAAAGCGTGAAATGAAATATAGAAAACTAAAAAGTATAAAATTAATAAATATTATAAGTCTAAGAGGTAAAATGTAACTTCCACAACTAAATTATTTAAAATAATATAAATCTATTGTTCATAAAATATTATATAAGTTTATGAATGAAAATGTAAATTTTCAAAAAATGTCGTGAACATCCATCAGAATAGTGCACACCATTTCTGATAAACGCAATTAAAATAATAATACGATATTGTTCACAATAGGCAATAAGATAATTAAATCAAAAAATATTCAGTATTAGGCTCATTTCAAAGTATCGGCGATACGATTATAATGGCGTAATTTGTTTAAACTGAAACGCATTTTTAACATATTTTAGTCAGTATACAATATGTGACTAAAACGTGAAATGAAATATAAAAAATTAAAAGATAAAAAGTGAATAAATATTATAATCTAAGGGGGGAAAATGTAACTTGCACAACTATGATTATATATTATATAACCGTACCATATATAATGCGTAGTATAATAATTACATCAAATAATATTCAATATTGGGATCATTTCGAACGTATCAACGATACGATTATGATGGCGGTAATTTGTTTAAAGCGAAACGCATTTTTTAACATCTTTTAGGCAGTGTACGATATGTGGCTAAAACATGAAATAAAATATAAGAAAGTCTAAGGGGGTATAGTGTAAATTTCAAAACTAATTTAATTATAATATTATGAAGTTAGTGTTGAATGAATAGTAAACAAATATTAAAAAAATAGGGAAACACTTCATAAACACTATGATAAATGTTATATTGTATAATTTGATGAACACAATAGCAAAGTAAAATCAATTATTAGGCTATACTCACCGATTAGCAATGCTATATTAGCATAAAATTTATAAATTATATAGATAAAGAAAATAAACATGTGTACCCGTAATGAAGTAACAACATGCAAGCTTTTTTCCTGCAATGGCAGCAAACACACTAGACAAGATAACAAGTTGGTTTGGCAGCGGTAGATAGAAGCTAATTATCGAGCATACGTGCTGATAACGTGTTAAATAAAAAAATAAATAGAACAACAAGGAATAGAGAGAGAATAAATCTGTAATTCTCATTAATCATAAAGTCCTTTATATAGGGATGAATAACATGAAGATAACTAAGGTTATGTTTGGCAAACTAGCTGATAAGGTAACTTATGACTGATAAGGTAGCTAATGACTGATAAGCTAGCTGGTGACTGATAAGGTAGCTGAGACTGATAAGCTAACTGATGAATAAGTTACGTCTGACATAAACTAGCTGATAAGGTAGCTAATGACTGTAAAATGACAAAAAAGACATGTTTAAAAATTAATAGTATAAAATTTAACAAAGGTATATTTGAAATAAAAAACAAAAAGTCACATAAGTCACCAAAAGGCTGGTGAGAGTAGTTTTTCAAAAATCTAACTTATAAGTTAACTTATAAGCTAACTTATGGTCATCCAAACATGTACTTGACTTATAAGGTGACTTATAAGCTAACTTATAAGTTAACTTATTTTTACCAACCAATGCCTAAGAGATATTGTAGTTTAATTTAACTTTTAATATTTATCTCTATCTAATCTCTATCGTCATATCTTTTAGACGATTACACATTTATCCTACAACAATTTTCTAATTTTATGTTATTATTAAATTTTTGTGATCTTATTTAATTTTTCTTTTTAATATAAATTTTACTATATGAATAAAATAAACAAATAACTGAATTTATATTATGCAATTAGTTAATATATTGTAATTATCAAAAACAACTAAAAGATGGTTAGTGGTGGCTAATCTTGTATTTGGTGTGGGAAAGTCACAGGGAAAATTTTCCAGTCAAACATCTAGGGATTTTTTTGCTGCTAAATATATTTGGATATGGGAATATGGCGGTCGATTGTAGTTAGGAAAATGGAAAAAACAAAAATATGCAGATCGGTTGGAGATGTTCTTATATCAATTTTTTAGGATATCTATGATCTGTTTATTGGGTTGTTTACAACATTTGAAATGCAAAAGATAACCAATTAAGTTCTTTCATCATCCAAGTAAAACAATTGAATAAACAAGATTTAAAATTTAAGCTAAACATTTATACAAACACTTGGAGTACAAATTAAGACCATCCTACTAAAACCAATTAAAGAAGACAAGTATTTAAACCATAAACCATTCAACAAGCATACATAATAAAGAAGAAAAAAACCTTTATAGTAGAATTCACTTTTACGAAGAAAGAAAAGAAAACAAACTTTTATGATGGAAGATGGTTGTTGACGTCGTTGTTGATGATAAGAGGAAGCAGACCAAGATGAGAGCAAGATGAAACAAGCCACACAATAAAATTTGTTTTGATGAAATATCTTGATTTGAGGTTATTAAATTATATATTATATTGACCCAGGTCGTTTGAGAAACCGCCAAATCGATCAGGGCCGTTTAAAATAACCCCAACTTCTGATCTGGACCGTTTAAACTCAATTCCATCCCCACTCCCCTCCTTCCCCTTCACGGTTATGAACACCGCTTCCATCTCCACTCCTCTCAACTCCCAAATTACTCCCACGTCTGGTTCCTTTCCTCTCGTCTCCACGTCCTCCTCAAATCACTGCCAAACCCAAATCATCGTTTTAAAATGACAACTTCTTAACAATATCTGATTGAATATTTACAGTAGAGTTCTGTCTCGCCATGGCTTCCCTTTCGATTTCTCTCCACACAATCGCTTGAGAATCAGATGTTGAATCCCTATATGATCACTTTGAGAACCCTACAAATAATGAATCTATATTGAACTCATGTCATATACCCGGCCTACGGACGGGTATAGCTAGTTGCTAAGGATTTGAGAAGGTTTCAAAAGTTTGTTTACAATTTTTTTGACCTTTTCTACTTTGATTGTAGTATTCTAATTTTTTGAATATATATACATTATCATTTTTAAACCACAATGAAATAGAAGGATAAACGATTTGACAACTTTATTCTTTATAAAGATTTGATTTTTGAATGATAGTAATTCAACAAATATGTTAACTTGCTGCAATTTTCTTTTTTCATAAAAATGGTGAAAATCAAGCAAATAACTCTTTATCTACATTACAATTGCAATATTTATAATCTTCAATATTTTGAACTATCCTAAATAATTGGCCATTGATTTATATATAAATGAAATGGACTCTTAAAATTTTCTAGTCCATTTTTTCGAAACAACCGATTTTATTAATTTAAAGGTTTGAGTTAAAAAATTTAGAATTATATTATTATTTTATTACAAAAATTACATCTAACCAAATTTAATGAATTTTCTTTTTGTTATTTTAATTTCATTGAATAGTTATCAATTTTTTATTTATTAATTATATAGTTAGGTCATCCACAGCCGTACAAATCATACCACCTGTACAGGCTGTCACTTCAGCGTCACATCAGCTTTACCACCATCTTACCACAACCATACCATTTCATCCACAGCCGTACAGATCATAAGTAAGATTGAAGAGAGAGATGCATGTTTAACAGGGGACACTACTTCTGTTAGTTTACCTTGTCAAATTGAAAAATTATTTTTAAAAGTTGATGACGTGTTAAAATATTTATTGGCAGAGAGAGTTAATACAGGGAATAGTGGTATAGAAGATTTTCTTCCTAAATCAATAAACAATTTTTGCCCTCAAAAAACAATCTCAAACACCCTCCAAATGTATACTTGCCATTCAAGTCCTATTTATGTTGGAAATCGTATTCTAGAGTTAAGAATGATTTTATTTAAAACAAGAATGTTACTTTACTTTAGATTTCCAAAGTTTATATAATTCATCAATTACTTTATATAAATTAAATGTTTTTTATTATAGGTAAATTGTAGGAAAAAGAAATTCGCTCTTTATATCGAGAACTAATATAAAAAATGGAAGACAAACCTTTTTGTTATAACTCAAATGAATGATGATAATAGAAAAACATCCTATTTCATAACAACTTGAAACAAGGCTAAAAATCAATAACCATACTGAAAAAACAAAATTAACTTAGCAAAATTACCTAAGATCAAAATTGAAATACTAGTCTTGACAAAGACACACATAGATAAGAATGTCAAAAACAGTCGCATTGAACCAAAAGCCCTACTGTCAGTTTGTAGGGTTCCAACTCAAAACCAATTGGCAATGAGTGGAGTAGCCCAGGACCCTTATAAGCACATTACAAGTTCACTTTGTGTCGATGTGGGACATTGCTTAACACGCGCCCCTCACATGTGGCGTTCTTTTCAGCCTAACACGTGGATATTTTGGGTTACGTGGAGTCCGTGCGGCTTTTTGACCAACCACGGGTGAACCTTGCTCTAATTCCATGTCAGTTTGTAGGGTTCCAACTTAAAACCAATTGGTAATGAGTGGAGTAGCCCAGGACCCTTATAAGCACATTACAAGTTCACTTTGTGTGTTAGAATATGTGGAACCCCTAGATTAATCTCCAAAAGAGCCCTTGAGGAGAGAAGGGGGTTCCAACATATATAGTGAAGATTTGGTCCAAGTCTAGCCGATGTGGGACTCTAACACGCCTCCTCCAACAGAGGCTAGATAGTGTAACACCCCAATTCTAAATATCTATCTAGTTATTTGTTATCACTATTATTATTATTATTAATATTATTATTATTAAGCTAGGATTACTTAGATTTCTTTGGGATTAAGCTAGATGGGATTATTTAAATAAGCCTAGACCTCCTTATATTTCTCATAAGCATTCTATCAGCCTTGAGAGAAAGGATTAGAAGGAGATAGAGAACCGAAAGAGAGAGAGAGAGAGAGAGAGAGAGAGAGAGATTTCGGAAAGGAGTCGCAACGAGTTCGTTCTTCAATCGTGTAAGGTATCGCTCGAAACTTCTCGTTAGCTTTTGTGCAAACTAGGGTGTTGTCATCATCACATCGTTTTGAATCGTAGGAGCGTAGGCAGTCACCGGCGTTGTTCAGCTGCCGGACCGCGCTGGCGGAAGCCAGTGTTTGGTGGGTGGTGTTATGGTTCCAACCGGCAGCGGTGGTGGTCATGTAGATCGAACCGGCAGTAGCCGGCGATCGGGTTCGAAGACAGCCACGCCGGTGAATGCCGGGGTGGCGTTGTCGTTGTCTACGCCGGCGGAAGTCGGCAGCGGTGGTGGGTTTACCATACGTCGGCTGTGGTAGGTGTCGTGAGGGGTTTGACAGCGGCGGCGGTCGTTTGTCTGGCTGCTGTGCGTGAGAGATGCAGCGGTGGTTGGCCACGCCGGCTGCCGTTCGCGGCTGTGGTACGGCGGCGGTTGGCCTTGGCCGACTGCTGTCCCTTGGGGTTGTTGGTCCCAAAGAGGTGACCTTCAAGCAAGGATGGTGTTTGGGATTATAGAAGGGGGGGTTGAATATAATCACACAAAGTGTCACTTTTAAATTCTTGTTTTATAAACAATATGAATTTACAGATTGTTGCGGAAATAGAAAAGACTACAAGTCTAAACTAAACAATCTAAGTTCTTTCACTATGCACTAGAGTGAGAAGATTAAGAAAAGAAAGAAGATAGAGGGAATAAAGAAAGAAAGGACTCGAGTAGAATTAGGATGAAGAAGTAGTGTGGAGAACATCTCTTCAAGTCCTATTTATACTCAATGCATTAAATGCATGTAGAACCACTTTTGTGTACGTGTCACAATGTAAGTGGTCCTTTGTACTATTTACTATAAACAAATACTCTTTGCATGGTGTGCAAAAGAGGAAGTGTGTAAACAGTTGCCTTGAGGTCTGATAAGTACGGAGGGAACAGTAAAGAGACTATCCTTATGTACTTTTGTGTCAGTAAAGGCGGATAATCCTTTTGTGAATTAGACTAAGACATTACACTAATCCTTTCAGGATCAGGATACTGATCAGTGACTACAGTCCTGAAGCTGGTGCGGTTCAGGGTCACTTGTATCCTGATGAACCTTCAGGATGTCATACGATATTGAGCAGCCTGCTATCAGTGAGTTCCGTCTTCAGATCACGAGCATGCTGTTCCTGTCATCAGCTAAGTCTTCGACGTTGCTGATGGTTCTTTGAGTATGATCTTGATGTCTTCAGGAGGTCTTCACTTCAGTGGATAGGATCAGTAGACTGCAGAACAGACTCGTTCGTCTCCTGATCCTGATCCTGATTACTATAAAATTATGTTACAGCATAAGTAACATGGAATAACACTGAACAGACTCAGTGATAATTCCTCAAGCTATAACAGAAGTAAAAACCTATTCACTAAGTAAAGATTCAGGATCATTATCATTTCATCAGGTCTTAGGAGAGCTGGATCAACAATCTCCCCCTAAATGATAATGATAAGACAACAGAGAAATTGTCTAAGTCTAGAAAGAAAAAAAGTTTCTAAGTCTAGATAAAACAGTAGGAAATAGAACTCATAAAGGTACATGTCCCATTTACTGTTTTGAGGGATCTTTTTCAGTACTATGATGGAATAAAGTACAATGCACTGAATTGCATTTTCATTAATCTTAATCAGGTTACAAGAGTAAAGAAAATACA
The DNA here is from genome assembly GCA_030169165.1 of Centaurea solstitialis. Classification (NCBI taxonomy): domain Eukaryota; kingdom Viridiplantae; phylum Streptophyta; class Magnoliopsida; order Asterales; family Asteraceae; genus Centaurea; species Centaurea solstitialis. Next base: position 15,999,713 of record CM058044.1, on the reverse strand, counting down.
AGAGTACATAAGTGAAGTACTGAAAGCAAAATTACAAAAATATTCTAACTATCAGAGTCTTCGCTAAATTCTTCAGTCTTGACTACGATTGGAACAGGAGTATTGCTGAAGGCGAGTCGATGATCGAGTATAGCTCTGACAGTGCGAATAATCTCTTTATTATCTTGGTTTTTCTTGTCTCTTTGAGCGGTGAAGAGAACAGAAACCAAGTGTTCATATGGTGCTTTGTGTAGCTCGCTGAAACGCTGAAAGCGTAGTATCTTGGAGTTGTCACTTACACAAATACCATGAACAGGTTCTCTGATGACTTGTCCTTCAGAGAGAGAAACTCCTGGAGGGAGTGAAAGATCAAGCATCGAGAGGTCCAGTGGCTTGACAACCATCCTGGGCATGCAAGGAGTTGGTCTCCTTGTTGAAGCACCGGCTGATCTTCGAACAGGTGGCTAAGGCAGTGCTGAAGAAGGCTGGAGAAGGTCATCAGGAATTTCGGTTGTCCTTCTGATGCGTGCAATAAGTCCATTAATGACTTCTTCTACTTCAGCCCGATAGTTTCTGTTGGCTTTGGGAAGTAGGCTTCTGATTTCATTCCACTCTGACAAGTTGTATCTTTCCAACTTGTCAAGAGTGTGTTGCACATCCTTGACTCCTGAGCGTTTGACGGTGATCCATGTTTTTGCTCTTTTGCCGCGAGTTCGGCTGAGATGGATTCCAGAGATAGCAGCACCATGTTTTCTGAGGTGAAGGCGGTCTCTGCACCAGTCAAGCTCTGTGTTAACTTCTTCAGACTGAGCTTCAGCGTTTCTGTTGAAGACCTTCAGCGCGACCTTCTGTGCTAGAACAGGATCAGCACTTATTTCTGCATCTTCTTCAACAAAATCTGATGCAAGCCTTTGAGCGGCTTGAGCAGAGAGAAAGGCTTCCTTCTGCTTTTTATTGTGCTCCTCCTGAGCCTGTACAGCAGCGTTGTATTCCTCTTGTGATAGATAGGCGAACTCGGAGTCCCAAGAGGTACGAAGAGGAATTTTTACTCTTGTACTCTCGAGTCGCTCTATCACGGCGTCTAAACGCCCATCCCCGTTGACATTAGCAGAGTTGTCAGGGTAATTCTCACCTTCAGATCTAGGAGAGTTAGAGGGAGGAGATCTGGGAGAAGAGGCAGGGGTAGAGAAGTCATCAGAGATGAATTCATCATCTGATGATAGGCAAATGGTTTCAGGAGGGGCTCTTATTTCAGGGGTTCTTGAGGAGGATGCTTCAGGGTTAAAGCGGGTTGGTTTAGAGGGAATGGATTCAGGGTTTAGAGGAGTTACTCTGAAAGTCATTCTGCTTAATTCGGCTCTTGTCTGTTCTGATGGACTATTCTCCATGAGGCGAATAATCTCACCAGTGACAGAACCAAAGTTCACATCCTGAAAGTCAGAGTTGTCTTGGTTTTCAGGTTCAGAGGTTTGTTTAGGAGAAGAATGGGGTGTTGGTTCAGGGGTAGGTTGTTTGGGTGGTTGGTAGACAACCATTTGTAGGTTGTTTATTGGAGAGTCTTCAGAGGAGGTGTCAAGGGTGATGTTTTCAGGTGTAGGTTTAGATTTAAGGAGAGTAGAGATTGGTTGGTTATCAGAGGATGAGGGAGAGGATGGTAATAGTAACGTACCAGGTGCACCGGGGTTCTCCCCCTGAGATTGTGCAGGCCCTGGAGTGGGCGTTGAGGTTGGAACCTTCTCGACGAAGAAATCGTCGTCTTCATCATCATCATCTTCATCATCATCCTCTTCCTCGTTCGTTCCCCCCTGTTCGTTTGTTCTCCAGTTGGTGGAGGGGGAATAAACGGAATGGTCTCTCGGCTGTCTCTCCCCCTCAACAGGTGCCTGTAAGGCAGCTGTTGAAATACTCCGCTGGAGGAGAGAGGCCATATTTGCGTTCAGCTTCCTGTTGATGAAGGAAGATGAGAGGAGAGACTGGAGAAGTTCCCTGTCTACCGCGGTGAACGATGGCGGCGGAGGAGGAGCAGTGGTCAGCGAGTTCACTGCAGTGGCAAGCTCGGCCACTTTCTCCTGGAGGGCTCGAAGGCCAGTCTCCTGTGCATCCAACCTCTGCACCACTATTTGTTGGAAGTTGGTGGTGGAGGTGGAGTTGTTGTTGACCGCTGAGGAAAGAGCGGGTAACGCCGTGGCCTTCAGGTCGTCTACGGACGCCTGAAGAGAGGAGGAGGAGGTAGCCACCTGAGATACCTTGTCATGGATGGCATCCAGACAAGGTATGGTGATTGTGACACCAGTAGGAGCAGGGGCGGCAGCGGCAGCGGCAGCAGTGGCAGTGGCTGCGGCGGCTTCGGCGGCAGAGGCAGCGGCCTTGGCTGCTGCAAGCTCAAGTTCCAAGGCCTGAAGCTGGGCCTTGTGAGCGTCCTCTTGTTGCTGGAGTGCCGTGCGGACCTCCTGCAATTGCCTTTCAGCGGACTGCCGTCGTAGCTCAGTTGCGCTTAGCTGACGGTCGGCATCCGTGAATATGAAGTCGTTGAAGGGGTCATCCTGATGGAGTTGGGACGGCCCTTCAACTGCTGCTCCTAAAGAACCTGTAAACAGAGTAGCTAAGTGAGTACTAGAAGACTCATTAGCTTTCATAAAAGAAGAAATGGTAATATTATGCTTAACAGTATTACCTGAGGCTAGGAGGGTATCAGAGCGATTACCCTCCACGTTCTCTGAGTGTTCGAGATGAACAACCTCAGGTTCTTGTTGGACAGGAGCAGAGATGGAAGTATCTGCAGTTGAAGAAGTTTTAGATAAAGGAGATGGTTTATTAAATATTTGAGGCAGGGTAATATAGTATTTCTTACCAGCTGCTGCCTTCTTTTTCTTTGACGCCTTGGATTTGGCGCGTTTGGGCTGTGGTGGAGGAGAGGAGCCAGAGGGAGGAGGGCGCTTCAGAGGCGCCGAAGAGGTTGCAGCTGGGGAAGTCAGTATTGGGTTAGCTACTGACATAGCATGCAGAGAAGAAGAAGAAGGTGGTTTGGAAGAGAAGAGAGAAAACATACCTTGAGCAGGAGCAGAGATAGGTTGTTCCTCTGCGTCTGGTTGTGGTTCAGGGACAACCAGAACTGTAGACAGAGGGATATCATCTGCTTTGGGAGACAGCTGCTTCAGAAACTTCACGCCTAGGGCGTAATTGTTGAAGTTTCCCTCTGTTGGGTAATTTTCACCCATGTGTAGTGCCAGAACTGCAGTGAAGAACCGGGTGTAGGGGACGTTCACCACCCTGGTGCGGTTCTTGATCTTCTTGATCATGTCGTCCCAGATACAGCGGACATAGTCAAACTTGCGATTTTTGATCGCAGAGTAGACCATGTTCTGTATGACGGTGGGGAATTGTTCTGTGCTCCCCGTCTTCCCTGTCAGACAGAGACCAAACGTGTTCCATATGTAATAGAACGTCGCGTTTAGCCCTGTCTTGTAGACAGTGGCAGCAGTCTTTGCCAGAGGTTGGCCTTCACGCACAGGCCATTTGTAGCCGATGGCATCCAGGAACTCGATGACGTCGTCAGAGGAAGGAGCAGGAGGAAACTTCTGCTTCTTGGGAAAGTTGAGGACGTTCCTCAGAGTCCCAATTCCGAACGAGATGATGTCGTCCTTTATCTGGAACTTGATTACTTCGTGCATCTTGCCCTTTGAATTCCTTTCCTGGGCAGTGGTAGCAGTGGACCACAGCTGCAGGAGCAGGGGTTTGTTGGGCGCTGGGTTGATCGTGAACGCCGTCTTCAGGGGACACGACAGAAGGAAGTCCCTGGCAGGCTTCAGAAACGCCTTGTTTGTAGGGAGATCAAATATCCCAATCAGATTGTTGGGTTTGAACTGTAAGTCGTGTTGGGGAATGATGATTGGTAGGTTTCCAGTAGCAGTCATCAGTGTCGTGGCCTCAGAGGAGAGCTGGGCGTCCAAGGAAGTAGATGTAGTAGCAGCCATTCTGTTAACACATAAAAACAACATATGTGGATGATTAAGAATCCAAAATATGTATTTTTCTTCACTTTTTAATGAACACAGAATATGTTCATAAAAGTGGTGAAATCCTTTATACTTGGAATGGATTAGATACCAAAATACACAAAAGGAATGTGTTTTGGTATTAAAGAGAAACTTTTATTTTGATGAATAGATATCAAAATAAGAGTTTATGATTGTTCTTAAAAGAAATAAGAACACCATATAAACTGTTTTAACAAAAATCTTAGAAGATTTTGGAAAAGCTAAGATCAAACGGAGTGATCTTAGGGTTTTTGGAAAAACGATTAACAAAATAAGCTGTTTAGGTGAAGAATGCCAACTTACAATGTAGAAAGAACAAGAGTAAAGAAACACTTACGATGATCTTGTTAAGGAAAAGTGGTGAGTGTTCTTGGTGTTCTTGAGAGAAAAGAGAAGTTCTTGCTTTTTCTTGCTTGATTGCTTAGAGAGAATTATGTGAGCGTAAAGAGTGTAATGGATTACGAGTGAGGTTTTTATACCTCGTGGTAGGAGAGAGAAAATGGATGAGAGAGAAACGGGCGGCTAAATTCAAACGTAATGATGAATAAAGGAAGTTCTACGCGCTTTCACGCACCTGACACACGTCGTGGGGAACAGGAAACGTCCCATTACGTGTCAGTGCAGATGACAAGTTTGTTTTATTTGAAAAGATAAAAACCGCCTTTTCAGGGGATAATTCCATTTTGATGAAAGATTTGTTTTCTTGGAATTGGAGTACTTATCAGATAAGTACTGTTTTGGGAAAGTCCTCTTATCACATTTAATGCGATAAGGTTTCAGGAGCAGAGGTACTTACCTGAGAATCATCAGTATTCGGATTTTGAACAAAGATTTTGTAAGTACTGAATAGAGTCATCCTCTGATGAGAGTTAGTTCAGGAGTTGTTAAAGAAAGAGTCCTGAGAATAGTTATTCTATAGGATTTAACAACTGTTTGTCCTGATAAACTTCAATCATCAGGATTTAACATCCCAAGTTCACTGATGAGCATATTGAAACGCGTTACATCCAGTGGTTTGGTAAATAGGTCAGCAAGCTGATATTCAGTAGGGACAAAATGGAGTTCAATATCACCATTCATCACATGATCCCTGATGAAGTGATATCTCACTTCAATGTGCTTTGTCTTGGAGTGTAAGACAGGATTGTTGGCGATGGCTATCGCTGAAGTATTGTCACAGTAGATAGGAATTTTAGAAAGTTGTATGTCATAGTCCTGAAGTTGATTTCTCAGCCACAGGACTTGAGCACAACAGATTCCTGCTGCAACATATTCAGCCTCAGCAGTTGATGTGGACACAGAGTTCTGTTTCTTGCTAGTCCAACTCACCAACTTGCCACCAAGTAGGTGACACCCACCAGTGGTGCTTTTCCTGTCAATCTTACATCCTGCAAAGTCACTATCAGAATAAGCTGTTAGATCGAACCCTGAGTCCTTGGAGTACCAAAGACCCAGATTAGGAATTCCCTTCAGATATCTGAAGATCCGCTTTACAGCGGTCAGATGGGATTCTTTGGGTTCAGCCTGATAACGAGCACAAAGACATGTAGAATACATGATATCAGGGCGTCATCCCACTGTGGGATAGATACAAGTGCGAGTCACTTTGATGTTTATCTGTATAACATCAAAGAACAGAGAATCTGACCATCACCTGAAAACATTCAGCTCAAGAACTCTGATTCTGACAAAAGCACACTTTCAAGAAGCTTGGATCACTGAGACACCATAATCATGAAGGAACTAGGAGATGATATTAAAATAGATGCACAACTTCTTTAATCTCTCAACCGATCAAGAAATTAGCCGATTTCCTGAAAACCTTCAGAACTGAAACACAACCAAACCCTGCTTCAACCTTCTCAATCAGACAGATGATCATCGGCACTCGAACGTCTAAATCACAACCATAACTCCAGATCAATGATTGCAAACTTTCAAAGTTCTAGTTGATCAGGCCAGAACAATGATAGAAAGCACTCAAAAAGCTAGCATCCACAAGAACCAGAACACTGACGGATAGCTCTCAATGCTCTAAGTGATCAGTTTAGAACACTGATAAAAACTAGTCAACGGTCTAGCTCCCACAAGGAAAACTCCAGAAGAGCGATTGCAGAAGCTCAGGTGTCTAACCAATCCAACCGAAAACAAAATCTGATCATCCACAGTCTGAATATCGACATCAAATCTGGCTTATCTTCAAAGAAACTGATCAGCGGGGAAATGAGAGAAATTCAATTTTCAATTTGTAGTCGATTCTCGAAACAACTTCAGAGACAGAAAGAAATCAAGAATCGATTCAATCTTCTTAAACAGTCAGATGACAAGAACCACCATCAAAACTTCAGTACTGATAAGCGCAAAAGCCACGCCAACAATGAGTGGTTACAACAATGTCGCCCACAAGAAACCATACACTCATTGAAGCTGGTGAGGGGGAGAGAACTACTAAAGAACTAGATTCTGAAGAAAAGAAAGCAGGAAATCATCCGACTGAAAAATCCAACCAAATACAACACTCAATCACCGCCGTCTCGAAATCGTTACAAATCTGACTTGGCTTCAAAGGGTTTGGAACATTTGAGGGAATGAAAGAAATTCAATTTTCATAAAAAGAAAATTTGAATTTTGGGCTTTTATTGGGCTTTAGAAAAAAATAGAGATGAAAAAATTGGCCGAATAAGCACAGGGATTTCTGAAGCTAACTGGAACTGGATTGGATTGGATCTGAATTATTACAAAAATATTGGTGATCAATCTTGGGCCAATCTGAACTTTACGGCCGAAAAAGAAATTTAGGCCCAACTGAATAAATCTTGCAAGCTCGATTGATCCTTTAATCTTGAACTCACATCAGAAAAATAAATTCTGAACTGGATATGACATTTCAGCTCTTCAAATAAATGTCTCATCAAAAAGTTCTGATAAGGAAGCTCTTTTAATCTCGAACCACCTGATACGGGGGTCAGCGGAAAAAAAAAATTTAGCCAACAATTCAGGGGTTGAACTTGAACATATGCACAAACATGAAGAACATGGACCAATTAATAAAAGACACATCAGCCCTAAACTCAGATAAGATTTTCTTGAAGAAAAAACACGTGGACCAATTAGAAATTGACAAGTCAGCTCGAGAAGTCACGTGGACCAACAAAAACACGCCAAATCAGTGCTGAAATAAAGAGATTCCACGTCAGATTCTCGGTCAGCAGTAGCTTGAGGCGCTGACCGAGCGTCTGCTTGAGCCTCTGACCGAGATGAAACGCTCTGACCGACGATAGTTTCTCTGACCGAGCTCTGCTCGAGCTCTGACCGATGAAACAAGCTCTGACCGAGCTCTGACCCATTAACTCGAGTGCTGACCGAGGAAAAATTCGCTGACCGAGTGCTGACCTATCCAATTCGAGTGCTGATTGCCTCTTATTCCTTGTTTGCATCTGACTGAGCTGATTTCTTGAACTTTGGCTCGAGACTTGGCTATTATGGCTTGAAATATGGCTCGAATTAAGAACAAAATGGCTCGAGACATAGCTTAAGAGAGAGAATATCTTGAGCCATACTTTTTCTGCTTTAAAGTACACTCGAGATGCCATTTTGACCAGCTTTTGACTTAAAAAAAATCAGCTTTTTCAGCCTTAAAGTACACTCGAGATGAATTTTTATCAGCTTTTTCTGCTCTAAAGTACACTCGAGACATCCTTAAGAGAGAGAATCTCTCGAGCCATATTTTTTCTGACTGAAATTCTTGAAAAAAAATGCTCGAGTTGTACTTTTTCTGAACAAAATTTTCATTTTAGGCTCGAGACATATGAAGATTAGACTCGAGACATATGAATCTGCAGCTAAAAACTCCATTAATGGACCTCCATTGATGAACTTCGAACAAAACCTCGAAAATCCATCAATTTATGCCCAAAAATCATCGAATTTACAAATTTAAACACCAAAAACTCAACTCTAACAACATGAGAACACTGATCCAGATCCAAAACATCAAATCTTCATAATCTTCAAGCTCCAATCCAATTTTCACCATTTTTTTCACCAAAATCTTCAAAAATCCAAAATAAAACCTCCATTGCTTGATTTCTAAGGATCGAAACGAATTGATTAATTCGTTCTAGCTCTGATACCACTTGTTAGAATAAGAAATCAAGAACAATTAGAGGTGAGAGAGATCATGAAGTCATCATCTTATTCATCAATGGTGGAAAGTACAAAACACCTTGAATTACACACACTTAACTATTTAGACGACTCTCATAACTCTCTCAAATGCCTTTCCATCTCTATATATACCTCTACACTATAGCCCCTCTATCTATACAACAATTTACACTTTAAGCCCTCCATTTCTATTATTTACAATAGAATGATTCTTTATAAAACTTTCACATATAAGGACATTTTATGTCCTAACAATACAAAATGGCTCGAAATATCAATATCTGAACCTACAAACAACTTTTTTCAAAGAAATCTAACCCAAAATGGATCAAAAACTCAAAATTTCATCTTCTTTCTCAAGAAAAACTCAAGAACACCAAGAACATTTTCAACCCAAAAATTTCAAAAACACAGATTTAACCTCTAAAACCAAAAACAAAAGGTAGATTTATGTCCAAAAACACTTTTTAGAAACAAATCCACTCAAAAACGAATCAAAAACACACTAAATCTCACCATCACTCATGACCTCCATTGATGAACTTTGAAGATCTTCAAAAAATCAAAACTCAAATTTTGAAGCAAATTTGATCTAGAATGGTTAGAGATGATTAAAAAACACACTAGAAACACAAAAACACACACAAATCTACAAGATCTACAACAAAATCTACAAATCTACACAAAAAATCTATAAAACCCATTTCTTCAAAATTTCTTCAATTTTCTTCAAATTTCTTCAAATCTTCAATCAAATTGTGCACCAAATCTTCTGCCATAGCTCTGATACCACTTGTAAGTGCAAGAAACAATGGATTAAACAATCAAATCTTCATTCCATGATTGAATCTTTACAATATGAACTTTCTCTCTAGATTCTCTCTCTAGAACACACACTTATGAATATTACAATATTGCTCCTTCTTTCAAGTCTCTTAACTAACTCCTTCTAACACACTATATATACCCTTGACCTCAACACTTACTAACATTGACTTTTCTAACTAATACTTTGACTTTACATATTAATGCTTTGACTTTGACTTTGATGCTTGACTTTCTTCTTTGACTTCCATCCTTTGACTTTGTTTGACTTGAATATTGTTTCCTCATCTTGAGATCTCGGATACAATAATATTTGCTCTAACAGACTAGCTGTGAGATACAGCAGAGAGCCGATCATTCCTCTGTAGAGAGTCACGTCAACAGGTTTCCCTTTGGAATCCTTGTCAAGTGACAGAGGAGGAGCCATTGGAGTCTTCATCGGTGTACAGGATGTGAGATCAAATTTCTTCAGCATCTCATGTACATATTTACCTTGATTGATAAAGATTCCCTTTTCAGATTGCTTGATCTGAAGTCCTAAAAAGAATGTTAGTTCACCCATCATAGACATTTTATATTCAGATTTCATGAGCAACTCAAACTTTTCGTAGAGTTTGGGATTTGTGGATCCAAAGATAATGTCATCGACATATATCTGGACAAGAAGGATATGCTTAGGATATTTCTTTAGAAATAAAGTGCTATCAATCTTTCCACGAACAAAACCTTTAGAGAGAAGAAAGGTTGAGAGGGTGTCATACCAGGCACGAGGAGCCTGTTTTAACCCATAGAGAGCATTGTTTAACTTGTAGACGTGATCAGGGAACTTAGGATCTACAAAGCCAGGAGGCTGAGCCACATAGACTTCTTCATTAAGTTTTCCATTCAGAAAGGCATTTTTAATGTCCATCTGATAAACCTTGAAGTTCATATGTGCTGCGAAGGCTAGGAAAAGTCGAATTGCTTCGAGCCTAGCCACAGGAGCAAAGGTTTCATCGTAATCAATTCCCTCTTCCTGCCTGTATCCCTGAGCCACAAGGCGAGCCTTGTTTCGAATAATCATACCAATCTCATCAAGTTTATTTCGAAAAATCCACTTGGAACCAATGATAGTACGTTTTCGAGGCCTAGGGACGAGAAGCCAGACATTGTTTCTGATGAACTCTGCAAGCTCTTCCTGCATGGCTGAGACCCAGGCAGGATCACGCAAAGCATCATCTATTTCTTTAGGTTCATTTTCAGAGATAAAATTAACATAAAGACAGACGTTACCAGATTGGCGTCGAGTTTTAATGCCAGAGGAGGGATTACCAAGAACTTGATCAATGGGATGATCCTTGGTCCATCGTAGAGCAGGTGGCTGATACACCTGTCCTGAAGTGGAAGCTTCATTTGCTGATGGATCAGGGAGAAGATTAGTGGGAGTAGGTTCACTAACAGTGGTTTGAGAAAAATCTTCACTGTTAGTGGGTTGATCAGGTTCAGATGGTATGATTTGAGTAATTGGAGTGGCATTTATCAGAGGTGGAGTAGTTATTTCAGTGGGTGGAATGGGAGGATCTTTTTCAAAACCATCAGGAAGGTCTTGAGGAGATGGATCAGCAATGGGAGGTTCAGGGACTTGAAAGAAAGAGTCAGCCCACTGATTTATTTCAGAATTTTCATGAGGGTGAGGGGAAGTAGGACCCGATTCATCAAACTTGACATGAATCGTTTCTTCTATGGCTTGTCTTCGTTTGTTGAACACACGGTAGGTTTTAGAGATAGAGGAGTATCCAAGGAAGATTCCATCATCAGACTTGGAATCGAACTTTCCAAGGTTATCTTTGTTGTTCAGGATGTAGCAGACACAACCAAAGATATGGAGATGTTCGATAGAGGGTTTCCTGTTACGAAAAAGTTCGTAAGGGGTTCTTCTGAAGCGCTTTACTATCATGGATCGGTTCTGGGTATAGCGTGCTGTGTTACCAGCTTCTGCCCAGAATTGAGTGGCAAGGTTGGCTTCACTCAACATTGATCGAGCAGCTTCAATCAGGGTTCTGTTTCGTCTTTCAGCAACACCATTTTGCTGAGGAGTTCTCACAGATGAGAAGTTCTGAGAGATACCTTTCTGATCGAAGAAGGTTTCCAGGGTACTGTTTTTGAATTCAGTTCTGTGGTCACTCCTGATTGATCGAACAGTAAGGTTGTTGAGTCTTTCCATCTTCCTGACGAACAAAATGATTTCTTCAGGAGCATCACTCTTGGATCGAAGAAAGAACACCCAAGTATATCTGGAATATTCATCAACGATTACCAGAGTGTATTTCTTTCCAGCAATGGATTGGACGTTGACGGGTCCAAAGAGATCCATGTGGAGAAGTTGTAGAGGAGAGCTGATGGAGGAAATCTGCTTGGACTTGAAACTAGCCCTGGTCTGTTTTCCTTTCTCACATGCTGAACAAAGAGATACCTTTGTATAGCGAAAGTCAGGAAGACCAATGACAAGATTGTTGATGCAGAGTTGATTCAGCGTCTTGAAGTTGAGATGAGAAAGACGCTTGTGCCAAAGCCAATTTGTATCAGAGGAAGCACGAGATACAAAGCAGAAGTTGTCAGTGGAAGTATTCATGTTGATGATGTAGATATCAGCATGTCTTACTCCAGTGAGAATAACTTCCTTTCTTCTGTTTTTGACTTTGCACTTCTTCTTTGAGAAGGAGACTTTGTGATTCTTATCACACAGTTGACTGATGCTCAGAAGATTATGCATCAGGCCTTCAACATAAGCAACTCTTTTGAAAGTAGTTACTTCGTTGGTCAGTGTGCCATACCCTCGGGTTTGGCCTTTACCGTTTCCACCAAAGGTCACAGCAGGACCTCTTTCTTCACGGTAGTTAGAGAGGACAGATTTAGAACCAGTCATATGTCGAGAGCATCCACTGTCCAGGTACCAAATGCCCTTATCCTGTAAAATTTAGAGTTTAAGTTTTTCTTGGTACCCATAGAACTATGGATCCAGAATTATCAGTAGGACTGGTGGAGTTAGTGGCAGCCTTGACTGATTTATCAGTTCTTGAGGCTGGAGTCTTGACTGAGGATACAGTCTTGACAACCTTCTTCCCTTTGACTGATTTGTCAGTCTTAGGATTTTTCTTTACCTTGGCTGATTTTTTAGCTTTGGTAGCATCAGGACACTTACTCGCAATATGGTCGTTTAATCCACAGTGATAACATTTGCGATATTGAAAGCGTTTAGTGTAGTCCAGAAAGTCTTTAAACTTTAAGTGAGCAGGACCAGCACCAACAATGCCTTTAGCATTGGACATTGGAGGAATTGGTTTCTTCTCCTGAGTCTTTTGCTTCAGGTCAATCTTCAGTCTGGGAGCAGGATTTTGAGAAAAAGATTTTGATCCTGAGACTGAAGGACCACCACCCAGAACTTTGTTCTTGGGTTTAGGACTCTTGGTCTTTGAAGGTGTTACAGTGTTAGATTTTTCTTTGACTGTGTTCTTTTTGCTCTTAGGAGCACCTTCAGAGTGTGTGTTAGAAGAGGAAGGAATGTTTTCAGGAGCATTGGGATCAGGGATAGAAGAAACAAATTTTCCAAATTTGAGCATGGAACTATCAGATTTAGTTCCACCACGAGTGTATCCAAGACCCCTTTTGTTTTTAACATTTCTTCCTGAGGCTAATATTTCATCAACCTTTTCAGAGGCGTCACTCCATCCTTTGATGGTGACTTTTTCAGCGTTTAACTCAGCCAGGGCTCTTTCTTTGGCAGCAAGAGCCATTTCTCTTTCAATACAGAGAGTTTTGTTTACAGTGACCTGGTCTTTATAGTTTTCTTCCAGAATGGTAAGTTGTTTTATTTTTTCTTGGCATTCTTTGAGTTGACCACGTAGGTCAATATTCATTTTTTCAGCAGAAGTTTTACCATTCAGGGCTTTGTAAAGATCAAGAGTGACCAGGTCTAGCTGAGTTAAGCTTTCAAGAGGGACGAGAGGAATAGGTACCTGACTGGAAGAATCAGTCGCAGAGGTTGAAGCTTCAGGAGTTGTGGAAGAAGAAGCTTCAGGAGCCTGAGTAGGAGTCTCTTCAGGGACCTCTTCTATCTTAGCCATGAGAGCTAAGGTAGGTTCCTCAATAATGGCCATTAGTGCCACTTGAGTGTCTTCCTCATCAGATGAGTCATCAGAGGAGACATCATCCCTGTCGCAGTCTTCTGCGATGAGACCTTTACCCTTGCGCTGAATTTTCGTCTTTTTGTACTTTTCTTTCAGGCGCTGGTATTTGGGGTTCTTAGAAGAAGATTTGGCAGAGGAGGGAGCAAACTGACTTTTCCTGTACCTGCAATCATTAGCAAAGTGTCCTTTGCCCTGACAGTTGTAGCAGATAGCAGTAGCCTTATCAATAGGGTCTGATTTAGGCTTGTCAGTAATAGTAAGATGTTTCTTTTTGTGGAAGTTTCCCTTTTTGGCAAACTTCTTGAAGGATCTGGTTAACAAAGCAAGAGATTCATTGAATTCAGGATCTTCTGACATGTCAGAGTCAGAAGATTCTAATTCAGTAATAGTTACTGAAGAATGAGTGGCGACAGTAGGAACTGAGTCAGAGACCAATGCAACAGAGTTACTTTTGGTATCTTTAGAATCTCTTATGAGATTCTTTTTCAGTTTCTTCTGTTGTTCACGGTTAAGAAGAATACCGTACAGCTCACTTAGTGTGAGTGTCTTTATGTCCTTTGACATAGTTAAGCAGGAGGTGTAGATTTCCCAATGTTCAGGAAGAGCTTCCATGAACTTGGTAACCACCTCAGAGTTAGAGTAGGTAGTACCGATAGTCTTCAGATCAATCAGAAGACAGTTGAATCTCTGATGTAGCTGGGAGAGAGTTTCATCCTTTTGATGAATAAAGCTTTCATACTGTCGAACCAAGAAAATCTTTCTTGATTCCATGAGGACAGCAGTACCCTCATATTGAACACAGAGAGTGTCCCATATTTCTCTAGCAGATCGAAGGTGGCAGACAGAATGGAATACATCGTCAGGGAGTGACATGGCGATGAGATGCCTAGCCTTGGTGTCAATGTTGAGCAGGCGTCTGTCTTCATCATTCCAGTCCGTCACAGGCTTTACCAGTTGCCTTTCAGGTACAGCTGGTTGGCCAGCGGCAGCAGGAATGGGGTGGACGGTTTGTGTAGGCACATGTGGTCCATTTTCCAGAAAGTATGGAATCTGGGGATCCGAACCAGAGAGAAAGAGTTCCATCCTGGTTTTCCAAAGAGAGAAGTTATCTTTGTTGAACCTAGGAGGTTTTCCAGCAGAGCCGGTATCAAAGTAGTTATCCTTAGCTTGAAGAGCCATGGATTAGAAGAGAGGATCACAAGATTTTTCTGAGAAGAAAATGATTGCTTGTATCTGCTCTGATACCACTTGTTGGTCCCAAAGAGGTGACCTTCAAGCAAGGATGGTGTTTGGGATTATAGAAGGGGGGGTTGAATATAATCACACAAAGTGTCACTTTTAAATTCTTGTTTTATAAACAATATGAATTTACAGATTGTTGCGGAAATAGAAAAGACTACAAGTCTAAACTAAACAATCTAAGTTCTTTCACTATGCACTAGAGTGAGAAGATTAAGAAAAGAAAGAAGATAGAGGGAATAAAGAAAGAAAGGACTCGAGTAGAATTAGGATGAAGAAGTAGTGTGGAGAACATCTCTTCAAGTCCTATTTATACTCAATGCATTAAATGCATGTAGAACCACTTTTGTGTACGTGTCACAATGTAAGTGGTCCTTTGTACTATTTACTATAAACAAATACTCTTTGCATGGTGTGCAAAAGAGGAAGTGTGTAAACAGTTGCCTTGAGGTCTGATAAGTACGGAGGGAACAGTAAAGAGACTGTCCTTATGTACTTTTGTGTAAGTAAAGGCGGATAATCCTTTTGTGAATTAGACTAAGACATTACACTAATCCTTTCAGGATCAGGATACTGATCAGTGACTAGAGTCCTGAAGCTGGTGCTGTTCAGGGTCACTTGTATCCTGATGAACCTTTAGGATGTCATACGATATTGAGCAGCCTGCTATCACTGAGTTCCGTCTTCAGATCACGAGCATGCTGTTCCTGTCATCAGCTAAGTCTTCGACGTTGCTGATGGTTCTTTGAGTATGATCTTGATGTCTTCAGGAGGTCTTCACTTCAGTGGATAGGATCAGTAGACTGCAGAACAGACTCGTTCGTCTCCTGATCCTGATCCTGATTACTATAAAATTATGTTACAGCATAAGTAACATGGAATAACACTGAACAGACTCAGTGATAATTCCTCAAGCTATAACAGAAGTAAAAACCTATTCACTAAGTAAAGATTCAGGATCATTATCATTTCATCAGGTCTTATGAGAGCTGGATCAACAGGGGTCACGGTGACGGACCGGTGAGACAAAAGTTCCGGTAGCGACGAATGGTGAGCACCGCCGTTGGCCGGCTGTTGTGGTTGCGAGGCACGGCGGCGGTAGCGACCCCGTCGCTGTTCTCGCCGTAGGATGGATGGCCGGCGGTGGTGGCGGCCTTCGCTGCTGTTGCCGTCGTGGTGGTTGACCAGCGGTGATGGCGCAGCGGCGGCGGTTGCGGCAGCCGCTGCCCGGCGGTGGTTCTGGAGCCGGCGACAGCCGACGAAGTCGTAGGTGATGGTGGTTGTTTGTTGATGAGGAAGTCGACGTTGATGATGTTTGTTGTTTTCTTCTTTTACACTTAAATATAAATATACTAGATTTTATCCCGTGTGATACACGGGGTAATTTAATTGGAAAAAATCATACGAGAAAAACAATATAACAAGTATGATTTATTTAATCTAAATTATTTACTATAATTTAATTGTGAGTCCCAAATAGAATGAGAATAAAAGATGGAGAGAAACTAAAGCTAATGATTAAGCATTGATGAACAATAATGGTGAGAATGTTGGTGAATGAATGTAGAAGACAATATGAATAACTAGAGAATATCTTGGGATTGCTTCTCAACAAAATAGGCTACCAACATCTACACAAAACCCTAGGCTATAGCATTGTTTATATAGCACTAGGTATATGGAAATTACAAGACAAGCCCTTAGAGTCTATGACTCTTTACAAAAGAGGGCAAACATAAACAAAAGCTAAATACTAGAATAGAGAAAATACTGGATAGACCCTTGACTTCTTCACAACCTCAAAGTAGGGTCTAACAATCTCCCCCTTTGGGAAGAAGTCAGAAGGGTGGTGGAAGCTCAAGTGCCGGTTCCCACTTCGACATCTGAAGGAACTCCTCCCATTCACCAATGATCCTAGCTCGCATCTGCATAGCCGCTTCCACTCGTCTGTACATCAGCCTCTCCTTGAGCTTTCTCTCGATCAGGTTCATCGCCTCCAAAATCTTTCCCTTTCCGTCCACGAACTTCCGACTCGGTACCTGATCAGCCAGAAGTCTGCTTTGCATCCCGTTGAAGACGTAGAGAAGGGTTCCGTCGCAGAATTTAGCAAGTTCGCTAAATCGCATGAATCTTCGCTCCCTCTTCTTCATCGTCACATAAAGGACCCCGTGCTCCGGTATCCTGGTTGGCATGTATGGAAGATAAGCGTCGATACCAGGTACGAACAGGTTCGGGCGGAGGAGGTTGACCTTCGGCTGGCGGCTCTCGATAGCTAGCTGGTAGTCCGTCACACGCGCGAGGGTGATCGCATGACGAACATACTTCTTCAAGATTTCGGTGCCGTCTCTGTAGTGCTCAGGTCGGAGTATCGGGCCCTGGAGGTACTTGATAAGCGTCAGAAGGTCTTCAAGGTGAATTCGGTCCAGATCTGCTTCCGTGAAGGTCCAGTCTTGCAAAACACCACGAGGAATGCCGGTCCCGTACATACGGACGTCGTACTCAAGGAATAACTGATGGCCATGTCTGTAGGGGCGCATCACAGTTACCTTGATGAAACGACGTCTGATTCTTTGACGTCCGTGGGTGGCCCAGTTGCACATCCTCTGATGTACGTATGCAGTCCTTCTTCTCTTGTTCTTGATGTGCGAGATCCCGAAATAAACCTTTCTTGACCAGACGTGCAGGTTCTCCTGCTGGAAGATGCGACTGAAGGATTCCTCAAGGAATGGCCTGAATATGACGGAGTGGTTCCAGTTGAGCTGGATGACAACTGGAGCGGAGGTCTCTGGATCGGTCGAGTGAACGGTGCGAGGAGCATCCGGAGTGGGAAACTCGAACGCTGACAAAAAGCTGGTGTAGTCGGTGTTTTGGAGAATGTCGTCCCCCTTCTTGTAAATCCTGAGGCTCTGAGCGAGCGACCGAAGAATCTTCCGGGCTTCCTCCGGGATCTGAAAATCTGAAGGGTCTTTCGGTGCTACTTCTGGGGGAACGACCTCTATCCCTGCTGTCTCGGTCAGATGAGGAAAGTCAACTACCTCACCTGCCGGAATTGGCTCGTAGCGCCAGCTCCCCATGTCGGGAATCGCCTCCGTATCTGAGTCTATGAAGGCAGTGTCGGCGGCGGCTGATTCGGACGGGGCACTCGAGCTGGCAGGTTGTGATGCTGAAGCTGTAGTAGCAGGCGCGGAACCCGAGGCTTGAGCGAGGCCGATGCGAAGTCGTTTGGTTCCTTGCATCTCCCCCTCATGAGGACCTGCGCCCGGGTCAGTGTCATCATGTCCCCGTTTTGAGGACTGAGCCTGAGGCCGGCACGCTGCCTCGAGTTCGCGGATACGACGGTTGGCGGCCTCCAACTGTGCGTCCCTCTCTCGCAACTGAGCATCCCTGGCGGCTAGACGTTCTTCCGCGCGCTTGAGCTTGGCCGAAAGCTTGTCGTTCTGAGTCGTCAGCGCGGAGACCGTCATGTTGAACTCGTCTTCATGAACGTAGCCCGGAATGGCTCCCTGAGGTGCTGGTTGCGGAGGCTGAAGGCGGAGGACTGGCTCGGTACGAGGAGGAGCCACTGACTGGTGCATCTGAAGCTCGGTCGACTTGCCCTTTGCTTGGCGTCGTAGCTCGTGCAGTTCTTCCTCCCGTTCGGCATCGCGAGACTTCAGTGTCTCGATCTCTCCCCTTTGCTCGTTTAGAGCACTCTCGAACGCCTCAAGTTTGGCATTGCGAGAGGCCTCGGCGCGGTCGAGCTCCGCGAATCTGGCTTGGACGACTTTAAGGATGTCGCCCGAATCCGTCGGACCCAGTCCCGGTAGTACAGTACCCGGTGCCACTTGGGCTCCGGTTGACGAGAAGAGTCCTACTGAGGTGCTCTCTCGGCCTGAAGTCATCGCTGGTGTAAGGTTGACGATGTCAGGACTTCCGGTGGATCCTCGAAGGGCGTCATCAGACGCGCCGACTCCCCCCGTTCCGGCCAGGCCACTCGGGCGGGCGGATGGTGCTCCAAGAAGTGTCCTATCCAAGTGAATGACGGTAAACGTCTCGGTGAGTGGATCTAAGACTATTGGTGCACGAAACGAAGTCGAGAGGGGGGGCAGCTCCTCTCTGATATCAACACCGGCAGACTCCGAGTGAGTGGCCGGTGGAAGTTGTGCTAAATCCCCGTGCGAAGATGAAACGACCATCTGTTGAGAGATGGCCGAGTGGGTGGCTTGGGCGTGCAGATGCGCTGGTTGGCTGCCAGTGTCTTGACCCGACGTCAACAAGTGACCGGTCTGAGTGTGGGTTGCCTCTGTGGGGGAGTGACTCGAGGTAGATGGGAGTCCTAAGGTGTCTATCCTAGCGGGTTCTTCTTCTCCTCCCTGTTCTTCTATCCTTAGCCACTCTTCGTCTAAATGGACCTCTTCGTCGACGGTCTCTTTTCTCTTACCCTCACTTACGCCCTCAAGGTCTTCATCACCTTGTCTCTCCACAGCCGATTCCTCTTCATCTTCTTCACCAACACGACCTTCAGTTCGGCCGTCTGAATCAGCATCATCCTGTTTGAGGATGTCAACGGAGTCGTCTCCGTTGAAAGAGGAAGTTTCTTCATATTCATCTCTAAGAGCCTTGCCGCTCTTGAGGGTGTCCACCTCCTCAGAAGAACCATCATCGAAGTCCACTTGTTCGGACTCGGTGGCCTCAACATCAACAACCTCGCGGTTGGATGGAGTGTGCTCGGAGGAGGACTCGTCACGGCCTTCGTCACGGCCGGATGCATCATCGGAATCGTCTCCGGAGGGTTCACCTTCTGGGTCTCCTTCTGGTCCTGGAGCAGCGTCGGTTTGAGGAGGCGAAGGGACGTGTGCTTGTTCTTGTGGGGAAGCTTCCACGTCCCCACCCTATACCTCTGGTGATAGTGCTACTGGCTGCTCCGGTTCGTCAGACTGGTATGGAGAAGGCGGCGAGTACCTCTGAGCACCGGTGTACCTCTTTGTTCTGGCGCGAATGTAGTACTCGTCAGAATGCTCGTCTATCAACTCGCGACGCGTGCGACGACCTCTCGCTTGACGCACCTGTTGGTAAAGCGCGCTCGGACCGACCTGTGGCACATGTGGAACCGCGGAAGTACTGACTACTCTACCCGGCGACCCCCTTACGTCCACTCGAATCACACCCGATCCGGAGGCACCCCCAGTGGCACCCCGGGGCTCGGCACCTAAGGCCCGAGCCGACTGATGGACGGTTTGCACGTCCTGGGCAGGGCTCCTCGGCTCTGAGGAGTCCGTGGACGTGTCTCCTAGACCTATGGACGCCCTATATAGTCCTACACTCACTGCTTCCCTATCCGCGGTGGCCAACACATGGCGAGGTATCGGCATCTCCTCTTGACCGGGTTTGAGTTCCCGAGTCTTGGATCTGGTGATCTGCTTGCACTTGAAGGTCAGGTGGCGAGATCTGCGGTCGACTTCTTGATGACGGCTCATGTGGTCGCGTATCATCAAGGCAAAGAATCTCATCCACGGGATGGATGAATGCTTGGTGCGCTGATCGTTGTGGTCGACATCCCGAGTTACGTCAATCCACAGCTGGGCAGCGTAGTCGATCCGTCGCCCGTAGATCACTGAGTGGATGATATGCCACAGATTAGTCGAGGCTCTTTCTGAGCCCTTGACTTTGGCAGATAAACATCTGTTCAAGATGTTGAACAGAGTCGCCCATAGTGGTGGCAGCATGTTGGTCATCACCTGAGATATCCCATTGAGCTTCTGACCAGGATTTGCCATGACACCGATGGCAAGGATCTCGCTGTAGAGGATCGATGTCTCGACGATAGGCTCAAAGGGAGCCTCAACGGAGTTCGCCGGAAGGTGCAAGATGCGGCGGAAATCAGCAAGGGTGACGGACATTTCCGTCTGATCCACGCGGCCAACGAGAGTACGGCCTCCAGCATGGTGAACAATTCTGGACGTGTGCCAGAATTGTTGAAGATAGATCATCGGCACCTCAGTAGTGGCCTCAAGAGCGTAGGCAATGGGGTGCACCTTCAGAATCTCCAAGATTACCGGTTCTTGGGCCGGGAAGTTGTTCAGATCAACGTACTCATTGTTCTGAGTAATCGGCTTCAGATCGGCATCGGTGATCAACTCACGGTCAGCAGCATTGCGAAGAGCCATTTCTGTCAACAGAGAAAGATTTAACAAGTTAGCACAATTCTGGACCACTAAGTGTTTGAGAAAAAATTGGAAAACTCATGTGTATCAAACCCGATTCGGGTTTTGTCAAAACCCGAACCGGGAATGTGTCAAACCCGAATCGGGTAAGACAACACTCGAGTCCAACTAAGTTCAAACACTTGTAAAAAAAAAATTGGCATGACCACGACTCAACGCGAGTCGAGAAACACGAGTACCCGAATCGGGTTACTCAGTTTCCCGAGTCGGGAATTGAGATCACTTGACAAAGTGTATTTCCTCAAGAAACCCGATTCGGGAATAGTGTATACCCGAATCGGTAAAGAGTGTAAATACTTAGAAACAATTTTGGATTTCCTTGAGAAACCCGATTCGGGTTTTGTGTATACCCGAATCGGTAAAGAAGATAAATAACACTTAGAAATTTTCAAAAAACGAGTTCAAAAGGTCCACCCTCACAATGGATGCGGGAAACTCGGATACCCGAATCGGGTTATCCATGTTTCCCGGATCGGGATTTTGAAAGATTTAAACACGGGTTCCACAATGGATCGATGCGGGAAACCCGAATACCCGAATCGGGTTATTAGGTTTCCCGAATCGGGACATATAAGCAGCAACAAGAATATTCAAAAATACCCGAATCGGGTATTATGAATATCCGAAGAACATTCAAAATTCCCGAATCGGGTTTTATGAATGCCCGAATCGGGACTTAAGAACACGAGCGACGGTTCGTTTTTCTCGAGCCCAAATCGGCTCAAAAACACGATCTATGAACAAATAAACTAGTACATTATGATTTAAAACAGTTCTAGACTAGTTTCTAAGCATCAAACGACCGATTGGACGTCCCGAAAACCCATTCCAAAGAGTTTGGGTTTCGGGTTTATCCAAGAAGCTTTAGGCTTCGATTCGGCTAAGAAAACGTAACAGATAGGTGTTATAATTGGTATCATTGTGTCCGAAATCTTACCGTGATCGTCTGGGAGTAGTCGGATCGAAGAACGGAGGTCGGGATCGCCGGAAAAGTGACCGGAAGCGGGACGGTTGTGTTTGGCGGTTCGAAGAGAGTTTGAGAGAGAAATTTGAAAACTCTGATTTTGTTTGTAAAACGTAAAGAGAAAGAAAAACAAATTTTCTTTTTATTATATGGAAGTCAACTTATCAGTTTAAGGATAAGTGTACCCCCTTTTTACTCTCAATTTCCAGAAATGACACAAACACCCCCTGGACTTCAAGTTTCGCGAAAGTTGCAAAACGAGTCCCTGAACTTGAGTTTTAAAAATTTTACAAAATAGACCCTGAACCTAAGTATCAGGAAATGGCAGGTTTAGTCCCCGAACATGAAAGTTCAGAAACTTGCCACATCCACCCCCTGAACTTGCAGGTTCATGAAAATGCACAAGTTCAGTCCCTAGACCTCAACGTAACGACTAACCTGGATATGTTTTCATCGGGTATTAACGGTGTAACCCCGGTATCGGATTTTGCGCGAGTCCTGATCTGATTTAACCAGAAGTCGTTTTGAATGTCCACACCTACAAAACAAAGACCGGGATGGTATCCATTGTAGTGTGGATCCGAGAACGTTAGCACAAACAAACATATGATTATACAGACACTCCCCCTCGAAAGATGCTATATATAAATGCAAGCCTCCCCCTACACACATGCATCCTAACAGATCCCCAGCTCCCCCTAGACCTTAGGCGGGAGGTCTAACATTCCTAATTTGCTTAGAAGGAAGTAATGGCGTTTCTCATCAAAGGCCTTAGTGAACAGATCAGCAAGCTGAAGGTCACTTTCCACAAAATACAGTTCAATGTTACCTTTTTCGACATGATCCTTGATGAAGTGGTATCGGATGTCGATATGCTTCGTTTTGGAGTGCTGTACTGGATTTGCGGTAATCAGAATGGCACTTTGAGAGTCGCAGTAGATTGGGATCCGGTTCATGGTGTATCCGAAGTCCGCCAGTTGGGTTTTCATCCATAGAACTTGTGAGCAACAACACGCGGCCGCAATGTATTCAGCTTCGGCCGTGGAAAGTGACACACAGTTCTGTTTGCGTGACGACCAACTTACCAACTTGTCCCCGAGAAATTGACATGCTCCGGATGTGCTCTTCCTGTCCAACTTGCAACCTGCATGATCTGAATCTGTGTAGCCAATTAGCTCAAAACTAGAACCCTTTGGGTACCAAAGGCCAAAGTCTGGCGTGCCCTTCAGGTACCTAAGGATTCTCTTCACAGCCTTAAGGTGTGAATCACGCGGGTCGCACTGATAACGAGCACAGACACCCGTGGAGAATACAATATCAGGTCTACTGGCCGTGAGGTATAGCAAAGAACCAATCATTGCCCGATATTTCTTTAGATCTACCGGCTTGCCAGACAAGTCGGCGTCCATTTGAAATGATCTGGACATTGGTGTAGCAGCAGAGTTTGAGCCAACCACATCAAAACGTTTTAATAAATCGTGAACATATTTTGATTGGTTTATGAAAATGCCTTCAGGGCACTGACGGACTTGAAGTCCCAAAAAGAATGTCAGTTCACCCATCATACTCATCTGAAATTGTGATTTCATAGTGTGCTCAAACTCTGTGCACAACTCAGGCTTTGTAGATGCAAAGATGATGTCATCCACGTATATCTGTACAATAATTAAATCATCACCTGTTTTACGAAGGAATAAGGTGGGGTCGATTGTACCTTTCTTGTAGCCAGCTCCTAGCAGATAGATAGTAAGAGTTTCATACCATGCTCGTGGAGCTTGCTTGAGACCATAAAGTGCCTTGTCTAATGCGTAGACATGGTCTGGAAACCGTGGATCTACAAACCCCTCGGGTTGTTCAACATACACCTCCTCACGAAGGACACCATTCAGGAACGCACACTTGACATCCATTTGGTAAACCATCATATTCTTGTGGGCGGCGTATGCGAGAAAGATCCGTATGGCTTCTATCCTGGCAACCGGCGCAAACGTCTCGTCGTAATCGATACCCTCTTGTTGGCGAAATCCCTTGGCGACCAAACGAGCCTTGTTGCGAATAACAAGGTTGTTTTCATCCTTTTTGTTCCGGAAAATCCATTTTAAGCCGATGATGGACTTTCCCCATGGTCGTTTTACGAGGCGCCAAACCTTGTTCCTTTCAAACTCTGCCAATTCATCTTGCATGGCTCTTACCCAGTCCGGGTCTGACAGAGCTTGATCGATTTCAGATGGCTCAAATTCGCTTAAGAAACAGGCGAAGAGACCTAAGTTATCAGATTTCTTTGATGATCTAGTTTGGACATTCCGAGATGGACTCCCGATGATCTGGGATGGAGGATGACTTCTTGACCACTTTCTTGAGTGAGGAAGAGTGACACAGGACGCTTGGTTGTTCGTTGCGTCGTTCTCATCTTGCACGACAAAGTTGCTTGACTGGATTTCTCCGGAAGGACCACCTGCATTCCTTCTCAGTGGCTCAATATTCAGAACAACTTCCAGTCTGGGCTCCCGAACCACTTGAGCATACGATCTTTGAGATGTGCTTGGAGATGGTTGCGGAGCGACTTCAGCGACCGGAGCACGAACAGGTGTGGAATTTTGTGCTACAACGGGTTCTTGTGAAGCTTCTGAAGGTTGCTCATTAGATGAATTCTTAGGTGGTGAGACCACTGGTTCTGTAGTCGTATTCTGAGCGGAAGTAGTAGCCTCAGATGTGCTTTCCGTCACGAAAGCATCGGACGATACAGACGTCATGGAGTTTCCAGGTGCAGCAGGTACGATGATTGGACCAGTTAAGATCGGCAAATCATAGTCTGAAGGATCTATAAAATCTGAATCAAAGGTGTTAGGTCTAAAATCTGTGCTCGGTGGTGCATTAGGCATGTCAGGTAGAATAGCATCAGGATTACTAGAGCTAGCATCAGAGAGAGTTTCGGTTTCAGAGAAATCTACATTGGCACTTTCCAGGATGGTTTGGGATCGTTTGTTGTAAACCCGATAGGCCTTTGAGTGTGGTGAGTATCCTATGAAGATAGACTCATCAGCCTTGGGATCAAACTTTCCCAAATCGTCCCGGTCATTCAGAATATAACACTTACAACCAAATACCCGTAGATGCTTGATGTCCGGCTTGCGCTTCTCGATCATCTCATAAGCTGTCTTTCCGGTTCGCTTGATGATGAGAGTGCGGTTTTGCGTGTAGCAAGCTGTTGCTACTGCTTCGGCCCAAAATGATTTCGGAACGCCGGAATGAGCCATCATGGATCTTGCTGCCTCGACTAACGTCCGATTCTTCCTTTCCACTACCCCGTTTTGTTGAGGGGTACGCACGGCGGCGAAGTTGTGAGTGATCCCCACATGTTCAAGGAAGGATTGCAACTTAGAGTTGCGAAATTCGGTTCCGTTGTCGCTCCTCAACTTCTTCACCTTTAGATTCAAGGAAACTTGGATCCTTTTGATGAAGGCAATGATCCGATCCGCAGCATCAGATTTGGCACGAAGAAATTCAAGCCAAGTGAACCGAGAGAATTCGTCAACCATGACTAGCATGTATTTCTTTCTTGCTAGACTTTCAATTCTCATCGGCCCACATAGATCCATGTGTATCATGTCGAGTGGACTTCGACAATTAGTTTCCATCTTGGGAGGATGGGAACTTCTCTTCATTTTTCCTAACGCACATGCAGGACAAAGTGTGTCCTTGGAGAGGCGTGTCTCAGGAAGTCCACTGACCAAGCCTCGTGAAACCAGCTTGTTCATGTCTTTGAAGTTCTGATGACATAGTCGTTGATGCCATAACCAACTGTCCGCCTTGGTAGCTTTCGCGAGCAAACAGATTCTGTTGTCTGTTTTTGAAAGATCTTCAAACTGAGGATGTGATTGGGGAATGCATCTGAAGACGGTGGTGTACAGATTCCCAGTTCTGCGTGCAACTAGAACGGGATCCTCATCTTCTGTGTTCACAGTAGCTCCGTACATGAATTGCTTGCACCAGTAGCCATTGTCACAAAATTGGCTAGAACTGAACATGTTGTATGCCAAACCCCTCACATACCTCACCTGCTTGATTATATACTTCCCATCTGTGATGCTTCCATACCCCTCTATCCTTTTAGGTCTTGAATCAGCCATCTTGACGTATCCCTCAAACTTTTAAACGTAGTCAAAAAGGAAGGACCGATGACCAGTCATGTGTCGATGGGCTCCTGAATCTATGTACCACACATGACTGACCTGCAAAAGGATTAAGCTTGTTTAGGGACCCATTGCCCAATGGGTTCCTTAGGGTTAGATGAAGCATTTAAAACACTCGGTGCAGTCTCCTTTTCGGATTGCTCCTTAGGCATAGGGGACTGTACTGAGGAGGAGGTTTTAGAATTTCTTCTTCGCCTCCTTCGTCTCTTATGAGACTTGGCATTCAAATCATGAGCATTTAAAGAATTAGCCACACCAAAGCGCAAGAGATTATCAAACATAGTGCACATGTCATTCCTAAAAGTAGCAAAAACATTGTTCAAATTCCCATTACGGGTTACAGACAGGTTTGAATCAAATCCTACACTAGGTGGGGCATGGCCTAGACCTGCATGGTTAGGACCACTCCACTTAGGGAAAGCAGAAAAGGGGTTGTTCCTTCCTTGATCCTTTCTTGGTGGCTTCACATTCTGTCCATCATCTTCTTTCCTCCCAACTGCATTAGAAGCAATGTGTGAGTTAGAGGACGGTTTTTGTGAAATGGATTTGCCACCTTTTCCAGATGACGGTTTTTGAAAATTAGGTTTTGTGGAATTGAAAGGTTGTTTCTGATTAGGTTTGGCCCGAGAGTTCTCACCCACTTCAAAGGAGCTTGAATTGAGCTCAAGACTTTTTATGGGTTTGGCTGAAACACAAGCATCAGTAGACTTGGAATTCTTGTTCTGGAGACCTTTGGGTGCGTGAGGCTTAACTGACTTCCCTTTGTCAGTACCAACACATTTTTCACCCGCGGGTTTGTTTATCTCAGAACTGGATGCAGGTGTCACAGCGGACTCATCGGGTTTGGAAGGAACGCTTACCTTTTTCTTGGGAAAGAACCCGGAAGGATCATCCCCTTCATCTAAGAAGATCTTAACACCATACTCAACATTTGAATCTAAGACAGGTTTGGGCCTAGGATTGGCTAAACTATGGTTAAGCACGAGATAAGTCATATCATCATCTGAATCCAAAGAGTAAAAGTTGTCAAAATTCATGACTTTCTTTTTCAAAAGGGAATTAGACACGAGTTGGTTTGTTAAAGATTGACGATACTTAATCCTCTCTTCATGAAAAAGTTCTTTTGTTAAATCAAGGTGAATGTCTGTGAGGATGTACCGAGTTTGAAGATCTGCAACCTTCGTTTTGAAGATAGTGAAAGAAGAGGTTGCAGTTTCACACTCAGAAGAGAGCCTAGTTCTCTCAGCGTTAGCTTCAAGAAGGTCCTTTTCGAGTGTGAGAACCAACGTGTCCTTTTCCGAGACAATCGCTCTTAGATTCAGAATCTGATGTTGACAGGCATCTAAGTCCATGGCCTTCAACCTAAGCTCAAAAATCTCCTTCTCCAGCTTAACTAGGTCCGGACTCTTAGTTGCGGAAACATCCTTTGGGGGGATAACTAAGACATCCTCTGATAATTCCATCTCCCTAGAGTCATAGCTTGAGTTCAGGTTGGAATAATCTATGGGAGGCATCGCTACCTTAGGAGTTCTGGCTTTGATACTTTCCCAGTCTGATTTGGTATTCCTAGGGTCCTTAGCTGGAGTGAAGATAGGTCCTATGGGAGTGGGACTGGTTGGAGGACTAATGGAGGCATTATCGGATAGACTAGTAGTCCTAGTTATGACTTCTCCATTGATCACTTCACTAAAGGTCACAGATTGTCTAACAAACTCTTCAGTAGTGATTCCTCCTACAAAAGCTGGTTTAGGCTTAGATGCAGACATGTTCTCAAAGGTGTACAGGTTGGACGGTGCTTTATCTAGGATGTTCTTCTCTGAGTGTCCTAGTCCGGGTTTAGCATGATAGAAAGGATTGTTATTGGCATGAGCAGTGAGAATATGCAGAGTCTGTTCAGATTGACCCCTCTTGAGATTGTTGTCTTCGAGCTCTTTGATTTTTGAAAACAGTTTGGTTCTTTCTTCCGAAAGCAACTTAAATTTGAGCTCGAGTTCTCCATGACTACTTTTCAGTTCGTCGTGAGATGTATTGAGGGACAACATTTTGTTCACAAGATTGGTTTCTCTGATGCTAGACTCGAGAGTTTCACGATTATAACACATTAACAAGTCCTCGTAGGAGCTCTTGTACACGGCACTGTCGGTTCTGAATTTCGTGACGAGAGTTCTCTCCATTTGGAGATCTCTCTCAAGCGCACTAATTTTAGACTCCAACAGCGCTGTGCAGTCAGATATATCGGGAATAGAGGATACCTCGAAAGCGTCGTTGTTGTATTGAAGGCCGGCTTCAGTATCAAAGTCGACCACTTCGGTGTTGCCACTGTCTGGCGCTTCGAAGTCAGCCATCAAACACGGTCCATTGACCATGTGATCTTCTTCATCCGAACTTTCTCCCTCGATCACCCAGTTCTCCTCTTCCACTAACAGGGCCACTCCTTTCTCCTTCTTCCTCATGAGAGCAGCCTTCCTCTCAAAGTAAGCGGCATCTTTGTACACCGCTTTGCAGTCTTTAGCATAGTGGCCAGGCATCCCGCACTTAAAGCAGGTGGGTCCATGGCCAGTAGCTTTCCCTTGAGATGACGGTGGGGGTTGAGGATTCTGGATTTGAGCACTGTTTGCTCCCGACTGCTGTTCACTGATCTGAACTCCTTTCCCATGTGGAGGTTGCTTGGAGTGACTCCCACTGCTGAAGTTTCCTCCGTGGATGTTCTGATCACTTTGCCCGATCCTTCCTTGATCATAGCTCCCAGAATGCTGATTGTAACCTTGTCCAGAAAGGTTTTGCCCGTATCCACTGTCTTGGTTGTTGTAGCTAGAACCATGCTGATTGTATCCAGTCCCTTGAGAGTTTCCCTGATAGATGCTTCCATTTCCTGAGTTTCCTTGATACTCCAAAAAGCTGTTGTCAGGCATGAAGTTGTTCCCGAATCTTCCACGACCACCTCTT
Organism: Centaurea solstitialis; assembly: GCA_030169165.1. Lineage (NCBI taxonomy): Eukaryota > Viridiplantae > Streptophyta > Magnoliopsida > Asterales > Asteraceae > Centaurea > Centaurea solstitialis. Next base: position 15,970,994 of record CM058044.1, on the reverse strand, counting down.
CCACGATCTGATGACTGAAATCTACCCCCTTGTGGATAGTGACCTCTTCCTTGAGCAAATGAAGATTGTCCGCCTCTTCCCGAACCAAAACGGTTTCCACCATGAGAGTTTGAACGGTTGAATCCCCGATTAGCCGTTAATCGTTGCATTTTGTGTGAGATCAATGCAAGGGATTCATTCATGTTGTGCAGTTCCTCATCAGTGACGATGATGATCGTTGGATCATTGTAGTTATCACTGTGTGGATAGTAGTCTTGGCTCATATCATAGTGGTAGTCTTGGTAGAGTTCTTCCGGGTAGGGATTCACCGGTAAGTTTGATCCTCCATGGTGCATTGCAGCCAATGCAAGAGGGTCAATAGCTTTCCTTGGTTTGTTGCCGGTGATGTATTCCTCATGTTGGACCATCATGCTGAACAGATCATGGAGACCCATTTGTCCAAGGTTCCTGCTAAGTTGGATGTTGATGGCCAGGTTTCGCCATTCTGGATTCAAGTTCTTCAAAAACTTCACGTTCACCTCATAGTGTGATTTCTCAACCTTCAGTCTTCGAAGATCGTTGACTAGGGAGTTCAAACGCTGATATGAGTCGTGCAACAATTCACCTTCTCTCGCATGAAACCCTTCGTAGGCATTCATGGCTGATTCCTTCTGGAATTCTGAAGCAGTGTCTCCCCCTTGCATTTGTTGTTCAATTTCGATCCAGATGTCCCGAGCATTGTCGAAACTGTCGACGCGGGAATACATGTCATTTGGGAGAGACATGATGAGAAGAGACATAGCACGCTTGTCGATTTCGTGACGTTCGCGTTGTTCTTGACTATACAGGTGATAAGGTTTCTCCACCGTGTATGAGGGCAGAAGTGGACAGGTGTCGGTTTCAGGTACTTCGGCTATAGTGACTGTAGGTCTTACTGGACCTTCTCTGATTGATTTCATCAGGTTTCTATCAAGTTGATCGAGAAAATGGATCATCCTAAGCTTCCATTGGGCATATTCTCCCATGACAAGCACTGGGGGACGTGACTCAGACCCCATGCTGACAATTTCTCTCGACATCATATCCTCACAAATAAAGATCCCCTTCGAGTGGATGACTTGGTTTTGAAAAAGTTTTCGAAAAGACTGTTCGGGCGAGCACTCGTGACACAATTAGCCTTGAAAAATTTTGCGTTTAGAAAAATGGCTAAGTATCGGATTTGACGCGAAAATTGAAAATTTCCGGGTCAAAGAGTGCGAGACACAATTCGGGATCGTGAGATTCCCGATTTGGATCTGGCCAAGAAACCCGATTCGGGTTTTGGTAAAACCCGAATTGGTGAACAGTGGTCCCGATTCGGGTAAGTGGAAAACCCGAATTGGACAAATTTGAGCAAAACCCGGTTCGGGTAACCCGTTACCCGATTCGGGAAACCGAGGTTTTCCTGATTGGGCAACGTGCAATTCCCGGTTCGGGTGTGGGAAACTATACCCGATTCGGGAAAGCTGACCAGAAGCTCCGAAAAATAGCTGAAAATCATCAAAAATATTGAGCAGCCTGCTATCACTGAGTTCCGTCTTCAGATCACGAGCATGCTGTTCCTGTCATCAGCTAAGTCTTCGACGTTGCTGATGGTTCTTTGAGTATGATCTTGATGTCTTCAGGAGGTCTTCACTTCAGTGGATAGGATCAGTAGACTGCAGAACAGACTCCTTCGTCTCCTGATCCTGATCCTGATTACTATAAAATTATGTTACAGCATAAGTAACATGGAATAACACTGAACAGACTCAGTGATAATTCCTCAAGCTATAACAGAAGTAAAAACCTATTCACTAAGTAAAGATTCAGGATCATTATCATTTCATCAGGTCTTATGAGAGCTGGATCAACAGGGGTCACGGTGACGGACCGGTGAGACAAAAGTTCCGGTAGCGACGAATGGTGAGCACCGCCGTTGGCCGGCTGTTGTGGTTGCGAGGCACGGCGGCGGTAGCGACCCCGTCGCTGTTCTCGCCGTAGGATGGATGGCCGGCGGTGGTGGCGGCCTTCGCTGCTGTTGCCGTCGTGGTGGTTGACCAGCGGTGATGGCGCAGCGGCGGCGGTTGCGGCAGCCGCTGCCCGGCGGTGGTTCTGGAGCCGGCGACAGCCGACGAAGTCGTAGGTGATGGTGGTTGTTTGTTGATGAGGAAGTCGACGTTGATGATGTTTGTTGTTTTCTTCTTTTACACTTAAATATAAATATACTAGATTTTATCCCGTGTGATACACGGGGTAATTTAATTGGAAAAAATCATACGAGAAAAACAATATAACAAGTATGATTTATTTAATCTAAATTATTTACTATAATTTAATTGTGAGTCCCAAATAGAATGAGAATAAAAGATGGAGAGAAACTAAAGCTAATGATTAAGCATTGATGAACAATAATGGTGAGAATGTTGGTGAATGAATGTAGAAGACAATATGAATAACTAGAGAATATCTTGGGATTGCTTCTCAACAAAATAGGCTACCAACATCTACACAAAACCCTAGGCTATAGCATTGTTTATATAGCACTAGGTATATGGAAATTACAAGACAAGCCCTTAGAGTCTATGACTCTTTACAAAAGAGGGCAAACATAAACAAAAGCTAAATACTAGAATAGAGAAAATACTGGATAGACCCTTGACTTCTTCACAACCTCAAAGTAGGGTCTAACAATCTCCCCCTTTGGGAAGAAGTCAGAAGGGTGGTGGAAGCTCAAGTGCCGGTTCCCACTTCGACATCTGAAGGAACTCCTCCCATTCACCAATGATCCTAGCTCGCATCTGCATAGCCGCTTCCACTCGTCTGTACATCAGCCTCTCCTTGAGCTTTCTCTCGATCAGGTTCATCGCCTCCAAAATCTTTCCCTTTCCGTCCACGAACTTCCGACTCGGTACCTGATCAGCCAGAAGTCTGCTTTGCATCCCGTTGAAGACGTAGAGAAGGGTTCCGTCGCAGAATTTAGCAAGTTCGCTAAATCGCATGAATCTTCGCTCCCTCTTCTTCATCGTCACATAAAGGACCCCGTCAGTTTAATATTTAATAAGATAAAGTTTAATAACTTTAAATTTTGATAAAGTTTAATAATTTTTAATTTTGAATTAGTTATTTCATCCATTGTTCTGTAATATGTAAAAATTCAAAAGATTAAAAAAAAAATTAGAACTATTTTTATAATACAAAATAACACAAAAAGTGTAATCAATGAGCATAAATACAAAGTCACATACGAGAAATCAACAACTCCAAATTGGACTATAAACATGAATAGAATCATCATAATCATATCATCATGAGTAGGAAAAAATAAAAATTGAAGAGCGTTTGTAATACAAAATAACACAAAAAGTGTAATCAATGACCATAAATACAAAGTCACATACGAGAAATCAACAACTCCAACTTGGACTATAAACATGAATAGAATCATCATAATCATATCATCATGTGTAGAAAAAAATAAAAATTAAAGAGCGTTTGATTAATTACCTTTGTGTTTGTATGTGTAATTGGTAGTGGCTTAATTAAGAGAGTTGCAGTAATTGATTGAGATTGAGAGATTGAAAGGGGTATTTATAGATTGAGATTGAGGTGTGTATTTTTGGATTAAAACTGTTTGATTTAATTATGTAGAGAATTTTTTAAAGTGATATTTATCTTTTACATTATTTTATTTATTGTTTTCATATTTATCTATAGTTTGGATTAAAAAATAAAATTTTTTAAAGAGTTTGAGTATATTTTTTTGTTCCAACAAGTTATATGGAATTTTCTTAAGAATTAAGAAAATATGAAAAGTAAGATTTTTCAACTTTGGAAAACTCTTAGAAAATTGTACTTTGAAAATAGAGAAAATATTTTTAATTCTTTATATCACCAATGAAAAAATAATAATACGTGTATTGATTATATTAAATATTACACAAATATATGTAGAAGATTTTTTTAAGCCGTTTCATTTAATTATGTATTTTTGAAAGTGGCATTTATCTTTTACATTATTTTATTTAGTGTTTTCATATTTATCTGTAGTTTGGATTAAAAAAGTTTGATTTAATTATGTAGAGGATTTTTTAAACCGATTGATTTAATTATGGAGAGGATTTTTGAAAGTGATATTTATCTTTTACATTATTTTATTTATTGTTTTGATAATCGAAACCGGCTCACCAGAACGCAACACGTGGCAATTCGGCTCACCAGAGCACGACACGTGTCAAATCAGTTACTCTCTTATTATATATAGATATATATATATATATAATAATTATTGTGATTCCGTACGAGGATGATGCTGTTGATGTTGTTTTTTTTGTCATTTAAATATATATATATATAAGTAGTACGATTGATGATGATGGTGATGTCTATTGTTGTTTATTTTTTAGTTATTTATTTTATATAACATTTAAATATAAATATAATTATTAATATTTTAAATAAAAACTATATATATATATATAAATATATTTATTTAGGTTTAAGTCGGGTTAGCCTAGGGTTGTTAGACTGGTAAGGGTCATCAGAGTTAACCGTCGTCCGTCGTTGAGAGCGGCGCGGGTCGGGTCGCGTATAAACTGTTTAGACCCGCTTGTCGTCTGCGGTTTTCGTATAGGTTTTCTACACTTAACACTTTTATAAAGTGGTTGGGTTAACTTAAGATTTGGATTAATTAGATAATTATAGGGATTGTTTGGGAATATTAGTAATAATTATAATTGTTAAAGTTATTCCAGGTTTGCGGTAATTCGTTCGTGTTTGACGTTTCTACAATTAATGTGAGTTACACTACTTATAGTTATTATGTTGCGTGTTTCATGTATACGTTATAGTGTGGATAGGGAACCACATGCCCTTGGTGAGTTGTGGGGGCCGACACGTGTCCTAACTGACGGGCGAAAGGGAATCCACATGCCCTTGGTGAGTTGTGGGGGCCGACCCGTGTCCAAACTGACGGGAGTTTATGACCTCATGAGAGTCCAGTTTTGTTGATTATGATGTTGTGATATTATGTCATATGTGTTGTTTGTGATTGCTTGGGAACCTATCTCGGTATGTGCTCATGTAATGTGGTAATTGTAATTAGTGCTAGCTCACTAAGTGTTTCGTTTACCCCGTTAGTTGTTTCCCTTTTTCAGGTGCTAGTTCGGGCAAGGATAAGGGTAAAGCTCCAGCTTGACTTCATGGCGATGTTTCCAATGGCACTTGACTTACGACACTATTTAATTACTTAATTATTTGTTGGTTAAAATTGGGTTTTTAGTTGACTTTTAACTAAATGTTGAATTTGAAAGTTTTTGTTCTTTTGATTTAATTTTTAAGTAAACTATTTAAAGGAGATTATTTTAATAAATTTTATTTTCGGAAAAGAGGTATTACAGATAGAGAGCCGAGAAAAGTCACGAGAGGACCAGGAGAGGTGGGACTCTAACACGCCCCCTCCAACAGAGGCTAGATAGAGAGCCTAGAAGGGTCACGAGAGGACCAGGAGAGGGTCAAGAGAGTGCCGGCATGTGAGTCCGTAGAGTGGTAGATCTTGGCTCTGATACCATGTTCGAATATGTGGAACCCCTAGATTAATCTCCAAAAGAGCCCTTGAGGAGAGATTCCAACATATATAGTGAAGATTTGGTCCAAGTCTAGCCGATGTGGGACTCTGACACGCCCCCTCCAACGAGGCTAGATAGAGAGCCAAGAAGGGCCACGAGAGGGCCAGGAAAGTGCCGACGTGTCAGTCCCTAGAGTGGGACTCTAACACGCCCCCTCCAACAGAGGCTAGATAGAGAGCCTAAAAGGGTCACGAGAGGACCAGGAGAGGGACAAGAGAGTGTCGGCATGTGAGTCCGTAGAGTGGTAGACCTTGGCTGTGATACCATGTTAGAATACGTGGAACCCCTAGATTAATCTCCAAAAGATCCCTTGAGGAGAGAAGGGGGGTTCCAACATATATAGTGAAGATTTGGTCCAAGTCTAGCCGATGTGGGACTCTAACACCTACAACAAACAACATTTCTATGTCGTCTCAAATTCAGTTGTATGATCTAGTTTGTATACTTGCAAATTAAAGTCTATTCTAAAAAACCACTTGATTACGATGGGTTCCATAACATATATGTTGCAATTTCATCGATCAACGATATAGCTTGTCAAACCGATTTCAACCAAGACGATGCTAGCGATCCATCTGAAGGATTTAAAATCTCACTTGTTGAGTTCTCAATATTGTCATTGATCTTCCACAACTCGGAAAAAAGGATGGCCATGTTGTCAAGATCTAGAGTCTCTTATTCATCTTTACAACAAAGACAAAAAGATATCCATATCAATCCCCGATCTCTCCAAATTGCGCCTAAGTAGAAGGTGGTCTTTGAGACCTTGTCTCAAAAAATGTTTTCATTTCAGGTTGTAACACCTAAAATATGAAAGGTGCAACTAATTTTAAATTTTCAGTAAAACATCAATTAAGTAATAAATACCATTCGCAATGTCAACACTTAACTACCTAAAACAGAAATCCAAGATTCAACATCAACCAATAATAATCCAAACCTTACACACGCCTAAATTAGGGATCGTGTTACTAAACCTATTAATCATCACTATCTTCAAGGTACAAAAGACGTATTCAATTAGTTGATTCTCTCACGTGCCTCTAACTAGCATTAAATTGATCACAATGTCACTAGTAGCACTCCTCAACAAAGACGAATGCATTGGCTGACAAAGAAAAAAAAGTTAAGCTTAACGTCTATCAAGTTCAAGAAGTCTTTGTCTTTAGTATAAAATAGTAAAAATGAAAGAATTCTATTTAAATCAAAGTGTTGTAAAATGAAATATATTTATTGTAAAACATCTTATTCAAAAACCCACTATTTTCTTGATAAAACACAATAATTAATGACCCATTTTATCATGACATTAAAGTTCCATGCATCACTTAAGATGTGGATAAAGTTTAATAATCAACTACACAAAATTGATCATACATGTACTCGTTCACTAGAAATAATAATAATAATTATGGCCTAATGGTCATGAGGTTCAATCGTCATCGGTCTATTACTTAAGTCCTCCGTTACACCTCACACAATCATCAAGTTCAACCACCCACGTTCTACACATTGATTCATCCATTAAAGATTGTACGTTTATCAAGTCTACCACCCATAGTCAGTACCTTGAGTCCTTCGTTGATCCTAGATACTTCTATCAACAAGACAAGGATAATAATCCTATTTTCAAACAAACAACAAGACTCCTATGTCTATGGATCCAATGCAGTACAATCTAATTTTACATGACTCTAATTGATCGACCAACATATTCAAAATATGTAATTTTCATGTAAGTATTTCTTAACTGCATATTATGTCCAAAGCTCAATATTGAGCAAATTAAACTGGGCCTATGTCCCCAAAACTTATCTGAGTCAAAAACCAAACCAATAACTCAAATTCAAAATACCAAAAATGCATTAACATCAAAACCAAACCAATAACTTTCAAACCAAGCGGTTTAGTAGCAAGTGACCAAAGACCACTATTAGAAGGTCTAATATAACCAAGTTAGGCGTCTTGGCCTCTTATGGGACTTATACTAAACAAATAACATCTATTTATAAGAATGAAATTTCTACCAATATAATCTAATTATAAATGGAAAACTAAATTATCAAAAAAAATTTATCTCTAAAATTCAAGGGAAACTATTGAGCAAACAGGGAAAAGGTAAAATACTTCTATGGTCGCTAGTTGAATTGTGGACAAACATTGAGTAATGTGAAGATCGATTTAGATTTTCGGATTTTATTTTTGAAGAATTTCAATATTTTGTCAATCTAGCAATGCGATCAATTGAGAAATTAAAACTAAAAACATAATATCTACAATATTGATTAATTGAAAAAATTGTTGTTTAATGAGGCCATAATGCATCCATTTACTCTGTCTTGAATAAACATAAAGCTAAATTATAAGTTGGAAAATCATCATTTAAAACAAAGCCTGAAATGATCTATCTATCACTAAACACATTTTAATCACTAACCTGGTTATAAGCGTTTGCCATCAATCAATTTTTATGGTGGAACTGTTATGCCATAATGGTGACTCTTGCCGGTAAGCACTTACCCGGTAAACTTTTGGTAAACAGACCCTTAGTTATGATTCTAGATACATACAGGAGCAAGAGTTTTCAATAATTGTATATAAACATGTAGAGAATGAATATAAACATAAACTAAAAAGATAGATGGTTATGATTTTTGAAGCCAAGAGTACAACTTACCAGCTTATCCTTATCACATTTCCGAGGTTGGAGTCTGCAATGGCTAATGTTTCACTGTCACAATGAGAATGTCAGAACTTGCACCAACATTTGATGCGTTTGCTGTCAATCAACAGTTTGGAGAAAACTTTTAGTTTTACCACCTATTGTTACATAAGATTATCATGGTAAGTCTCACTTTCATGATAAAGAAAGTGAAACATACAACCAACATTAATAAAGAGATATGAGTACAAAATGATCAAAATAAAATGAAAATAATAGAAGATTCAAATGCCTTCATAATGATTCCCTTACAGCAAAAATATTACATGCTCATAAAGTTAATAAAAAAAGTCATCTTATGCTATATCAACATCCATCTTATTCCAACATTTCCAATACAAATATACCAAATATAATTCCCATACAAATAGAAAAAATTTGTTTCCTTCACTATATTTTCGCACTATGAACAACAATCATCCATCCTCAAGCCTCCCACACATAAATTAAATCAGTATCAAATCATAAGACATATTATAATAACTGATTCTAACAAAGTGGGATCATTTTCCCTATACAAGATGAACATAAAAAGTAGCAAACTTCTGCATCTGTGGACGATGGAATAAATAATTGAAATAAGATACCTCAAGAGATCCTAAATTTAAGTAACAGTAGCATAACATGCTCATCGAATTTCTCCAAAAATATTAATAAAAAGTCAAGACTACATGAACAAAGTCTTTGATTGTAACAAAACACTACCATGAAATCTTAATTTAAACACATTCACATAATCACCAGCAAAAATGAACAACAATACCTTGAGTTTCTTCCTCTCCAGGTGAAGCATTGGCTTCACCACCTTTGCTAGTAGATGCAAGCAATGAGCAAAAACAGCTCCCCCTACCCTTATCACGATGCCTTGTGCCCAATTTGTACTTCAAGTTTCAAAAAAATGAGTTCAAGCCTAGAAGGCCAACTCCAACCGATTATCCTTTGTACAAACCAATCAGTTTCTCCCTAATTGCCACACCAAAACCTAAAGGATTTCAAGTTAAAAACCTAAGGGATTCATTAACATTAGTAATAATGTTATAGTTGCGGACTAATTGAGTTGTTTTATTCTTACCACGAGCTTTGAAAATAAGTAATTATTCTATGTTAATAATTTCCTAGTGAAAAATACCAGAAACGACATGGAACAAAAAGGATTTGACCTTGGATTGTCTGATTAACCGGTAGTTGAGAAGCAAAATAATCTGATGATGCTACTCTCTTTTCCTGAACTAAAATGTTGTAACACATCTCCATCACCTTCCACACTATTCTACATATAGATATAGACATCAAGTAATGTCATTGCCTGAAATTAACAACCACATGCCTTTTCTGAGTGTTTGTACTGTATTGATGTAATAGTTGTTGAACATATGAAAAATATACCTCTTATGAAGGATTAGCAGTATTCTACCTCATCAAAGATTTTGTGCAGAACACATGTAACACAAAAATCGATGAATTATCAGCTAATAATCCCCGATTCACTCTGCCATTACGTGCCTTCCGTTAGATCTGTTTTAGCAGCAAAATTGAAAAAAATTAGTTAATCAAAATCAAAACTGCCAATGCCCCTATTAGTCGAAAACCAAAACCAAAACAAACATGTTCCAAATGGAATCCAGTGTGAGTTATCAGAACGGTAAGATTCAAGAAGTTCAGTTGGTTAACCGCATTCAAAAAATCTATTATCCAGAAGCACCCAAATAAACCAATGAATACCAATTTCAAGAACACCTGTGTAATACAACCATTATCTATACAAAAAGCAAATGTAATACAACTTCATCACCGGAGATCGAAGTCGGATTATAAGAAACTAGATAAATTTTATAAAATAAAAAAAATGGAATTCGAAAACAGAGATGAGTTGATGAAAATGAAACCTAAATATGACTCCGGAAGAAAAATCAAATAGCTAGCCTTCCTCTACCGGAGAAGATGAAAAGAGCAACATCGATGTAACACCCCGCTAAAGCGGAACCGCAAGGTGTGACAGTCTAGATTTCATAGCGATAGGAGATAAATAACACCAATCATTCATACCAAAAATTTATAAAGTTTACAGTGTATTACAATCCAACCATAAATTTAGGTTTACAGACTTAACAAAAAGAAACATTGTCTTGATTGGTGATTACAATTGCCCAAAATTTAACTTTATCATTCACCTTCGGATTTCCTGAAAAGCATGTTAAAACAAGCGTCAACTACAAGAGTTGGTGAGTTCACAGGTTTTCATATGCACAAAACAGTTTAAATGAAACAAATTTTTAGTGAACCCTTTCGTTCACTCAGTTTTCCATAAGCCAGTTATAGTGAATCCGTTCATTCACTCAATTTTTATAAACAGTTATAGTGAACCCGTTCATTCACTAAATAAACAGTTTTAGTGAATCCGTTCATTCACTAAATACGTATAAACAGTTAGAGTGAATCCGTTCATTCACTACCAACCTATGAGTAAATTCCCCCCGGGTCAAGTTAATCACATGATATTTATTCTTTGAGCCACTACTAAACCTAAAACCAATTTGCCCTAACGATCTACCTCAGAGGTGGTAGCGAACCACATGTGTAGAGCGTTTTCGCGAACTACCTCAGCTGTGGGACTAAAACCCCACATGTGTAGACGCTGCACTACCTCAGCGGTGGGACTAAACCCCACATGTGTAGTACCACATATGATTACGTGCACCCTATACTCGTCAGTAAACAAAGGGTGGGTCCACTCTACCAAATAGCGCTATCCACAATAACCATTGGCTCGAAATGAGTTAATAGTAGTGTATTCAACATGGGACTTTTACTCAATATATCATGTCTCATAACATATCAAATTTAGCTCACAACACATTTCATTTCGCAACATTTTCAAAATTATTCACAATCATTTGTAAGCATGCTTTTCACCCCAAAACACGTAAAAACGGTAAAAAGTGGGGCTGTGAATACTCACCTTGAGTAGCTTTGCATTTCTAAACAACCGTTAGTGCGTGAATAATCCCGACTCCAAGTCTACTTATGCCCTATAACATACGTATTTGACGTAAGTCTAAATTCAACGGTCCATATCTAGCAAGTCAATACCGATATCCTATTATAATGCCTTTACTTAATTTTATTAAGTGCAACTTAGTACAAAATAGGTTTTTGTTACTTTATATTAATATTCAAACACATGAGAAGTCTTGAAGTTCACAAACCCATCTTTTGAAAGAATTCAGATTCTGGCAAGTTCATTGTGTTGTAAAAATGTTATCTTTATCCTTAGTTCCAAAAAGAGACAAGTTACCAAAATTTTACCTACTGATATTGAGGGTATTAACAACATTCCCACCAAATTTCATGATTTTTGGAAATGATTAACATATTTTAAAAATTATTGTAAATTCAGTGTGCAAGTATCAATGCTGAAAAGACATGTCTGTAGAGTTTGTGTCATGGAGAACTCATTATTATTCCAAAATTTGAATTTCAAAAGGGGTTTTAAAGTCAATTCAAATATCTAACAAATGAAACTTGATTCACACGATTTGGATGATTTTTGAATGAGATGTGACCTCATGAACTCAAGCATGTGAATCTGTCATCAGTGGACAGATTACACTCCGAATTTCATTTCATTGGTTGCACATTCAAAACTTCACCAAATCATGAATTTCCAGATTCTTTAGAAATCTAACTCATTAAACTTGAACTTAGAACCAAGAATCATGCATTTTAGTTAAATTATCAAGAAGATATGCATGCATGAAGTTGATATAAATTTCTGGTCAGAATCTGATGAACACTAAAAAGTTTCCACATAGTTAAGGGCTTAAAACATGGAGTTTTTGATTGATTCCAGTGGGGTTTGAACCATAACACATAAAATATTGTTCCATAAAAATTTCAAAGAAGAATGAGGTCAGGAGCACCCTTTTTGTGTCGTACAAAACACATGCAAAAATCGGACAGCATCTGTCCAGAATCAAAACCCCTTTTTATTCATCAAAACACATAAAATCACAAGATTTTTGGGGGTTTCTTGCTAATAAACCAAAAACTCTTATTATACATCAAATAAATAGATGAAATATGTATCAATACCATCAACACACATGCATGAACTATCATCAAAGTTCAGCCCCAAAATGATAGTCACAAACATCAAACAAGAAGATTTTGCTTCCAATCTTGTGTTCTTATGGGGGATTCACGGATTTTCACCTTCATTGGATGTTTAAACACATTTCTAAGGCTCAATCTCGTCCCCAAACATCAAGATGGTTATCAAACCATAAAAGAGGGATTAAACCTCAAAGAAAATAGAAGAAAGCTCCAAAGTGAGCCAGAAATCGAAGCTAGACATGCATAGACTATTCTTACCTTTGATAAACTATAATGACACCTTAAGAACTTGCTTGAATCCCCAAATAAACTCAGATTTTTGGTGAAAATATGGCTGGAATTTTGAAGAAGATGAGAGAGTTTAGAGAGAGAAATGCTAGAGAGAGAAGGAGGTTTTGGAAAAATGAAATGATGGAAGGTTGGGAAAAGCATATATTTGTTGTGTGTGTGGAAAAGAGAGAGAGAGAGATGATTGGGGGAGGGGGTGGTGGCCGGCCATGTGGGCCAATCCCATCCCTCTCTTATATTTTTTTTCTTTTAATTGAATTCCTAATACTGTTTATTCAAACGCAGTGTCGGTTTCGGCGATTTTTGGTAAAAACCGACTTTTTCGAAAGTGAATTTTGAATATTTGGAACAGTTTACTTCTATTTTTAATAAAGTATCATATTTTATATAAGTTGACTTAAAATTGGGCATTATAGGATTTTCAGGTGACTTTGGGCCGGTACGGGATTTTTCGGGCAGTTTTCGGGATTTTTAGGTTTTTACCTAAATTTTTCACGCAAACTAACCTAGTTTCTTCTAATAACTTAAATGACTAAATTTTGAACCTACGGAAACGCTACTGAGTGATTTAACGAGTAGCTAACCTGAAGGTCAAAACTGTCAGTTGTCACAATCGACATCGCACACCACGGCCAACTCGTGGGTCTTCTTCATGAATCCATTATGGCGCTTGGAGAAAGAGACTTGCTGACTACTGTTGTCTTCAATCCGCTTCAGTTCAACCTTCACCGACAACTTGATGACAATGTCAATGGCGAAGAAGAAATGGAGATTGAGGCCCCATTGATAATCGACGCAAGGAATTTAGGAGGAATGGCGGCTTTTGGAGAAGTATGGAGAGAAATCAGGAATAGTTGAGAAAAATAAGGTATCGTGAGGGAACAATCGTGGAGAATGAGTGGATTCAGATTCAGTTTTCTTGAAATTCAGTTTCTTGAAAATCGGTTGGTGAATTCTTTTTAATATATAGTAAAGATAAAGATATCTGAAATAAATTTTCATTAAAAACTAACATAAACAACAAGAAGATACAAATAGAGATAGAGAGAGATATTAACTTGGCTTTTAGAGAGAAAGTGGTGTAGTGCAGTCAATCAATCATAATCATGGAGGAGATTTTTGAGGCCATGTGGAGGTCTTGTTCAGCAGTAGTCTCTTTGATTTGGTAGGTATCTGGGATCTTTCTTTCTTCACCATCATTTTTCTGAGTTTTTGTTCTTCACTTGGTATTATTTACAAACTAGAATTTTTTGCCTTATTTACCTATTAAAAAATTGCATCAGGTATTAAAGATTTGAGTTTTATGTTGTGAATTTCTCCCGCCGTCTGCTTCCTCCTCTGTCGTCCTCATCTCCTCCTCCGTTGCAAATTAAATTAAAATTAGGTAAAAAGATGGTGCAACATAAGGCTCAGTTGCACGGACGGATCTAGAACTTTTTTCAGACGGTGGCACCATTTAACTATAAAGAACATATTTAAAGAAAATTTTCACAAAATCTTTATTGGTCTAGTGGTTTGTTCATTGACTTTCAAAGGTAAAGTCTCAAGTTCAATTCTTGATATAAACAGTTTTTTATATAAACACTAAATATGAAATTAAAAGCAAAAATCTAAAAAAAAGCAAAAATCTAAAAAAAAATGTCTCTGATAGGACTTTTAACTATAAAGAACATATTTAAAGAAAATTTTCACAAAATCTTTATTGGTCTAGTGGTTTGTTCATTGACTTTCAAAGGTAAAGTCTCAAGTTCAATTCTTGATATAAACAGTTTTTTATATAAACACTAAATATGAAATTAAAAGCAAAAATCTCTGATAGGACCTGAACCCATGACCTCATGGTTACAAGGCAAGTAACTAACCAACTCAACCAAAGAAAACTTTTGTTTTTATTGTATTTTCAAAATATATATGGTGGCACACGACAAATTGATACGGTGGCACCGCAATTTTTTACACTACGACGGAGGAATTTGACGGTGGCCCGTGCCACCGTGTGCCCCTCTTCAAAACCGTCCATGCTCAGTTGAAGAAGCAGCAAAAGCAGCAACAACTCTTCCTCAAACATCCAGCAATGCACACACTCTCTGTTATAGAAGACAAGTTGGTTCGTGACACACTATATCAACTTCTAAAGGCGAGTCATATTTCCTGCGTGCAAACAGGTGTTTTACATTTATACCATGCCATTCTAGTGCCTATCATTTAATTTTAGTAATTTATGACCTTTCGTTTAAATAAATGTATCTGCTATTTCTTCTCAAAGCTTTTGCTTGGCATATTCTTTTTTTAGCTATTTCCATCACATGCTAAGTGCATTTACCCTTTTGCTTATTTAACTTTTTATTTTTAACTTCTCCAGGATAACCAGGAAACTTTCATATCTTTGATTATGGCATATGTATTCAATGCAATGACGCATTTGGCAATTGATATTCGTTTGATGGCGTTCAAGTTTTTTGACTTGGTTGTCCAGCACTACCCAATGTCATTCTCCATGTATGCTGAAAAGTGAAAAGGTATTTGCTTTTTTTGGGAAGAGGTATCCCAGACCACATTGGACCCAGACTAATCCTCGGCAATTTTGGGCCGAAGCCCGACTGCTAAAGCATGCAGCCCGGGGTCGAAGCCCCCGTACCTCCAGAATGCGTCCCCTAGGGTTCGAACTCAAGTTCACCACTATGTAGTGCCCAAGCCTTACCACTAGGTTAACACTCCTTTGGTATAGTAGAACATGTTACGGTAGACATGGATGAGCAATTTAGGTTAGACATGGCAACCTTAGACATGTCGGAGGACATGATCTCTGATAGGAGTTCTTGGATATGTAGGACTATGGTAGTTGATTTAAGGGAGGGACCTGTAATAATGTGCATAAGCAGGGAGTTAGGCAGGGGGATGGCTAGGGAGCTATCAGTTAGGGTATCAATGACCTGCGTTATAGAGAGGGGTTGCATGTGCTTTAAGGGGTACACGCATACTAAATTTATTACAAATAATTTATAATATTGACATAAATTGGCTAGTTATCCTTATAAGAGATCCAATTTTTGGTCATTAAGGAGCACAAAAAGTATAAAAATAAGTAATTATTATAAACTAGCCTATGTGTTTGGCAAAAACTACAGTTGATGAACAAATTATGTTTGGCAAAAACTAGCCTATGTGTATACCAAAAAGGACATATTGAATAAGTAATTTATTACAAATAATTTATAATATAATTAAGACAAATCTCTATCAATGTGATTTGTAACACCCTAATCTCAATAAGATATTTATTTCACTAATTAAACTTGATTATTATGATTTAAAATCAGTATTGGCAGTAGCAAAATGATAACATTAGCAGCATATTTTTTTATAGTTACAAGTAAATAAATAAATAAATAAATATATATATATAAATTTCAAGTAGCTTACAAGTAGCTTACCAAGTAGCTTACCAAGCAAGCATGAGAAATCAAGCCTAAGAAGTCTAGTTATAAGTATATATATAAATTTCAAGTAGCTTACCAAGTAGCTTACCAAGTAGCTTACTCGTTAAAAGCTCGACTCGAGCTCGAGTTAAACGAGCCCGAGCCGAGCTCGAGCCTTATTTCGAGCTCGTTTAATAAACGAGCTCGAGCTCGAGCCTTTACAATTAAGCTCGCGAGCCTAAACGAGCCTCAACTAATATATATATTATATAAATATATATTAAAAAATAACTATTAAATAATTAAATAATAAATAATAAAATATTAAAAAATAAAAAATACATAATAAATATTGATTTATAGATAAACGAGCCGAGCTCGAGCCGAGCCTGAGCTTGCTTAATTCTTGACGAGCTCGAGCTCGAGCTTGACACATAAGGCTCGAAACGAGCCGAGCTCGAGCTCGAGCTTTATACACTTAAACGAGCCGAGCTCGAGCCTAATCGAGCTCGAGCTCGCCTCGGCTCGTTTACACCCCTACAAGCTACTAACCCACATGGGTTACCTATAAGCATGACAAAGCAAGGATAATCCATATCCTCAAGTAGGAGGTGGCATTTCACCTTGAGAATCAAGTAAATCATCTTGCTTATCCTTGAGTAGGAGGTGGCACTATTTTGGACTTAAGGAACAAGCAAACTACAACTATAAATAGAGGCATGATCTAAGCATTTCAAAGCATCCAATATTCTCACTCTCACTCTCTCTCTCTAAACACTAGAAGCAAATAGTCAAGAAAAGCTACAAGTAAAGTAAGTATGTTATGTGATTTTGAGATCATACATATGAAGTCTATTTTTATGAAAGCTTTGATATTATATGTTTATTATACATGAAAGCATACCAATTGTGGGTGCCAAATCAATCAAATCAAGAACACTTAGATATGCTTAATCACAAAGATCTAGATAGATTGCCTTCCATTGATATGATGTAAGAACCAAGAAGTACAAATGAAGTGATAACCACCTATTTATACTAAGAATTAAAGGGCTAGGCTTTTAAAATAAATGGGCCTAAACACTTGGGCCTTTAAATGAAAATTACATAAATGTCAACTAAGTTTAACAAATTACAAAATTGACACAACTAACAAATATTCCTAACAATTTCCCCCTTTGTGTCAATTTCTTCGCTTCTGATGATTTGATGATTTTTTGTGTCATTTTGCGTCTGCCTGCTTCACCCAAAACCGGTCTCTCATTACCAAAAGGTTCATGAAGACTCCGTATGAGCTGGTGTACAATCGACCTCCTAGCATCAAATTCTTCAGAGTTTTTGGTTGTGAATGCTACGTAAAGAATGATAAAGACAATCTTGACAAGTTCAGTCCAAAGGGTGATGAGGGTGTTTTCATTGGGTATGCCAAGGACTCTCCGTCCTACCGTGTGTACAACAAGAAAACAAGATGTGTGGTTGAGAGCACAAATGTGGATTTTGAAGAAGGCATTGAAGAAGACTCTACACCAGCTCCAGTTACACCAGGAATCTCTGGTGTTCTGGCCTCTGATCAACTTCATGGCAATCCCATGACTTCTTCTTCACCGGCGAACAAACCATCTTCTTCTAACTCTAATACTTGTGATCTGGATGAATTGTTTGAATTCTTTTATAAAGAATTGCCTGCACCTGCTAATATTGCTCTTCATGTTCCTGCAGTTGTGCAACCAGCACCTCATGTCATGGTATCTACCACTGACATTTCATCTTCCAACCTCCAAGGAACTTCATCATCATCATCTGCTTCAGCATCACCAAGTTCCAGAGTATCTCCTGTACCTGCTGAGGGGGAACCTTCTCACACCCTCCAGCAGGCCCCGGTGGTGAATGTTCCAAGTCCTCAGAGTGGTGCTTCCTCCACAATGCCTACTACAAGTCAACAACAAGGCACTACTTCACCTGCTCCACAAGTGGCAGGTCCCAGTACCACTACTCAACATGCTCCTCAAGTGGCAG
Source organism: Centaurea solstitialis (assembly GCA_030169165.1). Classification (NCBI taxonomy): domain Eukaryota; kingdom Viridiplantae; phylum Streptophyta; class Magnoliopsida; order Asterales; family Asteraceae; genus Centaurea; species Centaurea solstitialis. The sequence goes on along the minus strand of CM058044.1, from coordinate 15,952,812 downwards.
GTCCCAGTACAACCACTCAACCTGCTGCTGGCCCTTCACTTGTCTCTTCAGACACACCAGCAGCTCCTGGTCCCATTGTGGTACAATCTCAAGTGCCACCTACTGTTACCACTCTAGCAACGACCAGACGTGAACCCAAGTTCTATATCGATCTAAGGATAGAACCTTTACCCCCTCCAACCTTACCCCATACAACCAAGTGGACGCGAGCTCATCCACTCCAACAAGTGATTGGCAGCAAGTCTGCACCAGTCAAGACAAGGTCTGCAACTCAAAATGAGTGCCTATTTGCAGCCTTTTTATCAAGACACGAACCCTCGAACGTGACGGAAGCCCTTGATATCTCTGACTGGGTGACCGCCATGCAAGAGGAGCTGAATCAATTTGAACGCCTGGGTGTCTAGAGACTTGTACCTAGACCAAAGAACAAGACAATCATCGATCTGAAGTGGATCTTCAGATGAAAATGGGATCGTAACTAGAAACAAAGCTCGTCTAGTAGCCAAGGGATTTAAGCAACAAGCGGGAATTGATTATGATGAGACATTCGCACCGGTGGCCAGAATTGAAGCCATTCGGATCTTCTTAGCCTACGCCGCTCATAAGAACTCCACTGTCTACCAGATGGACGTGAAAACCGCCTTTCTCAACGGCGAACTGAAAGAAGAAGTCTATGTCACTCAACCTGAAGGCTTTGTTGATCGTACCAAGCCTAATCATGTCTATATCCTAGACAAGGCTCTTTACGGGTTGAAGCAAGCTCCCCGTGCCTGGTATGATCATCTCTCCAATGCACTACTAGACAATGGTTTCTACAAAGGTAAAATCGATCCTACTCTTTTCATCAAGACCGAAGGTGATGATATCTTGTTAGTTCAAATTTATGTCGATGATATCATATTTGGTTCTACTAACTCAGATATGTGCACTTGGTTCAGTGATCTCATGACCACCAGGTTTGAGATGAGTATGCTCCGGGAGTTGTCCTTCTTTTGGGACTTCAAGTTATACAAAAACCTGATGGCATTTTGATTAATCAATCGAAATACATCGGTGATCTCTTAAAACGTTTTCACATGGCCACTTCCTTGGTTGCTAAAACTCCTATGGCCTCGGGCACTTTGATCGGTGCTGACCCAAAAGGGAAGCCTGTAGATCACAAGACTTATAGAGCCATCATTGGTTCTTTGTTGTATCTAACTGCTAGTAGACCGGATATTATGTTCGCTACTTGTTTTTGTGCTCGTTTTCAGGCAAACCCAAAGGAATCACACATGATGGTAGTCAAACGCATCCTCCGGTACCTGAAAGGCACACCCAACCGTGGGTTGTGGTACCCAAAGGAGTATGGATTTGAGCTCGTCGCGTTTTCGGATGCGGATCATGGAGGTTGTCAACTGGACCGGAAAAGTACTTTAGGCCAAGTCCAGTTCCTGGGTGATAAACTAGTCAGCTGGGGTTCAAAGAAACAACATTGTGTTTCTACATCTACGGCTGAGGCGGAGTATGTCGCTGCTGCCAGCTGCTGCTCCCAAGTGTTGTGGATGCGGACTCAGCTCTGAGACTATGGCTACAATTTCAACCATATACCCATCTATTGCGACTCCAAAAGCGCCATAGCCATCACATGCAATCCAGTCCAACACACTCGCACTAAGCATATCGACATCAGGTATCACTTCATCAAGGACCATGTGGAGAGAGGTACGATTGAACTTTACTTTGTAAACACCGAGTATCAACTTGCGGATCTTTTCACCAAGCCTTTGGATGAGAAACGGTTTAATTTCCTAATCTCCAAGCTTGGCATGTTTGATCCTCAAGAGTGATCATCTATCAAATATTTAGTCCTTCAGAACTATGACCCAGTGTTCAGACCAATGGTTGACCACTGTGTCATCGTTGTCTTGGACCAAGCTCTTGATAGATTTGGTGTTGTTTCTTTCAATTTCTTTTGTATCTGCTTTTCATGGTCTTATGAGTATTACTAAGTTTTTTTCTTGAGTGTGCATCAGTCAAGGGGGAACGTTCCCTCCCCATGCCTGTTCCGAGGGGGAACATTGTCTGCCTCCGCCTGATCAGAGGGGGAACGTTGTCTGCCTCCGCCTGATCAGAAGGGGAACAGGTAAACACCCTAGGTAAGTTTTCTACTACCTTTTATATGTATATAATTTCCTTTTATAGTTTACCTATCTAAAAAAAAATCAAGGGTTTATCAAAAACCCCAACCTCAAAATCTTTGAATTTTGAGTGATTTGGGTTGGATTTTGTGCTTAGTGTGTTCCTTAAATGTGTAAATCAAATCTGGAGCTTTCATTTCATATATTTTATGTGATTTGGTGAGGTTTTTGAGTGTTGAGATGTTTTCCACCATTGTTGTGTTCTTCAAGGTTCATAATGTTCTTCATGAATTTTTAAGCAAACCACCTTTTTGATCCTAAAAATATATTTTGTTTGTGTGGAATGGTGTTTGTGAGCTGATGAGTTTTTTTTTTACCCATAGTCATTTTTTTTACTCTTTATTTTTTATCTGATTTTACCTTATGTTAATTTTTCTTTTATCTTATTTTTATTTTTTATGTTCATTTCTTGTGTTGCTTTTTCACTTATGATCATGTATCCCAAGTCCTGACCGGAGAAAATTCCGGCGACCGGATCTCGCCGGAACCGGACCTCGCCGGAACCGGACCTCGCCGGAACCGGACCGGAGATGTCGCCGGAACCGAATCTTTCAAGATGTCTATCCAAAATCTTATCAAAATCCAAAGTCTTTTCATCCCGGACCGGATGTTTTTTCCGGCGACCGGACCTCGCCGGAACCGGATGTCGCCGGAGCCGGACCGGAGGTCAAACCGCAACTCGCCGGAACCGGAACCGGAGACCTCGCCGGAACCGGAACTCGCCGGAACCGGATGTCGCCGGAACCGGACCGGAAAATGCCTTGTCCGAATTTTAGAAAGAAAATGAGAAGAAGAGTGTCGCCGGAACCGGATGTCGCCGGAACCGGATACCACCGGAACCGGATCTGAAGTCAACTTTGTGAGTGTTCGTTTTTCGAGACACCTTGTCAACCAAACCACCTCGCCGGAACCGGACGTCGCCGGAACCGGATGTCAATCTTAAAAAATTAAAAAGGAGAAGAAGTGTTGACGACCGGACCTCCCACCAAACCGGAGGTGGCCGGAGCCCGGACCGGAAGGTGGCCGGATTTTTCCGTTTCTCTCGTCGAAGCAATTTTCGGGACCAGACCGGACCGGACGTTTTTGACCGAACCAGGTGTCTTCCTCAAGCATTTCACTCCTCTCAACCGGACCGGACCGGAGCATCGCCGGCGACCGGACCGGATCTTCTTCACCGCCGGATTCACCTTCTCGTACAAAATCATCCACCGAACCGAAGGCCTTGTGTGCATTTCCACCCCGTCGACCGAACCGGACCGGAGCGTTGCCGTAGACCGGAGGGTCGTGTGACCGGATTTTGCATCTCCTTCGTTCTCCTTCTTCTTCTTCCTTATGCAATTTTTTTGGTGTGTGTCTATGTTTAATGGTTGCTTCTCAAGTGAAAGAATGATTTCATAAGGAAAACACAAAAGAGGAGGTCAAACATGTCTTTCTTTAGCTGAACACGCCATCCAACACGCTTTCTATCAGCTGTCCTGACGCGTTCCTCGAATCTCGCTTCCCAATACGCGTTTTCCAGCTGTCGCACACGGTCCCACGTAGTTCACGCTCTCTCACGCGCCCCCAGACGCGACGCACGCGCCTCCACGCGCCTCCACGCGCCTGGCACGCGCCTGGCACGCGTCACCTACGCGCTTCACGCGCCTTCTCCACGGTTTGCATCGGTCAGATGCTCGGTCAGACGTGCTGACCGAGCTCTGACCCGTCGTCTGACCCATTCGTTTTCTGCTGACCAGCGTCTGACCCCAGTATCCCGCTCTGACCGAGGCACTTATTCACATCTGACCCGTTTTTTTTTGTTTTTTTGTTTTTTTCTTTTTATAATACATCAAAGATTTTTTTCTACTTTTATAAGACTTATATTTTTGTGTGTGTGTTTCTTTTTATTCTAGTTTTTTTTTCTCTTTCAATTTTTTGTGTGTGAATTTTTTACTTAGTCATTTTTGTTTTGTGTTCTAATTTTTTTTTGGCTTGTTTTTTTTATTATTACTAGATTTTTGGTTAAATGAGAATTCGAATTGCTTATTTCTGAATTTCGTTGTGAGACTGCTTCGGGTTCTGGATTCAAGAAAGTCTTGTATGCATGCCTGATTATTATTGATATATTGTTCATGTATGCTTGGATTACTTGATTCATCATGTCTCACCCTTGCATGTTCCATTGGTCTTAAATTTTTATAATTGGTTACTTGGTTCACCATGTCACGATACCACCTCATCCAAATTATCCTAAGTGTTCACCCTCATGTCTCGGGTTGGTAAGATCTTTTGAATTGTGCATCCACTAGACTTGAGAAAAATTCACACTCAATGTGTTGTGTTATTCTGTACCAAATCTTTTGATTTAGTACACAATAACACATCTCAATGATGTGTGCCTTATATCTCAAACTTTGCCTTTACCTCCTTACTAACTTTTTATTTTTCAGGTACAATGGCAAACCCTCATCATTCTGATGATAATCTCATCACCACTTCATCACAATCCACCGGAGGACATAGCAGACGAAAAAATATATATATATATACCTATATATATTAAAAAATAAATATATATATAAATGGAAATTCGGTATTTGGGTTCGGAACAGGATTCAGAATGGTATCCAAACCTCTCTTAATGGCATCCAGGCCCTGTCTGAAGGCATCCAACACTTTTCTTTGATACCAACACTTATCATGGATACCATCACCACACCTCTTTTGGATACCAACACTTTATATGCCATACCCAAGTATCCTGATGCCATAACCAACACTCCCTATACCAATACCATCACTCCTTATGCCATACCCCAAACTCCTTATGGCAACCCCAAAGACCCATGATACACCGCTGGCAATACCACTTGCATTACTTGATGCTGTCGATCATCATTCACCGACTGTGAGAGCATACTTAGGTATATCACCTCTACCAGCATCTCCAGAGCCGGAGACTGGCACCCCGGAGGTATCCTCTAGGAGAGTGAGTGAGGGTCTTGAGCGTGGTTATTTACCTGGGGGTGGTGACCAAGGGTGTGAGGATGAGGAGTCGGGGGGAGATGACGGGGGTAGATTAGGCGGTGATGATGATCGCTCCGGAGCTAGTACCTCACATGCTTATGACAGTCACCAAAGCCCTTCACTTTTCCTTTGGTGGACTATGATTCTGATGACTCCGGTGATGACCACCCATCTACGGGTGAGGACGACATAAGGTTTGAGGGAGACCTAACAGTCGAAGAAAGTGAGCAGAGCGAGGGACGTAAAAGAAATGATGAGTGTGAGATAGGACCAAAGGTTTTAACCGGTCCTCCCCTATCCATAGGTAGAAGCTGGGCAACCACATCTGCTACCCGTACACATGTGTTGAGTACAGGTATTGAAGAAGACACCTCCCACCCAGAGGTGCAATTGCACGCCCCACCTATCCACTCATCCATCTCTCAAAAGGTGGGTGTTTCATTCCACGGGGACAAAGCACAACGGCTATCAAGCCCTCACTTGGAGGGTAATGATATTGAAACAGGAGGATCCCTGCCCCGATCCCCACACTTCCTTCATGTGCACCAGAGTCTAGAGCCATATACACTCTTAGGTACACATACTGCCAGTCTATGTGACGCAGTCTCAGCTCCACGCATCACGAGTCTATGTGACGTGATCGGAACCCCGAGAGTGGTGTCCACGATGGGCATTTCACAATGACCGGCGGGAAGTCCTACCATGGTCACTATCACGCCAGCCATGAACGTAGGCCACACCGTTGCAACAGCGGTGATGAAAACGGAACGTCTATGTGACACCGGTGTTACTTACCCGACATCCGTTGTCAGGGAATGATGGATGGCGCCCTAAAGGCTATCCATGAGGATTTTATACTTCACCACCTCCAGCACCACCTCCATGTCCGACTGCACCCCGACTACTTGTTTAATGAGTTGACGGACTTTCTGATGGCAACATTGATCTCCCGTGGGAATCTCCACGAGGATGACACCAACCTTCCAGATTATCTACAGCGGTCTGCTTACACATCACTTCCCGCGAGCCGTCCCGAGCCGGCTACCTCCTCTTCTCAAGAGGTAGTCCTATCTATCCAGAGGCTCGAAGGGAAGCTTGATGCCCTGAAGACGGAGGAATTAGTTGAGATCAAGGGCTCCATTTCAGACATGCAGACTCATATCCGAGCCCTTGAGACTTCGTGCCGTGCATCAGTCGAGCCACCTAAGCGCAGACACGACGACCGAGATGACCCCGATCGGCGTGAGGGGGAAATCCCTAGAAGGCTCGGCTTGGATCTTCAGTTCTGACAGGCACTTCTTCCGGCGTCGCTCCTTCTGGTACTCATATGGGGACCGGTGCCGATGTATCTCATTCTCAGCCTGATCAGAACCCGACGGCAGATTCAGCGGAGGGTCGAGAGATTATTTTTTGTGTCAACCCGGAAATCTCTCACCCTGCCCGCGTACTCGCTTCAGATGATGTTCCTTCTGATGATTATGAGTCATGCATGGAGAGCTACAGTTCTAACTCTCCTCTTCTGGTACCATATCAGTCGCCTCCACATCAGTCTCTTTCGGGCATGGAGATGTATAGTTCTGACTCTTCTTCACCACCTATGTCTCCACATCATTCGCCTTCATATGATACGCCTTCACCACGTCGGTCTCCTCTTCCTCTGACGCCGTCTCCGACATACAGAGGTCCTCAACTAAGGGTACTGCCTCACCCTCCATCTCCAGTTCAGGATGATTCACCTTCTCGCACTCCCTCTCCACCAGTCAAAGCTTCTCGTCGTGGTCCAAACAACCCTGTGACACATGGCCCCCAGCGACCGATTCATGGTCAATGGAGGCAGCCATCAGTATCACCTCCCAAAGTGATCTATACCAGGGAGAAGGGTGCACTCTCAAATCGCAGAAACTACGTGGAGCCGCTCAAATCAGTCAAGTGGGATAGAGAAAGAAGGCCTGGCAGTTATCTTGAGGATACTCATAGATCCATCTTCACTGACAAGGTGGAGATCGTGCCTCTGGAGAAGTACTACAACATCACCAATCTGCCACCTCAAAAGCAGAACAAGTATCTCTACTGGATGGATACTCAAGCCAAACCCAAAGCAAACGTGTTCTTCTATGACAACCCGATCATCCGAGTCAGTGATGTTTCATTCGTATGCTTCCAGAGCTTATGGTTCTCAGTCTTCTCTGTCATTCGAAAGAAAAACGGGGAGTTTCACGTTCACCGAAGCTGATTTCGACAATGTGCATCTTGATGACATTGACACATTGTACACTGACTTGAAGACGCTTACAACCCGACCTAAGGAGACACTCAAGGGACTGGAAGCTGTTAAGCATTTTATCGAGAGGAACCGAAAGAACTCAGAGACTCATGACTTCCAGATCGGGTTAGAGAGTCATCAGAGCACGATCAACCTCTCCCCGCCAAACCAAGACCTCCCGAACATCGATCGATATTCTCTTTACCAAGTCCTCGAAAAACCAACTCTTGGGGTAGTGTACCAGAACCAGAAGGAAGAGAAGTAGTTCATGCGATGCGATGAGATTCACAAGTACAGTGACGGGACGCTCCACATCATCAACAAGGGGTTGGCTACTGAGAAGAAGAGGCTTGAGCTTGAGGTGTTAAAGACCAAGCACTGGATAAATCCCTCTATTCTGATCGACGAGGTTTTCCAGATCATCGAGCATCGACTAGAACATCGCATCATTCTACGACGCTTCGAATCGTACTGTGGTCTTCGGAAGATAGAGGGACCAGTCAAAAGAGTTGAGGAGAGACCGCCGCCAACATCATCACGAAGAAGAGACAGATCATCAAAGAACCCCAAGGAGACTAAAGGATCGAAGAAGAAATCAAGTCATCAGAAGCGACGAAATTGACACAAAGGGGGAAATTGTTAGGAATATTTGTTAGTTGTGTCAATTTTGTAATTTCCTAAACTTAGTTATCATTTATGTAATTTTCATTTAAAGGCCCAATTGTTAGGCCCATTTAGTTTAAAAGCCTAGCCCTTTAATTCTTAGTATAAATAGGTGGTTATCACTTCATTTGTACTTCTTGGTTCTTACATCATTTAATGGAAGGCAATCTATCTAGATCTTTTGTGATTAAGCATATCTAAGTGTTCTTGATTTGATTGATTTGGCACCCACAGAATTTATGATCAAAGTGATATATGATGATATGTTATGCTTTAAATAAATCTATACATGAAAAGCTTTACATTTATGTATTGCCATAATATCCAACGTACGGGATATGACAAGAAGGAACGTTTTGCAAACGAACCTTATGGGACAGCCTTTAAGGGACCCGGGGGTTAGCAAACCTCATGATAAGTATGGCATACATACATGTGTCAAGTGAGATCTCAAAAGAAACTTTTATGCATTTAAAAAAATGTTATGAATAAACAAGTTTTATGAAGATTTCCTATGAAAACCATAACTACTTACTAAGCTTAAAAGCTTACATATCTTATGTATGCATCTCAGGAACGGAGTAAGATGAACCTCTCGATTTAGCACTACTAAGTCTAAGATAGTTTATTATGTTACTAGTTTTAAGCTACATTTCCGTTATGTATGAATTTTTGATGTAATAAAGAAGCATGTATTGTTAAAGATGTTGTTTATTATAAGATTTATGTGTAAAGTAATGGCACCCGAAGGTTGTGAAATATGGGGCGTTACATGATTAAAGTAAATTTCTAATATATAATATGTTAATTAATACTAACAAGATAATAAATAAATTAAATAATATAATATATTGATTGATAGAATATAAAATTGATTATTATGTATATACTATAAATTTAGAAGTTGTTATAACAAGATTTAGAAAAAAATCTATATTAAGGTATGATTTAAATTACTAGCATGTGCCCTTTTATTATGTTTTTTCTTCCTTTCCTGCTGATTCTTATGTGCTAGTCTTGTTTATCCTTGCTCACACTTTTGCACAAGGGATCTTCACGTAAAAAACCTCTTTACCCTTAGGGGGTAGAAGTCGGTACTACATACATCCCACCCGTCCTACACCCTACTTTCGAGCGATAAATAGTGCGTTCGTATGGTTTGGTTATTTTGTTGCCTTAAAGCATGCATTTCTTGAAAAAACCCTTCAGATTGACCAATATTGACATATTTAGCTTAGTATATACTACAAAGCTGTTTTATATAGAAAGTTCATTGTTCTCATCTACAGATTATCCAACATTACAAAGAGATATTGCAGAAGAACCCGTTTAATTTGCACGACAAGGGAAAGCTTAAGAGTGTTCTTGCTGGTTTGGCATACTGACTCTCTCTGTTACCGTGTAATAAGGCGGATAATAACTTGTCAACCGAAAATGTACATTCTAACGTCTAGTGCAACAATTGCCACCTATCTCAGCATGCAATGTCTAAAAGTCGGCGTTTTTGTAATCTGGCGTAATTTGTATTTGTTTTATGACTTCATGATAATGGTTTTGTTTATCTTTGAAAATTTGTTTTACATATGTTTGGAAATTTATCCCCATGATGGAGAGACAGTTCTCTTATACTTGGATGTTTGGTCTTGTTGGTAGTTGGCTTTCTGTTTTGCAGCTTTTATGATTGATCTATATGTGCAACTTCTTGAGCGAAAATAATAGATTATTAAGATTCCAAGGAACCCACCTAAACGGTAATGACTGCCCACTTATGTCTAGGAAGGTGTTAACAGGTTTCTTAGACAACTCCCCTAAGGAAAGGTTATAGGATACTAGATAGTGTATGGTTTGCTGATATTTGTGGAATATCACTGTCATGAGTTTAATGATGATGGTGAGATGAGCATCATTCATCTTTCTTGGCCGACAGAGATATTACCCACTGCAAATTAACTCAATTACAATAACACTTGCAAAGAGTTCTCTATGCAACAAATGAGATCAGAAATGTTTTATCTTATTCTGTTGCTCTATATGCAGGGTGTAAACATTGTGATCTCTGCTTGGAAACATTTACTTAGGGGCCGTTTACCAAATGCTACCAGGTAAGCGCTTACCAGCAAGGACATTACCCTCATTTACCTTATCATATAACACTCCTGACCATCTAAATTGATTTTTGGTGAGCGTCTTCAACCCGGTAAGTGCTTACCGGGTAGGAGTCATTTCCATCACTTACCGGGTAAGATTCTCGGTGCTTGTTATGGCTCTTAGTGGTTAAGATTGTCGGTCGTTTCCATGCTCAATTGGCGAGGATAGTAAGGTAAGTGATAGCAGTAAGCACTTACTAGGTAAAATATTTATTAAAGAGCTCCTTAGTATGGATATTTCTAAATGAAGTCAACCTTGTTTTCTTACTCCTATTAGGCTATTACATTTCTTTCAGATCTGCTCAAAATGGCTTGTTGATGTTTTGGGATTTTGGCAGTAGTGTTGATGTAATCTATGTTGGTTATGCATTCTCAACTGTAAATTTATGTCCTTATAGTGCTTTATGTTTCCTCTCGTCTCTGCACTGCTTTGTTCATTTATAACTTAGTTTGAAGTTGTTCACATGAATAAATTGGGACTATTAGCCTTTGGGATTTTGCTATCCAAATTTAATTTACAATGCCTCTCCCCTTTCCCTCATTCTTTACTCTTGCCAATAGGTTGTTGCTGACCAAAGAATTTTGCATTCTCTTGAGTCTGAAGTGCATGAAGATCATTCTGGTAAGTGAAAGAACCTGGAATTTGATAATTCTTTTGTAGATATGTTAGCAATCTGATATGTTACCTACTTTATTTATAATCTACTTATATGGATGATAATAACTTAAAAAAATAATTATCACACTTATAGACAACTTGTGGCATAATGTAAACAAATGGAGCCAAAAAGTCCGTCAATCGAGTACTTGGCGTGCACATACGTTATATCTATCCTCTTGCCTTATATTATCACTCAATTTCACTACTTATATTTTCAATCCTTTTTTTTTCTGTATGTATGCTTACACTTTGGCGTTATCTCTCCTTTTGACATCTTTTTAACAGAGTTTTCAGCGACTGCAAAGGAATTAAAGAGCCTTTTGCCTATTTTAGTTGGTGGTCTCCAGGATTTTATGCCCTCAGTTCAGACAGTGCCTATTTTGGAAGCACAATCAATTGATTGTGTGTTTTCTATATTGGAAAGTATAGATATTGTTGTCAAGTTTTTTTTCATGGAAACAGCAAAAGTGGTCAACATCTAGAAGTCCCATCACCTTCCAACAGAAGAGATCTAGATGTGTTGCAGAAGCTATTGAAGAAGTTATTTGATGTCTTTCCACTGAACCCACCACATCAGTCATCAGAGAAGGTTCAATTTTCAGAATGGACAAACTTCTTGTGTGTACCTCAATTATTAATTGGTTTCTTATTTACATATCTTCTTTGATGGTCTCTAATATCTTGTTAGTTGTTTTCTGATGCTCAGTTATAACCTCTTTTAGCTACAGCATACTTACCTTAACATCAGAATGGTAAGAAAATGTATTCTTTCTTGCTATTTTTTGGCAGGCTGATACCCTAAATAGATACGTAAACGCAAGTATACATCTTTGCTTGGTATAGAGGGTTCTTTTTGTGGATTTTACTGGAATGACTTCCCAACAGGTTTCTTTTCTTGATAACCACACTATGATGCTGGAATAGTTTGTTAGGACTGATTAAGAGAAGTTAACACTGCTGGCTTTAAAGATGTTACCACTGCTAGTCCATTTGAAGATTACCACTGCCTGTACAAAGTTACCACTGCTGGTTGAAAGTTAACACTGCTTTTGTCTTACCACTACTGACAAGATCATGATAAGGAAAGGATTGCGTTGATTGAAGATATGGACAAGATATGATTCGGTTGGAGATACTTTAGAGATTATCTTGTAAATCTAGTTTCTTGATTGTTATCTTGTAATTCGTATATATAGCTGATAGGTTTGTCTTTGTTAGATACGAGTTATTCATTAGCTTTTGTTTAGAATTCTAGCCTCAAGATTGTTCTTGTAATCCCTGCAATTGAGAAGATTTGCACGTCTGTTTGAGCCTGTTCAAACAGATTGGGGCGTGTGTTTGTAATCATTAAGCTATTGAATCAATACACATTCAGTTTGTTACAAATCCATTGTTTTCATTATATAATCATAGTGTTATTCCGCAAACTTCTTTGATTAAGTTTTCTGATCTTGATATTTAGATCCTGTCAAGTGGTATCAGAGCTAGTTTTAATCAAGAAAACTTATCTACAATGGATACTCAGGAAACAGTCTTAGTCTCAAAAGTTCCCATGCTCAAACCCAATGAGTTTGACATGTGGAAAATTAGGATCCGTCAATACATGCTTCTCACAGACTATGGTATGTGGGAGGTTGTTGAAAACGGACCTGGTGTTGATGAAGGTGCTGCTGAAGGAGGTGCAAGACCCCCACCAAGATCTGATGCTGACAGAAAAAGAAGGCAAACTGAGATGAAGGCATTGAGTACCTTGCTGTTGGCTATTCCCAATGAATGCCAACATCAATTCAGTACATATACAGATGCCAAATCTCTCTGGACTGCACTTGAAAAGAGGTTCTCAGGAACCAAAAGCACTAAGAGGAACCAGAAAGCCATTCTGAAGCAGCAATATGAAAACTTCACATCCTTGAAGAATGAATCTATGACTCAGACCTTTGATAGATTCAACAAGCTGATTGGAGAGCTAGCAACTGTAGATGTAAAGATGGACAAAGATGATGTGAATAGAAAATTCCTCAGATCTCTTGGAAAGGAATGGACTATTTACACTGTCTCATTCAGGCAAGGAGATGACTTGGAGGACAAGGAACTTGAAGATCTATACAATGATCTAAGGATCTTTGAAGCAGAAGTAGAGAAGAAGAAAAGACCCATTGGATACACTCATAATACTGCTCTTCTTTCTGAAAACCCTAGTTCTTTCAATACCACTGCTTTTAATAATACCACTGCTGCTTATAATACTGCTGCTAATGAAACTGTTTCTAATGTAAATTCTTGTGCATCACAGGAAATCAATGAGGATACAGTTTTGGAAGCTTTTTTAGCAAGTCATGTCAAATCATCATTGATCAATGATGATTTAGATCAGATCAATGCTGATGATCTTGAAGAGATGGATATTAAATGGCAGATGGCCATGCTTACTCTGAGAATGAAGAGATTCATCAGAAGAACTGGAAGAAACAACTTTGATCTCAAGAGAGGAGATAAAGCTGGGTTTGATAAATCAAAGGTGAGATGCTACAAGTGCAATGAACCAGGGCACTTTGCCAGAGAATGCAAAGGTGTAACTTCCAACAATCAGAACAATGGAAGTGGATCTGCACAAGATCCTAGATTCAACAACAGGGGAAGCAAGTCAAACCCTAGTTCCTCTCAAGCCTTGGTATCTCAAGAGGGACAAGGATTTGATTGGAGTGATCATGCAGAAGATACAGTTCAAAATCAAGCCCTCATGGCTGAAATCAAGGAGATTGATATTCCCACTGAGGTATCTTCTAAACTCTGTTCTGATTCTTGTTTAGAAACTGTGAAAAAGTATAGGGATCATAATCAGACCATGAGTGATAGTATCAAGAAGATGGAAAGAGAGAGAAGAGAGTATGTTAAGATCATAGACAATCTGGAGGATCAAATAAAGGCTTACAAAGCCAATGAACTTCAGTTTGAATATGATCACAACTACTGGAAGTGGGAAAAGAAAGAGCTTGAGAGAAAACTGTCAAAAGAAAAGGAGGAAGTAGAGAGTGCTAGGAAAGAATTGTCCAAAGCCAAAGAAGACCTAGATAAATTTTCAAAGTCCTCTAAGGCTTTAGAATCAATCATTAGAGCACAAGTGACTGATGACTTGAAAAGGGGTATAGGATACAATATTACCCCTCCTCCTTACAATCAGAATTACATTCCTCCAACAACTGATCTTCTTGAGAAAATAGACAGAAGTGAGATGAAAGAAGGTTTGGATAGAATAGATCCAGTTGACTCTGATGAGGAATTTGATGAGAAAAGCACTTCTGAGACCATCCCTGATGAAAACCATCTTCTCACCAATGAGAAAGGTGGTATGCCATTTGTTCCTAGCAAAAAGGTAGAGACCACTAGGAAAGATAAGGGGAAGTCTGTCATGACATCAGAAAATAAAGGGAAAAAGACTGAGACAACTAGGAAAGAGAGTAGGAAGGACCACTACACTCAGAGGACTGTAGTTGAACCTAGTACTTCCTCACAGTCTCAAAACAAAAATCATCCTAGAGGGAATAAAAGAAACTGGAACAACCAATGGGCTCAATGTCATGTGTTGATCTGAGTAAGATTAAAGACCAAAACCATGCTTTATCTGTTGTAAGACAAATCATCTAGCAAGAGACTGTTATTTCAATCCATTTAATCAAAGGAACAGATATCAAGCTAGAAGATTTGTCCTACACACAAAAAGGTTGTTCCTAAACAAAACAGATCTAGTCAACCCAAAAGAAAGATTCAAAAGAAAAGGGTTGAAAAGAAGTCTGTAAAATTGGTTACTAAATGGGTACCTAAAGCTTCACTTAGTAATACTACTGCTTCAACAAGCAGTGGTAACAACATGTTGCTTCTGAAAGAGTGGTAACAGCATTAATAGTTTGAAGGTTAACACTGATGTAGTAATATCAGCAGTAATAACTCAAACACTGCTACAACTCATGTGAACACTGTGTTAGCAATAACAGCAGTGGAAACTCAAAACATGTTACCACTGACAAGTCTTCATTAAGAAAACCCATTATAACCAAATATTCCAGTCATGAGATTCCTAACAAAGATTATCTTTTAAAGCTTAACAGATTGACAGAGGTCAATTATGTTAATGAAAAGGGAGAACCAAGACCATATTGGCTTGGGTTCCCTCAAGGACACTAACTGTTTCATTCTATGTGTAGAGCAACCAAGGAAGAAGGAGCAGTCTTTGGCATGTGGATAGTGGTTGCTCTAGGCACATGACAGGTATCATGTCATTACTTGAAGACTTTAAAAGGTTTGAAGGATGGACATGTTGCCTTTGGGGATAATCCAAATGGAGGTAAGATTAGTGGCAAAGGTAAGGTATCAAAAGGTAAGATGACTTTTGATGATGTCTATTTTGTAGAGTAATTAAAGTATAATTTACTTAGTGTTTCTCAAGTTTGTGACAAGAAGTTTGGTGTATTTTTCACTGATACTGAATGTCTCATTCTTGCTCCTGGCTACAAGATAGATGAGAGTAAAGTGATGTTAAGAACACCTAGGAAGGATAATGTTTATGTTTGGACATTGAAGATGCTTCTTCTTTATCATCCTTAAACTGTTTATTTTCAAAAGCATCTGTGAGTGAATCATCACTGTGGCATAGGAGGATGTGCCACATGAATTTCAAAAACATGAACTTACTTGTCAAAAACAACCTTGTAAGAGGTTTGCCTGTCAAGGAATTTTCAAGTGTTGATCACTGTGTAGCTTGTCTCAAAGGCAAGCAACACAAAAACTCACACAAGTCCAAAGAAGTAAACACTATCTCATCACCTTTACAGTTATTGCATATGGATCTTTTTGGTCCTACCAATGTGATGAGTATAGGCAAGAAATCCTATTGTCTGGTGATAGTTGATGATTACTCTAGGTTTACTTGGGTTTACTTTCTGAGAACAAAGGATGAGACAAGTGGACTGATCAAACCCTTTGTGACCAGAATGGAAAACAAGACAAACCTTAGGGTAAAAGTCATTAGATCAGACAATGGCACTGAATTTAAGAATGCTGATTTAAATAGCTTTTGTGAGGAAAAAGGTATTGAAGACAATACAGTGCTCCTAGAACTCCTCAACAGAATGGTGTTGCTGAGAGGAGAAATAGGACACTAATTGAGTCTGCAAGAACTATGTTGGATGATTCTAAACTTCCAATCACTTTCTGGGCAGAAGCAGTTAACACTGCTTGTTATGTCCAAAACAGAGTTCTTATAGTCAAATCAAAAGGCAAACACCCTATGAACTTTTTGAGAAAAAGAAACCCTATATAGGATTTTTACAACCATTTGGGTGTCCTTGCACAATTCTTGATACCAAAACTCACTTAGGCAAATTTGAGAGCAAATCTGATGATGGATTTTTTGATTGGATACTCTTCTCAGAGCAAAGCACTTAGAGTTTTCAATAGTTCTACAAGGATCATAGAAGAAAGTGACAATGTCAAATGCAATAGAACACTCCTAACTTACCTGGAAGTGGTCCAATTGGCTATTTGATATTGATTCACTAACTAACTCTTTGAACATGAGCTATACAGTGAATACAGGTTCAGGTACAGAGCAAAGCACAAGAAACAAGTCCAACATTTGTCATGTTTCCCATGCCTCTTGTTGATACAAATGATGCATGTACCACTGATGAGTCACATGTGATGACCAAACAGAATCTGGGTCTGCTGAGAAGATGATGATAAACCAATTGAGGAATCCTCACCCTCTCAGAATCTAGAAGGCATACCTGCTTTAGAAGAGGGACCTCAATGGGATCAAGAACCAGAAGTGAATGATTCAAATCTAGGGGTGGATCTGACTGAAGAACCCCCGCATCTTACTAGAACAAAAAGAATCATCCACCTACATCTGGTAATAGGAGACATTCAGTCTTCTATGATTACAAGGAAGCAGAGTAAATCCCTTCCCAATCCACACTTGAGCATGATTTTGTTTTCCTCTCACAAACAGAACCCAAGAAGGCCTATGATGCAATGAAGGACCCAAGTTGGATAGAGGCCATGCAAGAGGAATTGCTGCAAGTTTGTCCTACAACATGTTTGGGATTTGGTAGATTACCAAAAGGAACACAGAGTCATTGGAACTAAGTGGATCTTCAGAAACAAGACTGATGAGAGAGGCATTGTTATCAAGAATAAGGCCAGATTGGTAGCACAGGGGTATACTCAAGAAGAAGGGATAGACTATGATGATGTATTTGCACCTGTTGCCAGAATTGAAGCCATCAGGCTATTCTTGGCATTTGCATCTTACAAAGGATTCAAAGTCTATCAGATGGATGTCAAGAGTGCCTTTCTTTATGGCACTATAGATGAAGAAGTATATGTCAGTCAACCACCAGGGTTTGAAGATCCCAAATACCCTGATAAAGTTTACAAGTTGAGGAAAGCTTTGTATGGTCTTCATCAAGCACCTAGGGCTTGGTATGATACCTTGTCCTCATATTTGTTGGAAAACAAATTTGAGAGAGGTGTCATTGATAAGACCTTGTTCATCAAGAGAACTAAAACTGATATGCTTCTAGTGCAGATTTATGTTGATGATATCATCTTTGGATCTACAAAGGATGATATGTGCAAGGAGTTTAAGGAGTTGATGCACAAGAAATTTAAGATGAGCTCTATGAGAGAACTAACTTTCTTTCTTGGTTTGCAGGTCAAGCAGAAGCCTGAAGGAATATTCATCAATCAGTCCAAATATGTTGCATCCATGCTTCAAAAGTTTGGAATGAATGATGCAAAGCCAGCAAGCACTCCAATGGAAACTCATAAACATCTTACTGCTGATGTTGAGGGGGAGGAAGTTGATGTACACCATTATAGATCCATGATTGGATCATTAATGTATCTTACAGCATCTAGACCTGATATTATGTTTGCTGTTTGTGTTTGTGCCAGGTTTCAGGTTAGGCCCAAGGAGTCTCATCTACATGCAGTCAAAAGGATATTCAAATATCTGAAGGGCCAACCAAGATTGGGACTGTGGTATCCCAATGATTCCTTCTTTGACTTAGTGGCTTACACAGATAGTGATTATGGAGGAGCAAACTTGGATAGAAAGTCTACATCAGGAGGATGTCAATTTTTGGGAGGAAGATTGGTCTCATGGCAATGCAAGAAACAGACCACTGTGTCACAATCAACTACAGAGGCTGAATACATAGCTGCTTCACAATGCTGCTCACAAGTGCTATGGATTCAAAATCAGATGCAGGACTATGGTCTTTCATTCTTGCAGACACCAATCTACATTGACAATAACAGTGCTATTAGTTGGAACTACCTTTACTAGCAGTGTCAATATCGCAAAACATGATTTTCATATCCAAGTCTTTACCACTGCTAGTGTCGCACATTACCACTGCTAGCACATTCGCACACTACCACTGCTAGCACATTCGCACATTACCACTGCTAGCACATTCGCACATTAACACTGCTAGCTCATTCACATATTACCACCGCTGGCAGATTTTACCACTGATTGATAATTACCACCGCTGGTTATCTAAGTGTCTTTTTACCACTGCGCATGCATGGTACCACTGCTTACACTTTTTGCGCACTTGGTACCACTGCTATTACATTTTACCACTGCTTTAAACTGCACATGCGTATGGTACCACTGCTAGTATATTTAACCACTGCTTTTCACCTAGCATGAGTAACTACCACTGCTTATGACTTTTACCACTGCTTTTAACGAATATCTTTGCACGTGTAATTTTACCACTGCTACGTGTGTTCGTTACCCCTGCTTGTGGTAGTTACCCCTGCTCATCAGTTCACTATAAAAGCCCTAACTTGACCGCCTTTTTCATTAACGGCTATTCTGAACTTTTTCTCTAAAAACGTTTGCGATTCTGCATCTCTTCTCCATCTGTGTTCTTGAACTTTCAATCGCGTACTGATTTTCATTCTAATTCTAGGGTTTTAATTGCGAAATCGATCATGGATTCTCTGTGTTTCGTCAAGGATCACAATAAGGTGGGATATTTCACAAAAGATGCCAATTCCGAAGGGTTTGAAGACATTATTGACTTCTTGGCATCATCTCATATTGCCTATGCCGCGACCATCAATCCCACAATCTACATTCAACATATGCACGATTTCTGGTTGAATGCAGTCATTCAAGAAGAAGAAGGGGTCAAAATCATTCAGACCACCATCTGTGGTCATTCTGTAACCCTTACCCCTGCGAAGATCAGATTTCCTCTTCAACTACACGACGAAGGAGGTATTTCTATGCTTACACCATCAGTCATCATGGAATCTTTTGTAAAGATGGGGTATACAGGCTCTCGCACTTCTTTAAAATACCTTAAGGGTAAATTTTGCCCTCAGTGGAGGTTCTTTGTGCATACCCTATTACATTGTTTTTCAAAGAAAACCACCAGTTTTGGTGAGTTTAGCAGCACCATTGCCTCTGCTTTGGTCTGCTTGGCCACTAATCAGGTGTTTAACTTTTCCAAAACGATTTTTGATGATCTTGTGTACAATCTTGAGAACATTAATAATTCTAAGGTCAAAACTTTTTATATGTTCCCAAGATTTGTCCAAGAAGTTATTACCAAGGAATTGATGGCTGTACCAATGCATGGTGACATCAATAAGAGCTCTGCTCTTGGTCATAAGGTGTTTGCCAATATGCAGAGACCTGCAGAAGGCTCTAATGACCAATTCACTCCATTGTTCTCTACAATGATGAGAGTGAACCACCCACAAGGTGAGGCATCAGGCTTGCAGCCCACACAACCAAGCATTCCCACTGATGACCTACCCACACCTATCACTGATACAATCCCTCAGTCCCTTGATACAACCCCCACCCCTACACTCAAAAAGTATCAAAGAAAGAACAGGGGAGCTCCTTCCTCCTCTGGTTCTAAACCCCATGAGCCTTTAATCCATCAGTTGGAGCACTCTCCTTCTAATAATATCCAAAGGGACACCCCTGGAGTGATGCCCCACTCAAGTATAAAGAAGGTGCCCTCTAAGGAGATGGAAGGGCATGTGGTTGGTGAGGCTCAAACTACTGGTGTTGCACAAGGTGTGCATCAGGACAGTTTGAACATAGCTAAGACCCCCACCACGGCAACTCCTATTGAGCAATCAAAGGGAGGACCCAGGTGCCAAGAAACCAAGGGGACATCTAGTGCTTCAGCAAGGCTGAAGACTAATGTCAAAAAGCTCAAAGATCCAGTAATGGAGGTAAACACTCCTAAACCTGGTGAGGGCAGTTTTTCACAAAAGGAATTGATGGACAACTTCACTGCTATTGCCAAGGATTTGAAGGCTTTTGGAAAGAATTATCATGCACATGATGAAGAAGCTGATGATGAAGCTGTTGAGGCTCAAAGGAAAGTGTTGGAATTTGAAACTTCAGAGGCTCTTGCTAAGAAGTTAAGTATGGAGGATCAAGAAAGATTGAATAAAGAGGAAAAGAAAAGAAAGAAGAAACAAGCACAACAAGATAAGGCTGGAAAGGCTGCTGCTAAGAAGCTTCAAGACAGGTTCAACAAGGAAGTTGAGAAAGAAAAGATCAAGAAGAAGATTATCAAGCCATTGACTAGAACTGAAGAAAGAAGAAGAATGGTGAGAAGTCTTGCTGGAATTGTTGGAAGACCTGTCCAATACTTCTCAAAGTGGTCTTTTGAGAAAGTCAAAGAGCACTATGAAGAAGCTAGAAAGGAGACTGATGTTGTGAAGAAGACAGATGGAGAAACTGATACAAAGATGCTTGAAGAAGAGGTTAAGGAAGAGGTGCATGCACAGAGAAGAAGTAAGAGAAAGCATGATGTAGTTACCACTGCTGAAGGTACTACCACTGCTGAAGAGAAGGTTCCCATTGTTAGTGAAACAGAGAAGAAGAAGATTGATAAAGAACCAACTCAGATAAAGAAGGAAACTGCTAAGCTGGCTAAGCAAATCAGTCAAGCAAAGAAGAAGAGGAAGAAGTCCATTGCTCATAAAAAGCCAACCAAGAAGAGGAAAATATTCACCGAAGCTTCTAAAGTGATAGATTGGTATTGCTTTGAAGACAATAAAGTTGTGTTCTTCAGGATTGTAAGAGAGGATCAGACAAGTGAGGTGTTCTCTAATGTCAACAGAATGTTTACAAAGCTCTCAGCTTCAGATCTGAAGAAGTTATATGAGGTTGGATGTACTAAAGGGATGACTGAGTTTGCAGATGCCATTTTCTTCCAAGAAAAACTTCAAACCATGTTTGCATATGAGAAAGCCAAGGAGGAAAATATGAAGAAGAACATGAGACTGGAAAAAGGTGAAGTGAAAGAAGGAGAGGTAGTTGCTTGGAACTGCTACAAGGCAAATAGAGTGTTCACTGTCACTTATGATAATGGTGTCAAAAGCTACTTCTTGGTGGATAAGAGGTATGATTTTGAAAGAAGAATGATAGAAGGAGTCTTGAAACTTAAGAAGTCTGTTATGACTGAACTTGAGAAAGAAGTCATTGAAAATCTGACTAATCAGCTATCAGATTTGAGAGAAGAAGAAACAGCAGAAGAAGAAAAGGTAGTGATTTGGGGAGTGAGAGGTATCTTCAAGAAGTATTATTTTGTATAGTGGAACAATGGAAAACAAAGAAGTAATGCAGAGTTTGATGGGATTCTGAATCTGGTTACTGCTGAAGATAGAGTAACTATGCATGAGTATGGGTTGGAAAAGCTTCAAGAATTTCTAAAAGACTCAAACAGTTCAGACCATGCTAAGATGATCAAGAAAGCCATGCAACAGTTGAAGAACTTAATTTCTGATTAAAATCAGAAGTTAAGTTAGGGGGAGATTGTTAGGACTGATTCAGAGAAGTTAACACTGCTGGCTTTAAAGATGTTACCACTGCTAGTCCATTTGAAGATTACCACTGCCTGTACAAAGTTACCACTGCTGGTTGAAAGTTAACACTGCTTTTGTCTTACCACTGCTGACAAGATCATGATAAGGAAAGGATTGCGTTGATTGAAGATATGGACAAGATATGATTCGGTTGGAGATACTTTAAAGATTATCTTGTAAATCTAGTTTCCTTATTGTTATCTTGTAATTCGTATATATAGCTGATAGGTTTGTCTTTGTTAGATACGAGTTATTCATTAGCTTTTGTTTAGAATTCTAGCCTCAAGATTGTTCTTGTAATCCCTGCAATTGAGAAGATTTGCACGTCTGTTTGAGCCTGTTCAAACAGATTGGGGCGTGTGTTTGTAATCATTAAGCTATTGAATCAATACACATTCAGTTTGTTACAAATCCATTGTATTCATTATATAATCAAAGTGTTATTCCGCAAACTTCTTTGATTAAGTTTTCTGATCTTGATATTTAGATCCTGTCATAGTTGAAGTTTGAATAACATATATTTGGCATTTTCTTAAGGATATCTCCTCAATCGATTTTAAGTCAAGTTCTCTATGTCCAACTCGAAGATACGACACAAGGAGAAATTGAAACGTTAGTTTGGTTTTGTTGCTCGTGCCATACAGAAAAGTAGTTTCCAGTTTGCTGAAATACTATTTTGACTTAACAACAGATTACTAACTCCATGGCTTACAATTTGGTTTAATGGTTAGTCATGCTGTGCATAGTTTGTCTTGCACGTCTCACTTGTATGTATTCAGATTACCGTTAAAATTTGTCAGATATGCATGGTCATTTACATGGCATGATTTGAATGCCTGTGGACTCTATGACAAATTATTTGATTTTGTCCAATTATGTCATTCTTTTTGAACTGAAGTCGCTGCGAAAACCCCGAGTGTGATTGAGCCACGATTCAGCTTGTGTCCTGGACTGTCACTAGAACCAATTTTCTTGTTCTAGTTCCAGATTTTTATATGCGAGATCTTGCGGCAAGGAGAAATGTATCTGGATAGGTCTCCATCTTTCTGAACTTCGATTTTGGCTCTTTTGATTTTTAATTCCATGACCAAATATGTGAAAGAATACTTGTGTTCATGGATCCACCCTTCACTAATATGTAGATTTTACAAATTGCTTTTTATTTCTTTTTCATTATTACCGTTGGCTATTTTTTTCTTTTCACCAACTAATTCAGTTTCTTGAACCTTGTCACTGCATGTGCAGGACGATAATAGGTATTTTGTCTTGAATGTCATAGTTTCAGAGATCTTTTTTTGCTTAAGTGATTGGTCAGCTCCCCCATCTACCTTTTTGGAAAAATTCCTGGTGTTCATTGTAGATGCGCTGTCTGAAAAGGTACGCATTTCGTATTGTGTTTCTGATATTATATATATTTCATAGCAACTTTTTGGGAAAATGAGATTTCATGGCAATCAAGGCTCTTCATTAATCAGTCTCATGCAATTAAGCACAAAGTTCTCTCTGTGAGTATTCTGAAGTTGATATGAAGGAACGTCTGTTTATACCAATTGTCACCTTAATATGGAAGATAGCACCTTGAAAATTCATACTTCTCCCACAAATAAAACATGGAATTCATTATTTGGATTGTGAAAAATTGCTTGCCTACACCCAAATTGAAGACAAGGAAAGAAAGAAAGGTTTTTCATCAAAAATCAATTGAATCTTCAATTGCCAAAGTCAGTAGAAATGGCGGGTTGTATGCGGGTGTGTCATCCGCCACTTAGCCGCCCACTATCCTTTTCAATTTTTCAATTGCTTTCTTTCTTCTTTGGTTGACAGCACATCACCTACTTCCATTTTTTATTTGATGAAGCCACACTCCTACTAAATATTTTTTTATTATTTGGGAGTACTTTCTTTTCATCATCCATATACACACACGGCATATATGAATTTATTCATATAATTCATATTATCTTCTCCAATTAGTTAGTAGAGCTCAAGAAGCCATAGAATTTTCTCTCTATTGTAAAGCTTGTAACATCTCAAGTGTAACTACATCAAGTGATAGTGGATCGGTTCTCGGCGTCCTCCGCCCGTGGTTTTTCCCGATTTGGGTTTTCCACGTAAAAATCTCGGTGTCTCTCTTTACTTATGCTTTATCTTACATTGTATGGTTATTATCGTTGCATATGCTTAGTTGGTTAGTTGTCTCATGTTCATTGATCATTTCCGCTTATATCTCGTATAAGAACCGTTGTTCATTTGCTCTTGGGAATTTAGTGTTTATAGTGAGATCCAACTAGTGAGCTTATTTATTAGTTGGGTTTCGGTATTTTCACAACAATTGGTATCAGAGCCCAAGTTACTTATACCGAGATTTTGTGATCGATAGAAGTTTCGTGGGATTATTGATTTGCTAGGCTATTTTCATTTATGTCAACGATGAAGTTTGACCTCCCCTTACTAGAGCGAGATACTCGCTATCCCTTATGGAAGATAACAATGAGAGATGTCCTAATCCAACAAAGCTTGCATAAGTGCATTTTGGGTCGGGCATTCATGCCCGGTGCTTGGTCGGAGGAAGACAAAGAATTGAACGATTTAAAAGCCCAATCACTAATTAGATTACACCTTTCAAACGATGTTTTACAAGATGTTGCGGAAGAGGAAACGTCGTACCAAATTTGGACTAAGTTAGACAAGATGTTCATGGAAAAGAGCTTACCCAATAAGCTTCACATGAAGCTTAAATTGTATGCCTTACGTTTATCTGAAGGTGGTTCAATTACGGCCCACCTATCGAAGTTCAAGGAGATAGTTGGTGATTTGAAGAACCTTGAGGTGAAATATGACGATGAGGATTTGGGTTTGATTTTGTTGTGCTCTTTGCCACCGTCGTTTGGTACGTTCATGGATACTATCATCTATAGTCGGGATTCCCTCTCTCTTGATGAGGTGTATACCGCTTTGAGCTCGAAGGAGAAGATGAAGGAGATTAATCCTGGTCATGAACCAAGGGCCGAAGGATTAAATGCAAGAGGGAGACCTTTTGAAAAATGCTCGAGTTCGTCAAGCAAATCAAGATCAAAATCTCGTGGAAAACTGAGAAAATTTTGTAACTTTTGTAAACGGAAGGGTCATACCATGGAAGAATGTTTTAAGCTTCAAGCCAAAAACAAAGCCAAGAACAAGACAACGGGTACCTCAGGTGAAGCGGATGTTGTTGAGCAAGGTGAAGTCGGATATTGTAATGGTGAAGTCTTGATGGTCTCCGAGGGGATGATGAATACCTCGGAAGAGTGGATTCTAGAATCGGGTTGTACTTTCCACATGTGTCCCCACCGTAGTTGGTTTCACACGTATGAGAAGGTTCCCGAAGGCGTGGTAATGATGGGGAACAATGACTCTTGCCCTATCATCGGTAAGGGCACGATTAGAATTCGCATGCATGATGGCATCACCCGAACTCTTGGGGACGTGAGATATGTTCCCGAACTCCGAAGAAATCTCATCTCTCTTAGTACCCTTGATCGAAATGGCTATGAATTCATTGGCAAGAATGGAGTAGGAAGGGTCAAGCGAGGAGTGCTACTTATGATGAAGGCTCTAAGAAAAACCGCTAACCTTTACATTTTGCAGGGTCAACCCGCTACCGGTGACGTTGCGGTTGCTTCAAAGAAATTCTCCAATGGTGATCTAACCAAGTTGTGGCATCTACGTCTCGGTTGCATGAGCCTTGGAGGCATGATCGAGCTAAGTCAACGCGAATTGTTGAACGGCCACAAGGTTACAGATTTGCAGTTTTGTGAGCATTGTGTGTACGGCAAGACGAATATGGTCCGGTTCTCAAGTGGCATCCACACGACCAAAGGGCCACTTGACTACATTCATTCCGACCTTTGGGTTCGGCCCAAGTTACTTCTTATGGTGGAGCTTCGTATATGCTCACAATCATCGACGATTTCTCACGTCGTGTGTGGGCGTACTTCTTGAAAAAAAGAGCGATGTGTTTGGAACGTTTAGAGATTGGAGGACGATGATCGAGAAGCAATCCGGTAAAGAGGTGAAATACCTCCGAACGGATAATGGCTTGGAATTTTGCTCGGAGGAGTTTAATGCCTATTGTCGAAAGAATGGCATTACGAGGCATCGCACCGTTGCCCACACTCCTCAACAAAATGGTGTGGCCGAAAGGATGAACCGCACTATTCTCGAGAAAGTTCGTTGCATGCTTTCTAACTCGAAGATGCCTAAGTCTTTTTGGGCGGAAGCGGCTTCCACCGCTTGTTACTTAATCAATCGGTCTCCATCGGTCGCTCTAGAGAAGAAGACTCCCATGGAAGTTTGGAGCGGATCACCGACCGATTACACGGATTTGAAGATATTTGGTTGCCCGGCGTATGCATGAGTTGATAACGGGAAGTTAGAACCGAGAGCTATAAAATGCAATTTCCTTGGATACAAAGATGGAGTCAAAGGCTTTAGGCTATGGTGCCCGGAAACAAAGAAGATCCTTATAAGCCGAGATGTCACTTTTGACGAGTCTTCGATGTTGAGTGATTCGCCGCCTCCTACATCCGAGCCCATTTCCGAATCTCCGAAAGAGAAACCTCCGGTTGAGGTGGAGCTACCTATGGCTCAAACATCGAGCCCCATTGTTACTAACGATTTAAATGCCGCTTCTTCTTCTACCTCTACAGGTGCTCAAGTGGAAGATGATTCATCATCTCAAACCGTGCCACAAGCGCCCGAACCGTGCATTGCTCGTGATAGGGGAAGAAGGGAAATTGTGCGTCCCGCACGGTACACCGAAGAAGCCGATTTAGTAGCACATGCCTTTAATGTAGCGGAGGAAATGGAGGGTACGGTGGAGCCTACTTCCTATAGTGAGGCTATGAAGCTAGATGATGCGGATGAATGGTTGATGGCGATGAAGGCGGAAATGGAATCCTTGCTAAAGAGCGGAACTTGGGACCTTGTTCTTATTCCCAAGGGTAAGAAGGCCGTTCGGAGCAAGTGGGTCTTTAAGTTGAAGGAAGGGACCACTCCGGAAGAAAAGCCAAGGTACAAAGCTCGGTTGGTCGCGAAGGGTTATAGTCAAATTCCTGGCGTTGACTATAACGACATATTTTCACCGGTGGTGAAACATACTTCTATTCGTGCATTGCTAGGGATGGTCGCGTCCGATGATTTGGAGCTCGAACAAATGGACGTGACGACCGCGTTTCTGAATGGTGAACTTGAGGAAGAGATCTTTATGCACCAACCGGAAGGCTTTGTAGTTCCGGGTAAAGAGGGTCACGTGTGCAAATTGATAAAGTCTCTTTATGGCCTCAAACAATCTCCTAGGCAATGGTATAAGAGATTCGACGCTTTTGTGACCGCACACGGCTTGTCAATTTCGTCGTACGACAGCTGCGTTTACTTCAAGAAGTGTGATGATGGGTCGATCTTGTATTTGCTGTTATACGTAGATGACATGCTAATTGCAGCGAAAGACATGGGAGAAGTTTAGAAAGTGAAAGACCAGTTGAATTCAGAATTTGATATGAAGGATTTGGGAGCCGCAAAGAAGATTCTTGGTATGGAGATTGTTCGTGACAGAAAGGCGAGAAAGTTGTACCTTAGTCAAGAAGGTTACGTTCAGAAAGTTCTTCGCCGTTTTGGTATGTCCGAAGGAAAGTCTGTCAACACTCCATTTGCGCCTCATTTCAGGCTATCATCAGCCTTAAGTCCTTCGACTCAAGCCGATGTTGCCTATATGGCGTGAGTGTCGTATTCTAGTGCGGTGGGATCTTTGATGAATGCCATGATTTGTACCCGACCGGATCTCGCTTATGCAGTTTCTATGGTTAGTAGATATATGGCCAACCCGGGAAAGGAGCATTGGAAAGCCGTCCAATGGATTTTTCGTTACTTGAAGGGGACGGCGAATTTGTGTTTGCATTTCGGGAGAAATTTTTCGGGGGTACTTGGCTACATAGATTCGGATTATGGCAAGGATATCGACAATAGAAGATCCATCACCGGATACGTGTTCACCCTTGATGGGTGTGCTATTAGTTGGAGGGCACATTTGCAACCTACCGTCGCTTTGTCCACAACGGAAGTGGAGTACATGGCGGTTAGCGAAGCCGTGAAAGAAGGTGTTTGGGTCAAAGGATTCCTTGGTGAGCTAAGTGAGCGCTTGAAGGTCGAAGAAGTGTTTTGCGACAATCAAGGCGCGGTTCTTTTGACAAAGGATCGAGTGCTTCACGATAGGACGAAGCACATTGACATTCGCCACCATTATATCCGAGAGGTAGTAGCTAGAGGCGATCTTAAGGTCGTGAAGATAAGCACCGACGACAACGCAGTGGATATGCTAATGAAGCCGCTTCTGGTTGCCAAGTTCAACTTGTGTTTGGACTTGGTTGGTATTGATAAACGAGGTTGATGCCCTCCGGGGCGCTCCGGCGGAGGACCACTTTGGTTATTGGTTTGAATAGAGAGGACTTGATCACTTTGTTATCGCTTGCTTTCGGGTAGTTGTTTTTGGCTTGAGATGAAGATCGATGGAGTTTGCTTTTGAGTCTTATTTGGATTGAAGATTATGGTGGAGTTTTATTTTTCGTTTGTGTGTGGTTTTGGTTGAAGTCAAGGGTGGAGATTTGTGAAAAATCGCTTGCCTACACCCAAATTGAAGACAAGGAAAGAAAGAAAGGTTTTTCATCAAAAATTAATTGAATCTTCAATTGCCAAAGTCAGTAGAAATGGCGGGTTGTATGCGGGTGTGTCATCCGCCACTTAGCCGCCCACCATCCTTTTCAATTTTTCAATTGCTTTCTTTCTTCTTTGGTTGACAGCACATCACCTACTTCCATTTTTTATTTGATGAAGCCACACTCCTACTAAATAGTTTATTATTATTTGGGAGTACTTTCTTTTCATCATCCATATACATACACGGCATATATGAATTTATTCATATAATTCATATTATCTTCTCCAATTAGTTAGTAGAGCTCAAGAAGCCATAGAATTTTCTCTCTATTGTAAAGCTTGTAACATCTCAAGTGTAACTACATCAAGTGATAGTGGATCGGTTCTCGGCGTCCTCCGCCCGTGGTTTTTCCCGATTTGGGTTTTCCACGTAAAAATCTCGGTGTCTCTCTTTACTTATGCTTTATCTTACATTGTATGGTTATTATCGTTGCATATGCTTAGTTGGTTAGTTGTCTCATGTTCATTGATCATTTCCGCTTATATCTCGTATAAGAACCGTTGTTCATTTGCTCTTGGGAATTTAGTGTTTATAGTGAGGTCCAACTAGTGAGCTTATTTATTAGTTGGGTTTCGGTATTTTCACAACATGGATAATGGGTTGCAACCCTTTGCTGGATGAGTGTTTGTAGGATGTCTCAGTATGGGGCCTTTATTAGTGTGTTTCAGATGCTAATGATGTTTCAAAAAGAAATAGATGGCTTAGACTAAACACAATATAAATCAGGCTATTAGATCAGAAATACTTGTTGGTGCATCCGTGCATGAATACAATGAAACAAAGTTGCTTAAATAGCTGTCTTGGCACATCACTTGAATCCTTTGCCAATATGCCTGTAAATAGATCAAGGTTTAATTGAAATGAAATGAATATGGTGAACCTTGGGCGATTTCAACTGTATCATGAATCCTACTTCATGAACAGAGTTCAGTGAAAACGACTTCTGCCTGATTTCTGTTTGATAGCTTTCACTAGCATTATGATGTTGGTTCATTTACTTGATAGATGTAACTGCATATGGACCCTAATAATTGGTTTCTGTTCTTTTTTTTTGTTTCATTCTCTTCATGTATGAAATTATCATATTCTATTAGACTCGAAACTTTAACACATGATTTTGAAGTTCCTTCATGCCCCGTTCTTGGAAAGAAAGCCTGGTTTGATCTTTGCTTTAAGCATGAGCTTGAATTATTTGAAAATTACAATCCCCAATAGACGAATCTTAAGGGTCCCCTTATTATGCTTTCTTTTGTGCATGTGTATGTGTGAAACATCTGATAGCTTTTATTGGTCTTCTCTTTGTACATATAGCGTTGCAAAGGTCCCTTTAGTTTCTTGATGGCACATATGATGATCGCTCCCCCTTAATGTTGACACAGTAATTATGGCAAGCAATACACATATTACTAATTTATTACAGTATTTATTGATTCTGCATGCTTGAAAATTGAAATCTAAACACTATGATATCTGTGTCAAATAAAATTTTTCCATATGGATATCGGTTAGAAAATGTGGACGTACATGTCATGGAACTAACATGATATGTACTATTTTGCAGGTATGCAGCACTCTGCATTCTAGCAAAGCATTTTTCCAGAAGCATTCACTACCACTCATTCCTTTCATTCCTAAACTTATCATCCAAGTGGATGATACGTGGAAGTTACACATTCTTCAGGTTTTCCTCATTGTTCCTACTCTTGTATGAAAAAGTTGAAAAACAGCTAATAACCATTGAATTATTTATCTGTTGAAGGTTTGAAGCTTAATGATGTATATGTTCTTTATTCTCACAACATTGAGATCCTTGCGTATTTGTGAAAGAAAATTCTCAATCATACTTGTTTCAGGCTTTTACAGAGGTTTTCAAGAAGTGTGATCCAGAGTCTTCTATAAAATTGGTTTGTCTTTCAGCAATCGAAGAAATGCTATCTCCTTTAAGCTCTTTCATCTATATCTCTACATGTTTACCACAAACTATCCTTTCAAGCAACCACAAGGGTGGTGGCCTAGTGGTAAAGGCTTGTGTTGTACCCCGGGTTTTGAGGTCAGCGAGTCAAAGTTGCTAGGCCGTTTGGTGAGCCTAGTTAGTTGTGGTAGTGGTGAAGTGTGAGAGTCGGTAGTATAAATAAGTGGGTAGGCCTGTTAGTAGAGTCATTCTGTTTTGGAAGGAAAAGGAGAGAAAGGGAAGGAGAGGAAAGGAAAAGAAAGGCAGGGAGAGAGTTATCCTTTCAAATCATCCCACTTTTGGAAGGAAAGGGAATGATAACTTTTAAGAGAAAAATAAGGGAGAGTTATCCCTCCTAATCCCTCCAAATTATTTCCTTTCCTTCCTTTAAAAAACTCGAGAACACATATATCCCTCTAAATCCTTTCCTTTCCTCCCTTTAAAAAAACTCGAGAACACACTTTTGTTACTTTCCTTCAAAATCCTTTCGTTTCCTTCATTAAAAAAAACTCAAGAACAGGGAGAGAACAAGCCTCTCGAAAGCTTGTAACCGTTTTTCAGTCTATTTCAATACAATTCAGTCATCTGATTTGATTCAGTTCATATCAAATGGTATCAGATCAGTTCGATCCAGCCATGGGAATGAGGACAACGTTAGATAAACAATTGATGTTGGAGATAAAGGAGATAAACAGGAGTATAAGTGCAAGTCTCAAACAGATGATGTTAGACCTTAGATCGTTGATATCAGAGTAGTTGAACTCCAAGAACCAAAAAAATGGAGGTCGTTAAGGATAATGGAGAAGATGAGAATTATGGAGAGGAAGACGTGGATGATGAACAATTTGAGAGAGAAACCAGAGGAGATTGGTCAATCGATCATCAACCAGATCGATATTCGATTTCAAATCCAGATTCGATTCCAGATCCATGTCCAAATTCAGGTTCGTTTCCAAATCCAGATCCGTACTCATGTCCGATTACAAATCTAGAACCGTATCCAAATTCGTATTCAAATCCAAAATCAGAAACGACTCTCAATTCGAGTTCAGATCGAAATCCAATTCTAGGTTTGAAACCGAAGTTTGATTCAATTATGAGTCGAGATTGGGACTGGAATCCAAAATCACAACTAAACATAGATGTTTATCTTGAGTTTGGAAAGGTTATCGATGAGGAAATTGTAGGTGAGAAAACTGAGATTATCAATTGTTCAAGAGATGAAACGAGAATTCTAAAATTGGTAATTAGTTTGCATGCAAATCCAGACCTCGATCCAGATCCACCAGACACTTACCATAAGCTGTTTAATATGTGTTCATCGATAAATTCGCATACAAATTCGATTCCATCCAAACTCGTTTCCGTTTATGTTGTAATGGATGATGAAAGAAATCAATTAGACAAGATGAAAAA
The DNA here is from genome assembly GCA_030169165.1 of Centaurea solstitialis. NCBI lineage: Eukaryota > Viridiplantae > Streptophyta > Magnoliopsida > Asterales > Asteraceae > Centaurea > Centaurea solstitialis. Next base: position 15,920,860 of record CM058044.1, on the reverse strand, counting down.
AACAGAAAAAGAGATGAAGGCTAAAGTTGCTATAGATTTTGTGTAACGGCTCGTCCCACATCAGCTGGTGAGGGGAACAAAGCACTCCTTATAAGGTGTGTTGATACCTCACCTGGTGAGACGCGTTTTGGGTTGTGACCTAGACTGGGCAACTCCAAAGCAAAACCGTGAGGGAGTAGGGGTGACCGGTTAGGGCCCTGTGTCTCCAAAGCGGACAATATCGAACCACGGTCGCCTGGGCTGTTACAGATGGTATCAGAGCTAGGACCGGGCCGATGTGCACAACGGGGGCGTTGTGTCCGTAAGGGGGGGAGAGTGTAACAGCTCGTCCCACATCGGCTGGTGAGGGGAACAAAGCACTCCTTATAAGGTGTGTTGATACCTCACCTGGTGAGACGCGTTTTGGGTTGTGACCTGGACTGGGCAACTCCAAAGCAAAACCGTGAGGGAGTAGGGGTGACCGGTTAGGGCCCTGTGTCTCCAAAGCGGACAATATCGAACCACGGTCGCCTGGGCTGTTACATTTTGAGTGGAATTTCTTGCTCAATTGCCAAAACGAGGTAAGAAAGTATGATGAGAAATTCTTGTGATTGTTGTTGAGGTTATTCAAATTCCTTATAGTTTCTATGATAACAACGATGAGAATGATGATCGTAAAGCATTCGACAAGAAGGTAGACGTGGTTGGGAGCAAATTGTTGTTCCTGACAGTATCATAGCAGGAAAATTCGCTTATTAAACTTGCATGTGATCAGTTTCATATGAAAATGATAGGGGTGAGGATGAAAGTTATTGTTGGTGAATGGAGTCCAAGGGTGTATGTGGAGGCTGTTTAAGGTGGACAAGTGTCCTTAAACTCTATAGTGGGGTTGTCCACTTCAGAAACAATAAAGATGGGAGGTGTAGAGGGTATGGTGGTGATTTATAGTGGGTTACACGTGGAGGTTATTGAGAAGCAAGGTCAAAATAGTGGGGTTGAAAACTAGACAGCAAAATCAGAAGGGGGAGTTTTTGCAAAAGAGAAAAACCAGGCAGTGGAGGTCTTCATGAAAAACCAGGTTGTTCAAGAAGGAATAAAGCTAAGTGATAATAGGAATAAAATAGGAAGTGGGTGGCAAAATATAAAGTTCATTGGGAGTATAAATGAAGAAAAATCAAAGGAGAGTTGGTGGGAACAGCAGTTGGACAGTATCTTTAGCCGAATATGGATTCTCTCAGTTTGGTTGAAAGTGGAGTCAAAAGTTGGGAAACATTGGAAGTTAATAGAGATTAATTGGTTGCTACAGATTGAAATCAGTAAGGAGTGGAAGATATGGAGAAGCATGGATCTGTGGAGTGGCAAGAATGCAACAATAGGGGAGGGTGAACCGGACTTGCCAAGTTCAATGGAGATGGTCTTGTGGCAGTCAATTACGATAGCAAAAGCCAGGAGGATATCCGACAGCAAATTACTTAAACGCCAAGTCAATCCAACTACTGCTGGGATACATAAGTTGATTTTGGTTGGAAACAGCAGGATGATGGGTGATGGTACAAATACTCAGGGTCGATGGAATAAGAATTCTACCATGATAGGACGACCGGGAGGATTTTTAAGCCGATATAATTTTGTGGCAAGCAAATTGGCGGGTATTAACCGGATCTTGTATCTCGCATTGGATGGAACTTATGAGGAGTTTGTGAATTTCAATGATGAGCACAAGAATGAAGGTCCTTGGCTGCTTGGAACCAAAGACGCAAGTTTTCTGGGTTTGAAGCTAAATCGAAGGGATTTCCAGTCTTCTGAACCTTATTGGAGCGCTCTTAGATGGGGCACAATCATTTTTTGTTATACCGACATGCACAAGAGACTGCTATTCGTCTTTGATGTGAACGGCTGCAAAGAGTTTCTTTTTCATTTTTTTCCACCTTGAGGACAAGGTGAAAGTTCAGGGGGCAGGTATTGTTGTACCCTCGGTTTTGAGGTCAGCGAGTCAAAGTTGCTAGGCTGTTTGGTGAGCCTAGTTAGTTGTGGTAGTGGTGAAGTGTGAGAGTCGGTAGTATAAATAAGTGGGTAGGCCTGTTAGTAGAGTCATTATGTTTTGTCAACTTGTAGTGTGAGGAATCACTTTGGGAGAGAACAAGCCTCCGAAAGCTTGTAACCGTTTTTCAGTCTATTTCAATACAATTCAGCCATCTGACTTGATTCAGTTCATATCAGCTTGGTCTCCAAGGTTGAAAAATACCTGGAGGTCCCAAGTTCAAATTCTAGGAGCAACAAACTTCCCCCTTGTGGCCACGGTGGTTCACCTGCGATGACCCCAAGCTATTTGCAAAGCAAGTAGTCGCCCTGGGATTAGTCGTGTAACAACTCGTCCCACATCGGCTGGTGAGGGGAACGAAGCACTCCTTATAAGGTGTGTTGATACCTCACCTGGTGAGACGCGTTTTGGGTTGTGACCTGGACTGGGCAACTCCAAAGCAAAACCGTGAGGGAGTAGGGGTGACCGGTTAGGGCCCTGTGTCTCCAAAGCGGACAATATCGAATCACGGTCGCCTGGGCTGTTACAGATGGTATCAGAGCTAGGACCGGGCCGATGTGTACAACGGGGACGTTGTGTCCGTAAGGGGGGGAGAGTGTAACAACTCGTCCCACATCGGCTGGTGAGGGGAACGAAGCACTCCTTATAAGGTGTGTTGATACCTCACCTGGTGAGACGCGTTTTGGGTTGTGACCTGGACTGGGCAACTCCAAAGCAAAACCGTGAGGGAGTAGGGGTGACCGGTTAGGGCCCTGTGTCTCCAAAGCGGACAATATCGAATCACGGTCGCCTGGGCTGTTACAAGTCGGCTCGCAAAGCGGGTTGGACACCTAGGTTAATAAAATAAAATAAAACTATCCTTTCAAGCAACAAACTTAAGCAGAGTCAATGTAGGCTAGTTTTTTTCCCGCCGGGGGTGGGGGGATGAATAGCAATTTATACCATTGTGTTTTTGTTCTTTCTCTTCCCAGTATGTAGGTTCACATTGTGTCCATTTTACAAAGAGAGACAGTTGGCTATCCTTAAATAGAAGTGATTCAGGAATTATAGACTTTCAGAATACCTGGATAAGAGAGATTCCTTTGTTGCTAATCCTCTTGGGTGATAAAAATCCATCACTGTCCAAGGTATATGCTTAAATTGTTTCATCTATAGTCATTCGGTCCTGACAATGGTGATTTTTCACTTAAATTTGGAGTGCTTCCTGCAGGCTGTATTGCGTCTTCTACTTCACTTAGGACAATGTGTTACCATGAACTCTCCTCTCTCGCAAGAGCTTGACAGCATGCAATACTCATTAAGAGAATTTTACAGTACATGTCATGATGGTAGTAGGAGCTTCAATCCTGCCTGCATCTTAGTGTATTATTGTGAGTATCTTTTGGTAATCTTTTCTTTTTTTCTTTTTGGCAGGAAATATTTCCTATGGTCCTTTTATGAAGCTTACTAAAGATATCCAGGAACTTTCTGTTTGCGGCCTGTATTACTTCTCCTTCCTGGACCCATCTCTGCTACAGTCGGTGGCTACTTGTTGCTTGTGTGAGTATTGTAGCTGTCCTTTAATTTGATAGAAGAAAAAGAAAATCTCGGATCCTTTTTTGCCACTCTGCCTGCTTCTTATATGAAGAATACTGCACCCTCTCACATCCTTTTAGATGGTACACATATATAGTTCTAGTAGATAAGTCATTGCCCATACTATTTTCTTTTCATAAGTTTGGTAGAATATCATTCATCATGCCATGGAAATACACGATTGCATGAATATCATTCATCATTTCTGTTAAAGGAAGTATATGACAGGCAATGGGGAATAAACCTACAACTAAAGTAGACGAACAGATCCATTCCTGATCAATGATTTCTCAAATGCTGATCATTGCAGGCCAGGATCTGGAGCCATGTCTCTTGTTTCGCTTCTTGGAAGTCCTGAATTCTGCCTACAAGGCTGGACACATCCAGCTTGTGGACTATATTAGTTTCCTCGTCATTTTGCTGGCACGTTATGAAGTTTTTCCTGGTATTCATTAAGCAACTTCCATTTTCTTCTCTAGCTTTTTCCTGATACTTATTACTGACAAGCTTTTTGTTACACATCATCAGGCTAAGCCTCCGTAATGTTACTAGTGTTGTCTGCATGTTGTAATTTTTTATGAATTTATTTATCAGAAAGCAGTTCACACGCCGTGGAGAAATGTGGGAAGTCAAACTCTAAATTGTTTAGGTCCATCACTAGTGCTGTTTGCTCTTGCCTGTCTCAAATTGGGGATGATCGTCTTGTTTTAAAGATGCTAGAGAGAGTGGTTATTGATCTGATTGTAAGATGGCTTACCTTCCATAACTGTAATCTTTGAACTTTCACTTAGTATTATTGATGGACAACTTTTTGATTGGTCTATAGGAAATTACCTGCATGTGTAATCTTAATATCTTATGTTTCCCGCTTTCAGTCAAATAAGCTACCCTTGGAGAACACCTGTTCGTTGCTTCGAACAATTATTGCACTTGATTCAATGCCCACAAAAATTTCTGAACAGAGCATTTCTAAAATAGGCAACGCTCTTCCAGGATACTTGATCGATATTGTTTCTGTAAGGCTACTTATACCTATTTCTTATGGCAATCTTCACCCTCAGATTTGATTTCAGTTTTTGCCATTTCTGTTCCCACTTTATCACATGGGTTGTATATCATTTGGTTTATATCTGCCCCAATCATTCTTCGTGTTCCATACCATAATTAGCTTGGGATGATTGGTTCTTATCATATCATTGCATAAAATACTGCAAGCCTCTTTTTTGCGTTCTTTTCATAAAAGCTAGTGATCATAATCTTAAAGTCCAGCAAGTTTCTTGGTCATGCATAGTACACTTTACTTAGCTTGAATGGTTCGAAATGTAGTGGACCTTTTATCTCTTTTTGTTGCATGCAGAGTATTCGAGCAGAGGATCGTGGTTCAAGTAAGACCATCCATTACTGTGTTTTGCCTTGCTTTCTTTTGTTCTATAGGAGTGAAAAACTTGTAAAAGATGTCATGAATGTGCTGACATCTTTCATCTCTGGAAACGATTTACCAACTTTTGATGGTCAAAATGGCCATGCTATGATGGACCTTTCAAGCAGGATAATTTCAGTCATTGGTGTTCTCCTGCTAATGCACGAGGATAAAAGAATTTGGCAAACATTATCATGTTACAAAGAAGAGATTGAGAGCTTACTGCAGAACAACTCAGAGTAACGGTAGGCCTTTCGATATCATTTACCTTTTCAAGTTGAATAACTTATTGGAAGCTCAAAATCTGATGTTGATTCAAGGGTGTATTCTTATCCTAATCAACAGAAACTGTAGAACCCAGGTGTTGAGAAGAGTCAGAATCATCTATCTTTAAACCGCTTTCTAGCTTAGTTTCCTTTTTATGTAAACAATCTTGTTTTGTTATGCCCTTGTTTAGAGGTTTGTAACCTCAGGGGCCTTTCTCGTATCTTTGTCAAAATTCCTTTTACCTATATAAGGTAAAGGTTTCCTAGGGTTTTAAAGGATGAAATCATATATACCAAATTGGGAAAAGTTCACCATTGTTGAGTTTTTCTAAGATCTTCATTTGATTTCATCTCATTAGTAGGATTTCCATCCATTTCTCTTCTATTATTCATTGTTATTGGGACAACAATTGGTATCAGAGCCAATCTTGTTGATTCCTTGGCTTTTGGGTTGTTTTTCTAAAAGATCTAAAGGTTTTTCAAGTTTTGAGTTTTTCAAAACTTTTGGATTTTCAATCCAAAAGGTGTTTTTAAAAGGGCTTAAATTAAGTGTTAAGTGATTCCCCATAGTTTTCTAAGCATTTTCCTACATTTTGGGGGTCTAAACACTGATTTTTAAGAGGTTTTTAAGTGTTTTTGAGAAATTTTTCGAGCTTTCTGTGCAGGTTTTCCGAATCGGAAAACGAGAGCTGAAATATCAGCTCAAATTTTCCGAGTCGGAAATTGCTCATTCTCCGAATCGGAGAACTCTCCTTTTCCGAATCGGAAAACTCTGTTTTCCGAATCGGAAAACGAGTCTCTGACTCGGGGCCTTGCTCTTGAGAAGTTTCTCCTTTCCGAGTCCCTTTTCCGCACCCACCTTTTCCGAATCGGAAAAGTTCATTTTCCGAGTCGGAAAAGCTGCTTTTCCGAATCCTGTTGTTTGAGCCAAATCCGAATCGGAAAACATCTGTTTCCAAGTCGGATTTCGCCTCTTTGAGCCGGAACTCTTGCCATTTTGTTTCTCAAATTCGACACTAAGCTTGCTTTCAAAACCTTTTACCTTTCCAGGCTTTTTGTGTCCCGAGGCGCTCGAAACACCAGCTTTTTCAAACCTTTCTGTGTACAAGCCAAGTGAATCTTTCAAGGTGGTCTCTTTCCTTTCTTAGAAATGTCGAAGGAAATCCTGGGGATTGGTTCCGAAACTCGCCCTCCCGTCCTGGTGATGGGCGAGTACCAGCAATGGAAGCGCCGGATGATACACTTCCTAGACATGCTCGACGGTAATCTCATGAAGTCAATCCGCGAAGGCCCAATCCGACCAACTGTCACGGTTGCCGCTGTTCCCAAAACAGATACGTGTCCCGAACTTCCGTCGTATGTAGTCGAAAAGCCAGTTGAGATGTTCAATCCTGAACAAAGAGCCCGGCACCTCGTTGACAAGCGTGCGCTGACCCTTCTGATTATGGCTCTTCCTAATGATATGTACGCAAGAGTGGATAGTCTGACAAACGCACGAGACGTTTGGTTAGAAATAGAGCAGCAGATGCAGGGAGGTGACACCGCTCTCGAGAGTCAAAAGGAAAGTGCCCTAAATGCTTACGAAGGCTTCAAAGCCAGGGAAACCGAATCCCTCACCGAGTCTTATCAAAGACTGAACGCCTTCGTGAATGATCTACGAAGACTCGGGATAGAAAAGTCAAAGTACGAGGTGAATGTTAAGTTCCTGAAGAACCTAACACCGGCATGGCAAAATCTGGCGATCAACTTGCAGCTGAGCCGAAATCTGGGGATCATGGGTCTACATGACCTTTTTAGCATGATGGTTCAGCATGAGGAATTCATCACTGGAGGCAAGTTCAAAAATGCTGTTGACCCTCTGGCACTCGCGGCAGTGCCATGTGGAGGATCAAACTCAGCTCCCTTCCAGTATCAGCAGTACAACAACTCATCTCCTCAGCAGTACAACCAGTCACCACCTCAGCACTATCAGGAGAACTATAACCAGGAGTTCAACGGGAACTATGGTTCAAACTACCAAGAGTTCAACTCGAACTATAGTCCAAGCTATCAACATCCAGATGATCCGTTAATTATCTCAATCTCTGATGATGAACTCTTCCATGTGAATGAGTCTCTTGCCCTCATCTCTAATAGCGTACAGAAGCTGAATTCCAAACGTGGATACAGCAGACCTAGGGGATCTGGATATCCCAGTGGAGGAAGGATGGGGCAAGGCCGAGGTGGACACTACCAGCAGGAACGAGTTCAGTTTGGGAATCAAGGAAGAGGAGGATACCAGCAAGGGGACAGATATCAGAATCAGCATCCAGGAAGATACCGTGGTGATCAAGGCCAGTATAGGGAAGCTCGAGGAAACTACAGAGATAACACCTACCTGGACTATCAGGGAGGCCCCGGAGATCAGGGAGATTGGAGAGGACAGGTCTCTCATATCAACTATCGCCAGAACCAGAGAAACTACACTCCTGAATCAGGATACATTGATCGTCAGGGATATAGCAGCGGGTACGAAGGTGGCCAAGATGGAAGATATGGAAGACTTGAAGGCGGTCCAGGTGGTCAGGGTTATGGACAAGAACAAGAAAGGAACTACCGTGGATTTGAAGGACAAACTGATCACGGAAACAAAAACTATCCAGAAGGCAACCATCAGAGTGGTTCTTCCAGGCAAGCCCCAAGAGAAGGACATCATCAAGGTCCAGTTGAGATTGGTGATCAAAGGTTGAATGCTCCTCCAGCTCCGGTGAATAGTGGTGCTCCTACCCCAGCTCCTCAGAAGACCGTTAGTGCCACTACATCCTGCTTCAAATGTGGCAAGCTGGGTCACTATGCGAACAACTGCCCTGTCAGATACAAGGATGCTGCATACTTTGAGAAGAAGGCAGCATTGATGAGGAAGAAAGAGAAGGGAGTCGCTCTGCTAGTCGATGAGGAAAACTGGGTGTGTGAGGAAGAAAGCTCAGACGAGGAAGATCATCTTGTTGGGGGTCCGTGTTTGATGACAGACTTCGAAGGACCTGAAGCTGTAGGCCCCAGCACATATCGAGACCTCGACGCTTCTGAGGTATCCACTATTCCTGACTTAACTGACGATGTGACAATGTTAGAATCTAGAATTTGTGAACTTGAGAGATGTCTCCAATCGGAACGATCTCTCGTCACGAAATTTAGAATCGACAGTGCCATATACAAAAGTTCTCTTGAGGACTTGACCATAGTGTACAATCGTGAGACTCTTGAGTCTAGCGTTAGAGAGTCCAATTTGTCCAACAAACTCAGTTGTCTTCAGAAAACCCATGAGGAACTTAACAGTGACCATGGTGAGCTCCAACTAAAATTTCAGTTGCTTTCAGAAGAAAGAACTAGACTGTTTTCCAAAATTCAAGAGCTTGAAGATAACAACTTTAAAAGAGGACAATCTGAGCAGACCCTGAGTATTCTTACGCAGCATGCCAACAAAAATCCTTTCTATAAAGCCAGACCCGGACTTGGACTGTCTGAAAACCATGTTTTAGAAAAGGCACCTTCTAATCTTTACAATTTTGAGGACATGGCAGCCTCAAAACCCAAACCTGCCCTAGTAGGAGGACATGTGACCGAGGAATTTGTTAGGCAGACTGTCACATATGCCGAAGTTATAAACGGTGAGACCATAACCACGACCATCAGTCCAACGAACAGTACCTCTAGCAGTCCACCCACTAGCCCTACTCCCAATAAACCGATCTTTGTCCCAGCCAGTGATCCCACAAACACTAAGTCCACATGGGAAGGCATCAAGGCTAGGACCCCTAGGGTAGCTATGCCTCCCATCAACTACTCAGACCTTAACACTAGTTATGACACTAGGAAGATGGATTTTTCAGAAGAGACCTTAGTTATCCCACCAGAGGATGTTTCCGCAACTAAGAGTCCCGACCTAGTCGAACTAGAGAAGGAAATGTTTGGACTTAGACTAAAAGCCATGGATCTGGACGCATGTCAACATCAGATACTGAATCTGAAAGTGCTTATTTCTGAAAAAGACAACTTGGTTCACACTTTGAAGAAAGAATTGATCGAGGCAAATGCCGAGAGAATTAGAATGTCTTTAGAGTGTGAGACCGCAGCCTCAACCTTTACTGATTTTCAACTTAAGGTTGCGGATCTTAAGGCACGATATGTTCTCCTAAATGTTCATTCAGAAATTGCAAGAGAACTTGATCATGATGAAAAGATCAATTATCGTGTGGCCTTAACCAACCAACGTGTGTCAAATTCCATTTTGAAAAGAAAAGTCATGTACTTTGAAAACCTTACAGATTCAGTTAATGATAGAACTACTCCACTCCTAAACCATCCGATAGTTGATTCCCAAACCAAATCTGTTACGGATCCAGAGGATTATTACACCTTACTGTCAGATGATGATGAACCCCTCAACTCACACCATAGGATAACCGAACCAAAGACTATCCATGATCCTAACGTTGAATACGATCTGAAGGTGTTCTTAGATGAAGGTGATGATCCTTCAGGCTTTATCCCAAAAGGGCCAAAATCTGTTTTTGTAAAACCTGAGAAGTCTGTTGAGTCACGAGCTCCTGTTTCTGAGAACAGTAACCCTAAGGGTGAAAAATGTGTTGGTACTGACAAGGGGAAGTCAGTTAAGCCTCACGCACCCACAGGACTTCAGAAAAAGCATTCAAAGTCTAATGATGCTCGTAACTCAGCTAAACCCATTAAAAGTCTTGACCTTAATTCAAGCAGCTTTGAAGTGGGTGAGACCTCTCAGTTGAAACCAAAGCAACCTTTCTCTTCCACAAAACCTAAATTTTCAAAAACATCTTCTGGAAAGGGTGGCAACTCTTCTCCTATTAAACCGTCATCTAACTCACACCATGATCGTAATGCAGATGGGAGGAAGAAGGATGGTGGACAGGAAGTGAAGCCACCGAGGAAGAATCACCGAGGAAGACCCAACTCTTTTCAAGCTTTCCCTAAGCAGCATAGTCCTAACCGTGCGGGTCTTGGCTATGCTCCACCTAGTGTAGGAATTAATTCAAACATGTCTGTAAAACGTAATCGACATTTAACTCATGCTTTTGACTCTTTGCGTAATGACATGTGCTTTATGTTTGACAATTTTCTGCGCTATGGTGTTTATAATTCTTTTAATGCTGATGTGCCTAAAATCAAATCTCGAAAGAGAAGAGGGAGAAAAAGAGGAAAAGGGAAACCTTCCTCGTCAGTGCAGTCCCCTAAGCCTAAGGAGAAATCCGAAAAGGAGACTGCATCGACCAATTCAATTGTTTCTGACCCTAAGGAACCCATTTGGCAATGGGTCCCTAAACAAGCCTAATTGTTTTGCAGATCAGTCATGTGTGGTACTTTGACTCGGGGGCTCACACACACATGACTGGGCAGCGATCCTTCATCTTCGACTACGTTGAGAAGTTTGAGGGATACATAAAGACTGCCGACAGAACGCCGTTGCCGATATTAGGGTCGGGAAAAATCACCAATGGAAAGTACATCATCAAGGGTGTACGTTATGTGGAGGGATTGGGGTACAACATGTTTAGCTCCAGCCAGTTCTGTGATAACGGATACTGGGTGAAGACCTTTCAGTATGGCAGTGACGTGAACGATGAAGACAACAACGCTATTCTCTCCGCCAGGCGAAATGGCAATCTCTACACAACCGTCTTCCGTTCAATCCCTCAAACACACCCCCAGTTTGAAGCTAACCCGAAGAATGCGATCTGTCTGCTCTCAAAAGCATCAAAAGGGGACAGTTGGCTATGGCACCGCAGACTATGCCATCAGAACTTCAAAGATATGAACAAGCTGGTTTCTAAGGGATTAGTCAGGGGACTGCCTGAGCTTCGCCTTTCCAAGGACACTCTCTGTCCTGCGTGCGAACAAGGAAAGATGACCAGAAGCTCTCATCCACCGAGAATGGATACGAATTGCCAAAGTCCCCTCGACTTGATACACATGGATCTTTGTGGACCTATGAGAGTAGAAAGTCTCGCCAGAAAGAAGTATATGCTGGTTCTCGTAGATGAATTCTCTAGGTTCACTTGGATTGAATTTCTTCGAGACAAATCCGAAGCTGCTGAACGAATCATAGCCTTCATCAAACGCACACAAGTTCTCTTGGGTCGTCGGGTGAGGAAAATACGTAGTGACAACGGTACTGAGTTCCGCAACGCAAAGCTGCAATCCTTTCTCGAAGAAGTGGGGATCACTCACAACTTCTCGGCAGTTCGCACACCTCAACAGAATGGGGTCGTAGAAAGGAAGAACCGGACGTTAGTCGAAGCAGCAAGATCCATGATGGCTCACTCTGGAGTTCCTCAACAGTTTTGGGCTGAAGCCGTTTCCACAGCATGTTACACGCAAAACCGGACTCTGATCGTAAAGCGGACTGGTAAAACCGCTTACGAGATGGTCGAACAGCGTAAGCCAAACATTGACTTCTTTAGAGTTTTTGGTTGTAAATGCTATGTTCTTAATGACCGGGATAATTTGGGTAAGTTTGACCCTAAGTCTGATGAGTCTATCTTCATCGGATACTCACATAACTCTAAGGCTTACCGGGTTTTCAACAAACGGACCCGAACTATCCTGGAAAGCTCCAATGTTGATTTCTCTAAATCTGAAACATATCTGAATGCTAGTTCTAGTAGTGTGTCTGCATCTTTCCCTGAATTATTTCCTTCACCACCGAGCACAGATCCGTCTTCTAACTTTTCTGCTTTAGACTTTTTAGATCTCGCGGAATACGATCTGCACACTCTAACGAGTCCAATCGTAGTTCCCGCTCCAACAGGTTCGACCACAACCACAGTGACATCTGATGCCTTCGTCACGGAGCCCTCCTCCAGCACTTCACCTCACTCCGTGACACCTGAGTCCGCGGCTCATCCATCTGAAGTTTCATCCGCAGCTTCACCGGCATCTGATCAAGAACAGACTCCGCACCCTGTTCTTACTCCAATTCCAGAAGAAGCTCCACTACCTTCCCCGAGCACGGCCCAACGATCATATGCTCAGGTAGTCAGAGAGCCCCGGTTTGAGGCTGCACCACGGATTAACCAGGCTGAAGGCTCTTCAAGTGGGAACCTAGAAGAGGTCTTCGCAGTGCAAGATGAGAACGACGCCACCAACAACCGACAAGCTTATGTCACTCACCCTCACACTCGCAGGTGGACAAAAGATCATCCCCCCTCCCAGATCATCGGGAGTCCCTCACAACCTGTAAACACTCGATCTGCAAAGCACACTGAAAATCTGATCCTTTTCGGTGGATTCTTGAGCAATTTTGAACCATCTGATGTTTGGCAAGCTCTCACCGATCCCGACTGGGTGATCGCCATGCAAGATGAGCTGGCCGAATTCGAGAGAAACAAGGTTTGGCGCTTGGTAGAACGACCATGGGGAAAGACAATCATTGGCCTCAAGTGGATACTCCGGAACAAAACCGACGAGAATAATCTCATCATCCGGAACAAAGCTCGCCTGGTCGCCAAGGGTTATCGCCAACAAGAGGGTATCGACTATGATGAGACGTATGCGCCAGTAGCCCGAATCGAAGCAATCCGAATCTTCCTTGCGTATGCTGCACACAAAAATATGACTGTCTATCAGATGGACGTCAAATGTGCCTTCCTGAATGGAGTCCTTCAAGAAGAAGTGTACGTTGAACAACCGGAAGGGTTCGTCGATTCTCGATTCCCAAATCACGTCTACATTTTGGACAAGGCGCTTTACGGTCTAAAGCAAGCTCCGAGAGCATGGTACGAAACTCTCACTGACTACTTACTCGGAGTTGGCTACAAGAAAGGTACTATCGATCCCACTCTGTTTCTCAAGAAGTCAGGTAAAGATTTAATTATCGTTCAGATATACGTGGATGACATTATCTTTGCGTCTACGAAGCCTGAGATGTGCCAAGAGTTTGAGAACACCATGAAATCCCAATTCCAAATGAGCATGATGGGCGAGTTGACGTTCTTTTTAGGACTTCAAGTTCGACAACGCCCTGATGGCATTTTTATAAATCAAGCCAAATATGTTCAAGATCTTTTAAAACGTTTTGATTTCGGTGGTTCAAACTCTGCGGCCACACCAATGCCCAAAAATTTTCAACTCTCTGCTGATACTTCTGGTAAACCGGTTGACCAGAAAACTTATCGGGCAATCATTGGTTCCCTTTTATATCTCACGTCTAGCAGACCAGATATCGTCTTTTCCACGGGTGTCTGCGCTCGTTTTCAGTGTGACCCACGGGATTCACATCTGTCTGCAGTCAAGAGAATCCTTAGGTATCTGAAGGGCACACCGGATTTTGGCCTTTGGTACCCAAAGGATTCTGGCTTTGAACTAATTGCATATACAGACTCAGACCATGCAGGTTGTAAGCTGAACAGGAAAAGCACTTCCGGTGCCTGTCAATTTCTCGGGGACAAGTTGGTCAGTTGGTCATCCCGGAAGCAGACTTGCGTCTCTTTATCCACCGCGGAGGCAGAATATGTAGTCGCCGCCTGCTGCTGCTCGCAAGTTCTGTGGATGAAAACCCAACTAGCTGACTTTGGATACACCATGCATCGAATTCCCATATACTGCGACTCCAAAAGTGCAATACAGATCACGGCAAATCCGGTTCAACATTCTCGGACGAAGCATATCGACATTCGATATCATTTCATCAAAGATCACGTCGAGAAAGGTAATATTGAACTATACTTTGTTGAGAGTGACTATCAGCTTGCTGATTTGTTCACCAAGCCGTTTGACGAGAAGCGTCACTTTTTCCTCCTAAGCAAGTTAGGAATGCTAGACCTCCCTGCCTGAGGTCTAGGGGGAGTCGGGAGTTCTTATTTTATATGCATATGTGTAGGGGGAGTCTGTAGCATCTCTATAGATGTTGCATGAATCGAGGGGGGGTACTAAATCCTGTATATACTGTTTGGTGTGCTCACTAACGTTCTCGGATCCACATCACCTTGGATACCACTGTTATATTCTATTTTGTAGATGTGGATCCTCACTACGACTTCTGGTTACTTCAGACCAGGACTCGCTCTAAACCCAGTGAGACGCACCAGGTAAGTCTCTTTTCTCGGGAGTCGAGGGCTGAACTTGTAACTTTTTGTGAACTTTGAAGTTCAGGGGGCGGTAGAGTACATGTCTTGAACTTACAAGTTCGGGGACTAGCTTTGCCACTTTCTGCTTCTTAGAGTTCAGGGACTCGTTTTGCAAATCTTGTGAAACTTGTAGTCCAGGGTCTGTTTTGAAAATTTTCTGAAAATACAAGTTCAGGGACTTGTTTGTAAGTTTACTCAAACTTCAAGTCCAGGGGTGGTTTTTGCCAAATGGTGAAAGTCGGGTTAAGAGAGCCAAAAGGAGAGCCAAACACAGTGTTTTTGACCCAAACACAGTGTAATTCGGTAAAAATATAAATACCGGTTTTCAAGATTTATTTTTCACAAAATTCAAATTTTCATCTTTTTCTCTCTGAATTCTCACCCGAACCCACTTCGCGCTCGATTCCGGTTTTCGCTCGTTATTGCTCCGATCGTCGATCTTTTTGCATATTCGGAATCCTGGTAAGTAAACGATCAACCCTTATATAGTTTTAACATCTAAATCATGTGTTTTATTGCCTGGATCGAAGCCTAAAAGTTTTAAAACTTACCCGAAACCCAAACTTCTTGGAATGGGATTTCGGGACGTTAAAACGATCCATTGTTGCTTATAATGTTGTTATAAACTGATTTAGGATGAATGTTGATAGTTTAGGGCCTTAGATCGACGGTTTTTTGAGCGGTTTCTAAGTGGAGAACTCGAACAGTCTCGGTTTTCCGACTCGGAAAACTTGAACATTCAAGTTTTCCGAATCGGAAAACTTGAATGTTCAAGTTTTCCGCATCGGAAAACGATGCTCATTCATATGTGTTTTCCGATTCGGAAAACTATGTTTTCCGAATCGGACTTGGTCTCGGTTTTCAAATGCTTCTTTTCCGACTCGGAAAACGTGGAACTACCCTTATGGGTTTCCAAGGTTTTCCGACTCGATCGAGAGACCAAGTCTTGCCAAAATTTTTACTAAGTGTTGTAACATTTTCCGAATCGGAAAACCATGTTTTCCGACTCGGAAAACCCACAAGTTTTTCTCTCTAAGTGTGGGAGTTTCCCGATTCGGAAAACACCCTTTTCCGAATCGGAAAACTTGTCTGTTTTATCATTGTGCTATTTTACCAAGTGTTGAGTATTCCGACTCGGAAAACATCTTTTTCCGAATCGGAAAACTCCCCTCGCTTGTTTGCTCGTTTTTCGACTCGGAAAATACGAAACACTCTTTAATGAGTTTTCGAGGTTTTCCGACTCGCGCCTAGTCGAGGGTATAGTCTTTTCACGTTGTAACATTTCTAACACTTGATGTTTTGCAGAAATGGCTGATCAACAACCGATTGCTCCTACTTCACCCGTCGCCAACGCTGCTGATCTCGCACTGATCAACCCGGCAAACATCGTTGAGATCCACCAGAACAACCAGTTCGTTGACTTGGCGAACTTCACCGTCCAAGATGACGTTGTTCTCGAGATTCTCCGAGCTCACCCCCTTGCATACGCGATGCAAGCCACTGCTGATATCCCGATGATTTATCTGCAGTAGTTCTGGAACACTTCCCGTGTTGAGAACCGGGACGGAGTTCAAACCATCATCGGCCGAGTGGACCAGACTGATCTGGTCCTCACTATGGAGGATCTTCGCAGAATCCTTCGTCTGCCAGCTGCTACTCCGGAGGCACCGTTCGACCCTCTCGTGTCTGGATCTGAGCTATTCAGCGAAGTGCTCGCTGTCGGAGTCCACTACACCGAGAACAACAGGCCGAGAGGAATCTCCCAGATCTCACAGGGAATGCTGCCACCAATCTGGTACTCTTTCTTCAACATACTTAACCGCACGATCTCCTCGAAGACCCATGGCGTGGACAAGGCTTCCACCCAGTTCTGGCACATTTTCCATGCGGTCGCCTACGGAAGGCGGATCGACTTTGCTCAGCAAATCTGGGCGGACATCATCGGTGATGTCAGAGGTGGGCCAGGACGCACAAAGCACACATCCATCCCTTGGATGCGCTTCTTCAGTCTGGTCATTCGAGATCACATGAACCAGAACCGAGCTGTCCGACGCAGAGCAAACCATCTCCGCTTTGAAAGCCAGCAGATCAGACGAGCCAACAAGAAGAATCTGAAGTCAGGTCAGGTAGAGATGCACATACCGGCTAACGTGCTGAACATGGCAGACCGTAGGTCAATGAGCGTTAGGATGTACCGAATTTCCGTAGGTTTAGAAGACACATCTACGGACTCCTCAGAGCCGGGGAGCCCTGCCCAAGACGTGCAACCCGTCCTTACTACAAGCCGTACCTCTGGTACGGCGGGCCAGAGCTCCAGTGGGGGAGCTTCTGGCTCGGGAGTGATGAGAGTTGACGTAAGGGGAGGAGCGGGTAGAATAGTCGGTACGTCTGCCACTCCGCACACTTCTAGAGCCGGTGCATACCAGACCATGATTCAGAACCGTGCCACTCGTGCTCGCACTCCTACAGTTGTGGAGGAATCTTCTGAGGCCATCCGCACGCGCGAGTACACGAGTCACTTCAGGGTAAAGCAGTACATGGGCACCCTTCAGCAGTCACCGATCCACTCGTCATCGGAAGAGCGCCGATCGCCGACGCCGCCGCAACAAGCTACTGGGGAGGACGTGGAAGCTTCCCCACAAGAACAAGCACATGTTCCTCCACCACCTCACTCGGCGGCCGTCACTTCTCAGGGAGGCGAACCCTCAGGCGAACCATCTGGCGATGACTCCGGCGGTCACGAATCTTCCGAGCACACTCTCAAGGACCGTCGTGAGCCCGATGACGAGGCGACAGAATCAGAACAAGTTGACTACGGATCTGACTCCGAGTTTCAACTATCAGATCCACCAAAGGGCGGGAAGGCCCAAGTGATAGATTTGGATGAAGCCACCTCCTCCTTCAACGACGACCGGATTTCTGGTGATCCCACTCTTATTGCGGATCTGGCGTCGGATGACCGAACTGTTGGTCAGGAGGAAGAAGGTGAGGCCGAGGTAGCTACCGGCTGGGGTCGAGAAGACAGCGAAGAAGGAGAAGAGAGAGAGAGGGGAGAAAAGGAGAGAGAGAGCAGAGAAAAAGAGACCGAAGACGTAGAGGTCCAGTTGAGCGAGCCTTGGGCTCAATTAGAGGAGGCGGATGTAGAAGAAGAGCCGCATAGGTTAGAATTGGATATCCCTTTAGCCCAGAGTCCAACCCCCACAGAGGCAACCCTCATACAGACCGGTCACTCGCTGACGTCAGGTCAAGTCGCTGGCAGCCAACCAGCGCATTTGCACGCCCAAACCAGCCACTCGGCCATCTCTCAACAGATGGTCGTTTCACATTCTCACGGGGATTTAGCTCAACTTCCACCGGCCACTCAATTGGAGTCTGCCGGTGTTGAAATGAGAGAGGCTCTGCCCCACCTCTCGACGTCTTTCAGAGCACCAGTAGTCCTAGAGCCACTCACTGAGACCTTTAGGGTCGTTCATTTGTCTAGGACACTTTTGGATGCATCATCTGCCCGCCCAAGTGGCGAGGCCGGAACGGGGAAAGTTGGTGCGTCATTGGACGCCCTTCGAGGATCCACCGGAAGCCCCGACACCGTCAGCATTATACCAGCGGTGACATCGGGCCGAGAGAGTACCTCTTTAGGACTCTACTCGTCAACTGGAGCCCAAGTGGCACCGGGTTTAGCTCTTCCGGGACCGGGTCCGACAGACTCGAGCAAAGTCTATAAAGATGCTCACGCAACACCGGGGCTGTTGAGCCTGACGGATTCGGGCGGAATCCCTAAAACCGCCCCTGCACCAACGGGACTTATAGGTCCGACGGATTCGGACGACATCCTTAAAGTCGTCCAAAGCAGGTTATTAGCTGTGGAGCAAGCCAATCAGGCTCGGGATGCGCGGGTCGAGGCACTCGAGAAAGCCTTGGCCGAGACGGAGAGGAAGAGACTAGCCGATCTTGAGGCGTCGCGCAAGCTTCAAGAAGACCGGGATGCGGAGCTCTACGAGCTCAAACGGAGGATCAAGGGCAAACATTCTGAGGCTGCCCCATCTACTGAAGCTCCCATCCCCAGGCCAACTGAAGACGTCCTCAGGCTCGCTCCTCCGACTTCAGGCGACCTTCCACCGATCCCAGGCTACGTCACTGAGGTGGAGCACTTGATGATGGTCACCTCCTACACCACTCAGAATGACCGCCTGTCCGCCCAAGTCCGAGATCAAGCTGCCCAGATCGAGCTGCTACAACAAAGGATTAGAGAACTGGAGGCCGTGTGTCGGTCCCAGGCTCAGCCTTCGAAGAGGAGGCATGATGACCCTGATGACTCCGCACCAGGTCCTCATGAGGGGGAGGTACAAGCTGCAAAACGGCTTCGCACCGACCTCCAACCTGGTTCCGGCTCCGGTTCATCAGCTCCAGCTCCAGGTTCCTCAGCCGCCCCCTCGAGCGCTCCCACAGACTTCGAGGCCGCCGAAGCTCCCTATGTCGACTCGGAGACAGAAGACATACCAGACATGGGGAGTTGGCATTATGAGAGGATTCCGGAAGGGGAGTCAGTTCAGTTTCCCCAAATGACGGACACGGCTCAGATTGATGCCGTTATACCAGAAGCAGCGCCGACTGATCCTTCAGAGTTCCAGATTCCGGAAGCAGCCCGGAAGATCTTGCGGTCGCTAGCTCAGAGCCTAAGGGTCTATCAGAAGGGAGACGATCTAGTCAAGGATCCTGACTACGCCAACCTCCTCTCAGCACTCAAGTTTCCAACTCCAGAAGCCCCACGGACCGTCCACTCTACTGATCCAGAAACCGCCGCTCCTACTGTCATCCAGCTCAACTAGAACCACTCCATCATCTTCCGCCCGTTCCTAGAAGAAACGTTCACCCGCATCTACCAGCAAGAGAAGCTGCACGCCTGGTCCCGAAAAGTCTACTTCGGGATCTCTCACATCAGGAACAAGAGACGAAGGACTGCGTACGTGCATCAGCGAATGTGCAACTGGGCCACTCATGGACGCCAGAGGATCAGACGTCGCTTTATCAAGGTAACCGCTATGCGCCCCTACAAACATGGCCATCAGTTGTTCCTAGAGTTTGATGTCCGCATGTACGGCACCGGTGTCCCTCGAGGTGAACTGCAGAACTGGACCTTCACAGAAGCTGACTTAGATCGGGTGCATCTAGAAGACCTTCTCACGATCATCAAGTACCTCCAAGGCCCGATCCTCCGACCAGAGCACTACAGAGATGGCACGGAGATTCTAAAGAAATACGTCCGTCACGCAATTTCTCTCGCGAGAGTGACGGACTACCAGCTTGCCATAGAAAGCCGCCAGCCGAAGGTCAACCTGCTGAGACCAAACCTGCTCGTTCCTGGTATCGATGCCTACACGCCTTACATGCCAACCAGGATACCTGAGCATGGAGTCCTGTACCTGACTCGGAAGAAAAAGGAGCGCAGGTTCATGAGGTTTGGCGAGCTCTCCAGGTTCTGCGACGGGACCCTCCTCTATGTCTATAATGGCATGCAGAGCAGACTGCTGGCGGATCAGGTTCCAAGTCGGAGAATCATAGACGGAAAAGGAAAGCTGCTGGAGGCAATGAGGTTGATCGAGAAGAAGCTTAAGGAGCGGTTGATGTACAGAAGGGCAGAAGCGGCAATGCAGATGAGAGCGCGGATCATAGGCGAGTGGGAAGAGTATCTGCAGATGTCCAAGTGGGAGCCTGCACTGGAGCTTCCACCACCATTCTGACTTCTTCTCAAAGGGGGAGATTGTAGAACCCAGGTGTTGAGAAGAGTCAGAATCATCTATCTTTAAACCGCTTTCTAGCTTAGTTTCCTTTTTATGTAAACAATCTTGTTTTGTTATGCCCTTGTTTAGAGGTTTGTAACCTCAGGGGCCTTTCTCGTATCTTTGTCAAAATTCCTTTTACCTATATAAGGTAAAGGTTTCCTAGGGTTTTAAAGGATGAAATCATATATACCAAATTGGGAAAAGTTCACCATTGTTGAGTTTTTCTAAGATCTTCATTTGATTTCATCTCATTAGTAGGATTTCCATCCATTTCTCTTCTATTATTCATTGTTATTGGGACAACAGAAACGAATTGCATTACTTCCACTTTTGTTTTGGCTTCACAAGATGCTCTCTTATTGTATGTGTTTTGGTTAAAGAATGCAATTTTCATGGGTGGATGAAGTATCATCGGATATCATTGTCATGTTTAATGCTCTTATACCAATGTTTTTCTTTCTACAGTCTGATGAAGGATCCAACATGGACATTGAAGAAAAGAACAAAGTACAATGTGCAAATAATGAATTAAAGATCATCACTGGCAGATAATGTTAGTTAGTGTTCTTTCTATCTCATGGCATGGCATTAGCTGTAATAGTTAGCAATATGTTTGTGCAAGTATTTCACATGTTCTCATGCATGCCCTTTAATAAAAAATTCTCAAACCTTTCTCCTCGTTGAGATAGAGAAAGGTCCTAATTTCTGAGTGGGATATATAGGATACATTTGCTCTGTGTTGCTATGTTTTCTCTTAAGCGTATATGGTGGTCTGCAGGTGTGAATGTTGCAAGGTTCTCTTAAAAGACAATAGTGCTTTTCCGATTTGAAACAAGTTGCTCAAGTCAACGTCACCAAATGTCGTAGAGAGTTGCTCAACTGTTGGGATACAATTAGATTTAGAATGGGCGGTTGCTCAAATTAGTGTATACATTTTTCAGTCGGTTATTTGAAAGAAATACAATACGTGCTTGGAAAAGAAGTATGAAAGCCTTGTCTTTTCACAATAGTGTAGATTTTGTTGTTTGTAAACAAACAAAACATTGTCAAATTATCAATGTAAACCTCCTGTATCATCACTTCATGTTTATGATTCAATTTAATAAAAGGCAATGAAAGTTCTGGACTAAAAGATCACCAAAAGGGTTTCATTAGCTCGGCTTATATATGATGAATGCAACTACAATAAACAAAAAATAAATGAAAATTCGATATGGTTAAACAGCCTTCTTGCAATCTCTTATTACAGAGATGCTTGTTGTGCAAGTAGTAGCAAGATATGAACATTCTTCTAAAACATTATCCATTACTCTGTTGTTCCCTGTTACAAGATTATGATTAAGTTGACGCATAGTTTTTATTATGTGTTATGAACCGAAGGTTTGGTAGAGCTTATAAAAGGCGGTAGTAGTGGTTTTAATTCTCATAAAGTATTTAGGATAAAGTTGGTAGGAGTTATCATTATCTTTTAGGAATTATCTTTTGTTATCTTTTATTATTTAGGAGTTATCTTTAGGACTGGATTTGTTTTACGTTTCTAGCAGGACACTATTTATAAAGTGCTCCATAAGTGTTTTTCATTCATGCAATTAATAAAAAACTGAAAAGTTATTTGGAGTTTTTCCTGTGGCTCGAATTACAGGTGTCGATCTTAGTTTAACTACCTAAGCTCTTATTATTTGGTATCAGAGTATCCCGATCTGATGGCAGAATTAATGGGGAAGGGCACAAACCAGGAGCGCTTGGCGGTAGTGGAGGGTGCTGTTAATCGGATCACGGAATCAATGGAGGCAAACCGCGTAGAAGTGTCTATGCAACTGTCAGAACTCGCCAAGGCGGTAGCCGACCTAACAGTGGCGGTCAAGAAGCCGGGGAAGACGAAAAAGAAACCGGGTTTTAGCTCGCCGGAGGGGTCCGATGACGACGAGACCGATGAGGAGGAGGAATCCGAGGGGTTGGATGGAAGTTCCAGAACCGAGGGGTTAAGGCGATCCAAGAGGAAGAGCGGGAAACGAGATCACTTGCGAGATTGTCGCAAACTGCAGATACCCGTTTTCAGTGGCGAGGATGTTCGGGGGTGGATATACCGGGTCGAAAACTACTTCGAGGTCCACCAGTTTGGGAAGAAGGATCGGCTATGAGCGGTGACGCTATGTTTGGAAAGGGCACCATTGAATTGGTTTCGGTGGAATAATGAGAAAATGCCTTTTCGGTCGTGGGAAAGGTTTAAACGCAAGTTGTTGGAGAGCTTCCAAGCCTCTCATGAGGGTAGCGCACTGGAAAAGTTCTTGAGCATCCAACAAACTAGTTCAGTACGAGAGTACGTGGACCGGTTCGAGACTTTCGCGGGACAACTGGGGTATACCTCTGAGTTGGTTCAGGAGAGCACATTCACAAAAGGCTTAAAGGAAAGAGGTCGAGGATAACGAAGAGTTAAGGGAGATCAAGCAACGATTATCAAACGGGGAAGAACTGGCCGGATACTCCGTGGCACAAAATCTTCTTTTGTTTAAGGGACGCCTAGTTCTACCAAGTAACTCGGGATGGAGTAACTCGGGATGCATTCTGGTGGTGTTCAAAGAATTTCATGCAAGTACGGTGGGAGGTCATTCGGGGGCGCAGAAAACATATCAAAGGTTGGCACGGGAGGTATATTGGAAGGGTATGAAAAGCGAGGTGGCTAGGCGGGTGGCAAAATGCGACGTATGTCAACGCCAAAAGTATTCAACATTAGCACCTGGGGGATTGTTGCAGCCGCTGGAATTACCAACTAAGGTCTGGTCGGAAATAAGTATGGATTTCATCGATGGCCTACCGCGATCCAAAGGGTATACCGTGATCTTCGTAGTGGTTGACCGGTTGAGCAAGTACGCTTGCCACTAAAACATCCCTATATAGCTTCGGTTGCGTGTGTGTTTCTGAAGGTGGTCGTGAGATTGCATGGGGTTCCCGAGTCGATTGTCTCTGACCGTGATAAAGTTTTTTTGAGCCATTTCTGGCGAGATTTGTTTAAATTGCAGGGAACCACACTAAAGCGGAGCACCGCCTATCACCCGCAAACGGATTGGCAGACAGAGATGGTGAATCGTTACTTGGAGACTTAAGGTGTTTTGTGGCGGACACGCCTCGGAAGTGGGTATCATGGTTACCATGGGCGGAATACTGGTATAACACCTCGTTCCACACCTCAACAAAGACAACACTTTTCCGAGTCTTGTATGGGAGGGATCCACCACACTTGCTGTATTATGGAAGTAGTGGAACGCCAGTAGGGTCGATGGATCAATACTTGGAGGAATGAGATCGAGTACTTCAAGAGTTATGTGGGTATTTGTTGAAAGCTCAACAAACCATGAAGCACCAAGCTGATAAGCATCGGCGCGATGTGCATTTGGAGCCAGGGGATTCAGTGTTCTTTAAATTGAAGCCTTAGCGTAAACAGTCAGTAGCGAGGAGGAGAAATGAAAAGTTGGCTCCGCGGTTTTTTGGACCATTCAGAGTGCTGGAAAAGATTGGCCAAGTAGCTTATAGGTTGCAATTGCCGGAGGCGGCGCATATCCATAACGTATTTCATGTGTCGCAATTATAGAAAGCAATTGCGGAGAGGGTAGCTTCTCCAACATTACCAGCTACCCTTACGGAGGACATGGAGGTTCTGCTCAAACCAGGGCAAGTGGAAGGAGTACGTGAAGGGGAAGCTGGCAAAGAGGTATTGATACGTTGGAAGGATTTACCAGAGTATGAGGCCACGTGGGAGTAGGTGGGGGCAATAAACCGGCAATTTCCAGGATTCAACCTTGCGAACAAGGTTTTAGTTTGGGAGGGGAGTAATGTTATGAACCGAAGGTTTGGTAGAGTTTATAAAAGGCGGCAGTAGTGGTTTTAATTATGATAAAGTATTTAGTATAAAGTTGGTAGGAGTTATCATTACCTTTTAGGAATTATCTTTTATTATTTAGGAGTTATCTTTAGGAGTGGATTTGTTTTACGTTTCTAGCAGGACACTATTTATAAAGTGCTCCATACGTGTTTTCCATTCATGTAATTAATAAAAAACTGAAGAGTTATTTGGAGTTTTTCCTGTGGCTCGAATTACAGGCGTCGATCTTAGGTTAACTACCTAAGCTCTTATTATTATAGTAGCAAGTTTTACCTCTACAAGTGACCTTATTGTGGTTTCTTTGATTTGGATGCGAAACACAAGGTATCTGGTAAGCGAACCTTGTAACCCTTCCAATAGCTGAACCCAACACATTGGAGATGTTAAGCACTGACTATGAACTGAATTCGTGACACATGCTTTTGGCATACAACAAAAGACTCACTATTGACGTTGGTTGGATTTTACGGTTTGATATAATGACTTGAGGAATTGATTTGTTCGTCACTTCTGATTTAGCTATCTTTCCCTCAGCAGCTACTAGTTTTCCTTTATTCAAATACCCAGATTTGGGAATTGATGTGAAACTTAAAGCTTTCTTTGGAGCAGGGCCTTTTGTTGTGTTGGAAGACGATGACCGCTTTTCAACATCATTAACAGTATCTCCATCACTTCTATCTGTCAATTTCATATTCGAATGAAGGAACTGGCGGCTTTCTAGACTTGACTCTGGTTTTGGCTTCAGCAACTTGATTTTCTATAGCTTCATTTCTAGAATTAAGTTTCCACCCATGAGCTCCACGTGCTTGCGGCTTCAAATACCTTGCAAACTTGCTAGGATCATTTTCCGTATCGTTTTTCTTGCTTCCGTCTGCAACATAATCACATCCATAAATTTCTGTTTCTTACCGGGTTTAGGAACACCAAAAATCACTCTTGGACCTTACTTCTGCAATCCACACCTCATCTTCTTCTCATCCCTAGTGCTTTTACCAACATTAAATGAGCTTTCTTCTGCAGATAAGGGGAGGGTCCCTAATTCTTCTCCCCTTCCTGACTACACAACGTCAACATTTTTCGGTGACTTGTCCTTCCCTTTATCCTTCACAAGACTACCAAGTTTCATCCGCTTTTCCTTTGGCGTCTCACCCAGCAACAAGATGTAACAATCATAAACACAACTAATAAACAACAGGTTTCCTTTAGAGTTCCAAAATTTTGACACAAATTAACATATACCTAAGAAGCACAGCCTCTCTTCGAACTGGACCATCCGATCCACTTTTTATCCTTCATATTTAAGAGTTGGCCGGACATGCCATGAGCGAACAACTAAAGTCTCACCTTGCGCTGCAAAAGGATATAGATAGAGAATAACAGAACATAAGTCATAACGGATAAGTGGTTAACTAAAACTGATAGCAGAAATTCCAAACGAGAGGACCTTATTTGCCTACAGATATGGAAGTTAAATCAATCTTATTTTGCTCCATGACAACTCCCTCACACCAGCTACAAAAGGGTCATGATACAACATGCAAAGAAATACTAGGTTCAAATTTGGCTCATACAAGATACTAATAATGGGGCCAACTAGCCATTTGCTTGTAACATACTTTGTTGGGCCTGACGATAAACTGAGCCAACCAGACAGTGGAAAGGTCTGGGGAGGTAGGATGTACGCAGACCTTACCTCAACCCCAGAGGGTAGAGAGTCTGGTATATCATCTTAAAGGAATATTGTTTTTAAAAGGCGTTATGAGAGTATTATTAACACCAAGAATAATGTCACAGCCATTCTGCGTCTCTTTCTAGTCCCTTCAAACCCCATGGTGGATGAGCAAAGCGTACCCTAGGTACCTTGTTGCCTTCAACCTCAAGTGGCACCCATTCCTTTAGTTGCTGAGACCCTTGAAAATAAGAACAAAAGCTTCAGGATATATCCCAATATGAGGATCCAATCAACACACAGTTTCCAAAAAACAACTACCAACCTATAAACCACTCCAAGGTATCACCAGTTCACAACATATTATCTGGATGATAAATTATGTGCATTGCTAGATTACTAAAAAAAACAGCCTAAAAAAAGCAAAAAAAGGAAAAGGGTAAAAGTAAATGGAAAGATGAGAGATCATATCTATAGAGAGATACGGGAGACATAATGATTTCCTCTATGTATTTTTTTTTCAAAAGTACAACACACTTGGCTCAAGACAAACACCAAAGCTGAATAATGCATGCTCTTCATTTCGTATGCAACAGAAAGCACCATGATTTGCAAGTTTTTGCATGTTTAATGCCTTCATGGAGTAGCAAAGAGCACACTTTTGTAATACATACATGATAATAAATAATAATACGCAACTCCCATGGTTTAAGTTTGCCTACTCCACAATTCTATTTACAATTACTTCCATGAATTAAAAAACCACCCTCGAATGCATATTTCAAGCAGTTCAAGAGTGATGCCCGTAACATCTTTACCTTCATCCGAAGATTGGATTTCAGTGTAGCAAAGCAATGCTTTTTCATCCTTCACACTTGGTACTTTAGCCGTCAACCAGGTGTTGTATTCCAGCCTCCATCTTGTTAGGTAAGTTCCATCACAAAACAAAAAATAACGAATGATTTCTAAGGTCCTTTCGAAAAAGAAATCCGAAGACTCAACAAACCCGACAACAAATACGGATAACAAAATCTAGATGTTGCACAATAAAAATTTTTAACGAAGGAAAAATAAAGTATAAACCCACGAAATATATAGATAATAATAAGCGTTATTATCTATATATAAATTATAGCAAGTTCAAAATTATAGCAAGTTCAAAATAATAACGACACAAGTATTTAACGTGGTTCCACTGTCGTTGTGACAGTGTACATCCACCAAAAGTGAGAGGAAGTGTTTATTACCGACCGGGAGAAATTACAACGTGTTTACGAGATCCTTGGATCAACTAATCAGCTACCAAAATTATTTTCTCACTAATGATAGATAAATGTTTTATCTATCTACCTACCTACCTATATATATATATATATATAATATATATCACTAAAGAAAGGAATACAAGGAAGAAATTGGATGGATGCTTGCTGCATGCTTAAACACTCACGTGCACATGCATATTTATATGCATGGAGTGAAAGAAATCAATGGAGCAAAAGAATGATACGTAGCAAGCTAGTTGGCATGGTACTTTCATTTCTTCCTCCCCACTCAAACAATTCTCATCCACATGATTTCCACCTTTCAAGTTGTCTTCCAATTTCCACATTTCCACATTTAACACATGTTAAATAAACTAGTGGACTGTCATCATGTATTAGTCACTTGTACGTCGTGCTCGGTGAGTTGTAGAACATCCAAAAGAAAAACTGTTATCGTTTTTGAACACTCATCTATATATATATATATATATATGTATCTAACTAGAGAAAAGAATAACAAAGGAAGAAATTGAGGTGGTGCTATGCTGCCTGATTCATACATTCAATACACACACAAACACACACACACACACACACACATATATATATATATATGCATGGAAGAAGCAAGTTGGCAAGTGGATGCAAGGTGGCAATTAGTTGTCATGCATGAACTTGGAGTGCAAGTCATACCAACGTGAGTTGGTAATTAGCTGGCAACAACTAGACAATTTCTTCATCATTCTTAGCCACACAAATAACTTGGCATATTTAACACATGTTAAATAACATGTGGTGTGGATTAAGAGTTATCAGCATGCTTGAACGACTTATACGTTGTGCTCGGTGAGCTGTACAACATCCAAAAGAAAAACCGTTATCGTTTTTCAACACTCCACCATGATGTGCAAATCACCTAGTGAATCCAAAGCACGAACTGAATCCACAAACACGAACGAATAGCTGATATAGATTGTCACGAGGTAACAAAAATGCATTTTGACCGTGACGAGCTTCGGCTCGACCATCACCCGTTAAAGCCATAAAGTAGAAAACCCTCAAGTGAGCAATCTCAATAAAACAAACAAGTTAGCAACCCAAAACACGTAACAAGTAATAACTCCCCAAAGATGTCCTATGGTCATCTGTGGTAATATCTTCTCTCCCTCACCAAGGTGCCAAACGGCACTAACACAAACGGAGCTGGATCAAGTCTGAGTAATGCTCAAACTTGGCTGGTGGCAGTGATTTAGTGAACATATCAGGAGCATTGTCATTTGTCAGGACTTTTTGCAAATAGACAATCTTCGCTTCATGTAATCTAGCAAGATATGCATCACGCACATTTATGTGCTTTGTCCAGGAACTGAAAGCCAAATTGGTTGCCAAATGAATGGCACTTTGATTATCACAGAAAATGCGAAGGGAGTGTTGCTCGAAACCTAAGTCATTTAGCAACTCTTTCAAATAGACTACTTCTTTTGTAGACTCGACTGCCGCAACAGGTTTAGCTTCTGTGGTTGACAAGGTGACAATACACTGTAAGTGTGATCTCCAATTGATGGCTATTCCACCCAAGGTAAATACATAACCGGATGTGGATCTCCAGCCAACTCGATCACCTACATAGTTAGAATCACAAAATCCAACAATTTCACAGTCATTGTGTAAACCAAATATAAGACCATGTATCTCAGTTCCCTTCAAGTATCAGAATGCCATTTTAACGGTTGTCCAATGTGATTGACCCGGGTTCGTGAGAAACCGACTCACCACTCCGACACAATGTGCAAGATTGGAACGAGTACACACCATGGCGTACATAAGACTTCCGACCGCATTGGCATATGGAACCTTCAACATTTCGGCCTTCTCCTTATCATCCTTCGGACAATCTTCACTCGTAATCTTGATGTGCTTCGGTAGCGGAGTGCTAGACGTCTTGGTACCATCAAGATTGAACTGCTTCAAAATTTTCTGAGTATACTCTCCTTGTGTCAATCTGAGTGTACGAAACTTTCTGTCCCGTACGATTTCCATGCCCAAAATCTTCTACGTCACGCCAAGATCTTTCATTTCAAATTCTGACTTCAGCTTATCTTTCAGATGTATGATCTCTGACTGGCCCCTGCAGGCTATAAGCATGTCATCAACATAAAGAAGTAAGTAAGTGAAAATGCCACCACTTTGTCTATGATAGACACAAGCATCTTTTTCACCACACTCAAATCCCAGACTGAGCATAAACAAATCAAACTTCTTATACCACTGACGAGGCGATGGTTTAAGTCCGTAGAGAGACTTCTTGAGCTTACACACATAATCTAGTTTGCTATCGGAGACGAAACCATATGGTTTCTTTATATAGATAGTTTCCTCTAAGTCTCTATGTAGGAAGGCGGTCTTCACATCTAGCTGCTCTAGTTCCAAATCGTGAACAGCCACGATCGCTAAAAGAACACGAATAGATGTGTGACGTACAACGAAAGCAAAAATATCGTCATACTCAATACCTATTCGTTGAGTGAAGCCTTTAGCAACGAGACGAGCCTTGTAACGGTTGTCATCTTTGACTTTGAAAACCCACTTGTTGCCAATAACATATGGCTGCCTTTTGGCAATGGACATAAGTCCCAAGTGCTATTCTTCAAGAGAGCTTCCATCTCTTCCTGCATGGCTCCAAGCCACTACGAACTGTGGGTCGAGGCCAATGCCTCCTTTATATCCAACGGCTCCTCTTGCCCTACATGCAAGGCAAACTCTAGCAAATCTATAAAACTCACGTTAGCAAAATCCCAATCTCCATACCTGTTAGGCGGACCAGTAGTCCGTTGACTACGCCTGGTCGCTTCAACAACTGGGATTTTATCGCCCTAGTCTCCACCATCAGTCAGAATCTCTTCTTCAGAATCACTAGTAGAAGTCACTGGCGGAATGACTTCTTCAACAGCGGGTGATTCTGGAACAACATCAAGAGTGGATGAACTGGGAATATTAGGACTAACTACTGTCTCCACATCATCGGCAGTATGAGCAACAATAGTAATGACTTCCGGATCTTGAGAATGAACCTATGACTCCAACAGGACTGGTTCATTGAATCTGACATGACGAGAATGACGAGAATGAGTCAAGGGGTTCCAGATTCGGTAACCCTTGATACCATATGTATAGTCGAGCAAAGATCTTCTGATGGCTTTTGGATCTAACTTGTCCTGGCCTGAAACATGAACGTAAATAGGACAACCAAATACACATATGTATTTCAGACAGATGTTTCTTTTATCTCTCCAAACCTCTTTCAGAATCTTTCCCCCAATGGCCGAACAAGGTAACCTGTTCATAATGTGCACCGCGGCGTTGAGTGCTTCGGCCCAGAACGATTTGGGGAAGCCCGATGTCAACAACATACATCGGACCTTTTCAAGCAGAGTCCTATTCATCCGCTCGGAAACCCCAATAGATTGAGGATCGTCCGGTGTGGTGTAGTGGCGGTGGATGCCTTCACTCAAATAGATGTCCTTGAAGTTACCACTGGTAAATTCTCCACTGTTGTCAAATCTGAGCACTTTCAACTTCTTGCCTATTTCGACTTCTACTCGTGCTAACCAAGTCTTGAATGTTTCAAAGACATCTGACTTCAACTTCAACACATACTGTTAGAAATTAATGTTAGTTGTGTCAATTTGTAGTAGTTAGAAACATTGTTCCTTATTTGTAATTTTGTTAATTTGGCCCATTTGTTTAGGCCCATGCTTTCTAAAGCCTAAGTCCATTAAGTAAGTAGTATAAATAGAAGTCTTGTAATTCACTTGTACTATCCTCTTCTCCGACTCTCTAACACCTTCCAATCATTTGAGAGTAATTTATATATCTTGATTGTGCTCATTGGTGTTGATTTGGAACCTACACATACACGTAAAACTTATGTGAGAAATCATCAATAAATGAGACAAAGTATTTACCTCCACTTAGGGACGGAGTATTGGATGGTCCCCATACGTCTGTATGAACATAATCGATGATTCCTTTGGTGTTGTGTTTTGCAACACCAAAAGAAACATGCGTCTGCTTCCCTTCGACACATCCTGAACAAAAATCCAGGCTAGCAGGTACAGATACTTTAATGAGGTTTCGCTTGTGCAAAATCTCCAAGTTCTTCACGGATGTGTGGCCCAAACGAAGATGCTATAAGCAACCATCGAGATTCTGAGAACTTTCGGCCACACATGATTCAGAAGATAAAGTCTCACCACTCAAATGAAAATATTATTTTCCGCCATTTTGCATTTCATCAAAATAATACTCCCTCGGGAGATGCGCAAAA
This sequence comes from Centaurea solstitialis, assembly GCA_030169165.1. Classification (NCBI taxonomy): domain Eukaryota; kingdom Viridiplantae; phylum Streptophyta; class Magnoliopsida; order Asterales; family Asteraceae; genus Centaurea; species Centaurea solstitialis. The sequence continues at coordinate 15,889,521 of CM058044.1, read as the reverse complement.
TCTCGTCTTCAATTCGAGTCCTGTAGCCTGCTCTGGACAGTAGTCTAACAGAGATCAAGGAACGAGTCATGGATGGAACATATTTGACAGTTTTGAATGTCCGAATATAGCCATCGAACATCTTGATCTTCACAGTTCCGATGCCTTGTCTGGCACACGAAGTACCATTACCCATATGGATACTGTTACCTTCAAGTTTCTTGAAAGTAACGAAAGAGTCCCGAAATGGTGTCATGTGGCAAGATGCATCGGTATCTAATACCCATCGCCTGTCAACATACGGTGATGTAACTGTGGCACAGAAGGCGTCTTCCTCCTCTTCGGCACAGAAGGCGACTTCCTCTTTGGCTGCAAGGGATACGACATTGTCCTTGTCTTCATTTTTAAGACTTAGACAATCTTTCACCCAATGACCTGGCTTGTGGCAATAGTTGCAGTTGCCACGTACCTTTGATTTCCTGCGAGAACCAGGTCGACGAGACTGAGAGCGCCTACGATTTCTTCCTTTTGAAGATTGCTTATCTTCACGGCCTCGAGTAGCAAATAGCCCTTGGTTGTAATTCTCCCTAGGATTGTTACCGATTCTCATCTGAATTCATTGATCGTCAAAAATCATTCCTGCTCTCACATCAGACAAAGAAAGAGTATCTCTTACATAAATATAACTGTTAGTGAAATGGGAATATTTCTCGGGAAGCGAATACAACAGGATCATAGCGAGTGCTTCTTCGTCTTTTGCAAGAAGCGCGTCTGTGGCCTTCAGCTTCATAACAATATCTTCGAACTCGGTCATGTGATACTTGACAGTAGTACCTTCCTTCATTTTGAAGAAGAGACACGACCGCATTAGTAACAGTCTGTTGGTCAGAGTTTTCATGAGATAAAGACTCTCAAGTTTACTCCAAATACCTGAAGCTGTCTTTTCAGACACGATTTCAGATATGACGTTTTCTCCCATCACCATCTGCAAAGTAGTAAATGCCCATGATTCCATTTATCTATCCTTAAGGTCAGACATATTAGGGTCTAACTCGTCTTTGGCAAATACTACGGGATGCACACCATTTTTCCTAAGTGTCGCAGATGTTATGAACTGCCATTTACTAAAGTCACCGTCCCCATTCCAAGTCTATATACAAATCCCAGCCCCGAACAAGTTAAATGTACCTTCTTGGTACGACTTTTGGGACTGGTTTGAGGAACTGGCACCAAATGGGTTTTCTTCGATAGACATAGTTTATGTAAGTTTTCTACACAAACCCAAAGACAAAATGTGGAAACTAGTTTATGTATATTTTCTACACAAAGACGAATCTAGACTCGATGCTCTGATACCAATTGTTATGTGAGTTGCATCACAAAACAAAAGATAACGAATGATTTCTAAGGTCCCTTCGAAAAAGAAATCCAAAGACACAACAAATGCAGATAACAAAATCTAGATGTTGCACAATAAAATTTTCTAACGAATGAAAAATAAACCCACGAAATATATAGATAATAATAAGCGTTATTATCTATATCAATAATTATAGCAAGTTCAAAATAATAACGACACAAGTATTTGACAGTGTACATCCACCAAAAGGAAGAGCAGGTGTTTATTACCGACCGGGAGAAATTACAACGTGTTTATGAGATCCTTGGATCAACTAATCAGCTACCAAAATTCTTTTCTCACTAATGACAGATAAATGTTTTATCTATCTATCTACCTATATATATATCCATATATATATATCCATATATATATATATATATATATCACTAAAGAAAAGAATACAAGGAAGAAATTGGATGGATGCTTGCTGCCTGCTTAAACACTCACGTCCACATGCATATTTATATGCATGGAGTGAAAGAAATCAATGGAGCAAAAGAATGATACGTAGCAAGCTAGTTGGCATGGTACTTTCATTTCTTCCTCCCCACTCAAACAATTCTCATCCACATGATTTCCACCTTGCAAGTTGTCTTCCAATTTCCACATTTCCACATTTAACACATGTTAAATAAACATGTGGACTGTCATTATGTATTAGTCACTTGTACGTCGTGCTCGGTAAGTTGTACAACATCCAAAAGAAAAACCGCTATCGTTTTTGAACACTCATATATATATATATATATATATATCTAACTAGAGAAAAGAATAACAAAGGAAGAAATTGAAGTGGTGCCATGCTGCCTGATTTATACGTTCAATACACACACATACACATATATATATGCATGGAAGAAGCAAGTTGGCAAGAGGATGCAAGGTGGCAATTAGTTGTCATGCATGAACTTGGAGTGCAAGTCATACCAACGTGAGTTGGTAATTAGCTGGCAACAACTAGACAATTTCTTCATCATTCTTAGCCACACAAATAACTTGGCATATTCAACACATGTTAAATAACATGTGGTGTGGATTAAGAGTTATCAGCATGCTTGAACGGCTTGTACGTTGTGCTCGGTGAGTTGTACAACATCCAAAAGAAAAACCGTTATCGTTTTTCAATAACCCCTTTCTTTGACATAGCAACCATGCTCTCCTCTGACATAGCCACCATGCCCACCATTGTTGAAAATGAAGAGACTAGCCACAGTGAAGCTATATCTAGAGTTGCACATAAGTCTTCTACTTGTATGAATTCATTAAATGATAAGGTGGCTAGGTTTTGTATAAATAGAGGCTGTGTTTTCAATAGTAAACACACACCAAAGAAAAAGTTGAAAGACTCTTAAGGTGAGAGCAGAAAGAGAGAGGAAAGGGTTGGTTTTTTGTAATAGTCGAGTGTGAGAGTTGCTCCTCCTATTGTAATTCTATTACGATTATTAATAGAAGACTTTTACGGCCCTAACAAGTGGTATCAAAGCGTTGTTAATGGGTTTTACAGTTTTGGTGCGTTTTTGGGTCAAAATATTTTTTGCCTCAAAATTGTGTTTTAAGAGTACCATCAGAATGGTCTCGTTCTCACGATTCCGAATATATATTTTTTAGCATTTTTCGACCACTGAAAAAACTTCAATACACCGGTCAAAGTCGTCTCTCTCCTTTGACCGACAGCAGCGAACCTCTGACCAGCAAACAATTTGCCGGAGAAGACGACCCAGTCAGCACCACGTCATCGCTGACACGTCATTGCCGACACGTCATTGCCGACACGTCATTGTCGATAGCCACGGCAGTTCCAAGTCAGGGCTACGTCAAGTCCACATCAGCGCCAAGCCAGCTCCACGTGTCTAACACATCATCTGTCACATTAGCAAGTAGAGTTTCAAAAACTGCAGTTTTGTCCCTGAAGTTCTAAAAATTACAATGTAGCCCCTTACTTTCAGAAAGGGTTATTCGAACACGAAAACTTCTACCACACCATTTTTGACCGCTGCGAATCCAACCGTGAACTCCGTTTTGCCTAATTCTTCTCTGAATATTTGTTAAAAAGTTATTTTATATTTTTCTATGGAATCCTCAAGTTCGGATACGATGATCCGACTCACTCCCACAAACTACAACATGTGGAAGCCAAGAATAGAGGATTTGCTAAGTTTAAAAGATTTAGCTGAGCCACTCTTCAATAAAGGTGCCAAACCAGCAGAGAAGAAAGACAAACAATGGGCAAATATGAATAGAAAAACGGTGGCTCAGATCTGACACTAGATTGAGCATAGTGTTTTCCTCACGTCACGCAAGAACAGAGCGCGTACAGCCTCTGGGAAAAGCTTGAGAGCATGTATCAAGCGAAGACGGCTCGAAACAAAACTCTGTTGATGAGAAGATTGGTAAACCATAAGCTAAATGGTGGTACTTCTGTAACCGAGCACACGAGTTAGTTTCAGAGCTCGTGAACCAACTAAGCGCATCTGGATAGGTTCTTAAAGACGAAGAACAAGCTATATTGCTCCTGAGTTCTCTACCCGATAGTTGGGAGACCCGAGTGGTAACTCTTAGTAATTCTACCCCTAATGGCAATGTCACTATGCAGATGGTGACAAACGCCCTGATAAATGAGGAAGCCCAAAGAAGAGAAGCCAAGACAAACCAGTCATATGCCCTCGTATCAGATAATGAATGAGGGGGAAACAGAACCGAGGGTAGAGGTCATGGTTTGAAGGCTATTGTGACTATTGTAATAGTTATGGTCACAAGAAGAGAGATTGTCGAAAGTTTCGACGAGAGCAACCCCAAATAAGCCAAGATTCGAACAAGGAAGATGGTGAGACCATGGTCACCATGTCATCAGACATTGCACTCGTTACTTATGGGGAGGAAACATGTCTACACGTTGGAAGTCAGGATATTGAGTGGGTGATTGATACCGCTGCATCATTTCATGCCACTCCACACCAAGATTTATTCATGAATTATTAATCCGGAGACCATAGTGTTGTAAAGATGGGAAACACCATGTAACACCCAATTTTCAAAAATACAACTATTCAGCAAAGTAACCAACGATTTGACAAAGGATAATTAGATGCAGAAGCTTGTCCAAAAACCTTTCAATTAAAACAACTAATACGTCATAAAGTTTAAGAAAAACATAGATCAAGTACTTGAGAATCATAAACATAGTTTAAAGAAAATCCAACTTAAGTGTTTACGTGCCAAAACCAAGAAAACGTTTCATTCTTCCAAATAACATCATTCATAACTCCTCATACTTAGACTGAACTGTTGGACCACCGGAGTCTCACACGGAAGCCTTTTCTTTTCCCTTATGGGATGTACCTGCCACTAAAAGAGTAAACAACAACGTGATAAGCATATAGCTTAGTGAGCACACACCTAAACCACTTACCATCATGCACACACAATTACAAGTACATAACAATCACATACATGTTATAACTGCCACCTTCCTTACGGCTCTATACCATCAAGGATTTTTGGACACTGGTACCAGGCCTCTCCAATCTTCCCTAGGGGTATTTCTACCACCATAGGTACTATCTTCTTTGTCCCCGTAGGAACACATACACATAATCACACATGCATCATAACCATACATACATAACAATAAATGGGTAGGTAGAGTACTCACCTAATAACTGATCACAAATAACTTCCTCATAGATAGTAAGGTCACCTCGTACCACCTAACCATAAACACAAGTTGACACACATATCAAACATAGTACCAAAAAGTGCTTCACATGCTCCTCTTTCGATTTGGAATAGATCAATATATCGTTTATGAACACGATTACCCATCTATCCAACATCGGTCTGCAAACCCGGTTCATCAGGTTGCATGAATGCTGGTGGTGCATTTGTCAACCCGAAAAGACATCACGACAAACTCGAAATGCCCATATCTAGTCTAAATCACTGTCTTGTGCACGTCCTCTTGCCGAACCTTCAACTGGTGGTACCCTAAGCGAAGATCTATCTTCGAGAACCAAGTGGCTCCCTGAAGTTGATTGAAGAGATTGTCGATCCTCGACAACGGGCATCTGCTCTTTACTGTCAACTTGTTGAGCTCCTGATAGTCGATGCACGTCCGCATCGACCCAGCTTTCTTTTTCACGAACAAGATAGGGGCTCCCCATGGCGAAGTACTCGGGCGGATGAACCCCTCATCCATCAACTCCTCTAAGTGCTTCTATAACTCCTGCATTTCCGAAGGTGCTAACCGGTACGGAGCCTTCCCTGTCGACGCCGCCCCCGGAACCAACTCTATCCGAAACTCCACTTGCGTCATGGGAGAGATGCCAGGCAAGTCATCCAGGAATACATTCGGACACTTGCCGACTATTGGCACGTCAGCTACCATCCTTTTCTTCATCTCGTCTCTGCTGTCAATCACATCAACCAAGTTTTCGCTGCCTCCGTGAATAACGTGCTTTCTGGCCTCAACCAAAGTACACGTCTTCGGTAGTCTCCTTATTCCGTCTCCTTCGATAGTCAGTTCTCCCCCACTTTGGGTTCGAACTACCACCTGATGCTTCTCGCAATCAATGCGGGCTCAGTTCTGACTTAACCAATCTATCTCAACTACTACATTTTCTGTATACACATCACTACAACAATGATACTCCTCGTCCGCTATTTCTACTTCTGACGGACTCTCTAACTTACCCTGTCACAACGTCTAGCTCTGTCCTTGCTTCATCCACTGTCAACTGGTACACATGCCCCTGAGTCTTGGGGTATCACACTTCTTCCTGTCCTCTCCAATTCTAACTTTCTAATCCGCGTTGTCTCGTGCATCTGACGGAAGTCAATGCACCTTGCCATCACCATAAACTCCCAAATCTCGGGCTTCTGGATCCCTGCATAGCGATAAATCTTCATCTACTCATTGCCACGTAATCTCGACAAAAGAGCAACTGCTCCCAAACAAGTCAGTGATTTCATTCACCGACTCCGTCGTCTGCGCCATCGGTAAGAACTCACTCGTAAGCCGCCCACCTCAACCTGTGACACAAACTGCTCCTTGAAGTACTCCCAAGTCATAGCGTTGACTTGCTTCCCCATCCCGGATCAGACACTTAGATTCTACCAGTCATTTGCCAATTCTTCCTAGCAGGTTCGACGCATAACAAACCTTCACTTCCTCCATGCAGAAATTGATGCCGAAGGCACCCTTCACCTCCGTTATCCAGGGAGAGTTGGCCACGAGGTCCTTCTGCGGTGGTCGACATGCTGAGAAGTCTTTGTAGCTCGTCACCCTTGGCTGTCCACCCTGCGGTCGTCACGTCCCACTAACCCTGCCAGCTATAACTGCCTCCACCTGACTATAGATCACTTTAGTCGGTTCTTGCTTCATTTGGTCAAAAAGACCTGAAAGCACATCATGAAACACTTCTCCAACTTCAGCCGCTATCATCTACCTCAAATCAGGAATTTCCTGATCATCATTCTCATCCGGTCTCTTGCCTTCTCCCTTATTTTCACCATACCGATCCATAGAACATCACGCTTTGGATAGACAAGTCTATCTCCCTTCCGTTCTAACAACTAGCCTGGTTCAACGACCCTTGCTTTATATGTCTCCTTATCAACATGCTTTTAGTGATCTATCTTTTCTTTCGAGGACACATACATACGTCCTACCATACTACTACCTAATCCCGCTCAACCTCGTCGATTCATAGAGTTCTTCCATAACTCTATCGATTCCCAACATGTACTATGTATTTGCAATGATATGGGCTCTTATATCATTATAAACACACCCTACATGTCTAGCCTCAACATCATCAAAAAAGTATCCATTCCCCAACTTAGTTGACACACACACATGACTCATACACTAGAGCTTTAATAGCTCTGCTACCAGTTAACCACATACACAGGCATCATGCATTTCTATTTATAATCATGTAACTATAAGCCTAGATAAGGCATACATGCATACATACATCCCACATCCTCTATCATAGTGATACGGCTCATATAAACTGCATGGCATTAGTTATTCACACAACTAATGCTCACTTGCTACACATGCCATAAGTTCACATAATTCGTACATGCATTCACTTAACACAATAAATCAACATGCTTTACAATAAGTAAGGTTTAGTGTGCTCACCCTCTTTCTGATGCTCCGGTCCGCAGTTCAGTCTCCCTCATCATTTCACAATAAAAACATGCCCTTTTTGGTTACTTTTATTTAAGAAAACACGAACACTTGAGTTTAAGTCCAAATACTCGCCACTTGTGAATACTCGGTTCTCTTAAACCAAGGCTCTGATACCAACTTGTAACACCCTATTTTCCAAAAATACAACTTTCAGTGAAGTAACCAACGATTTGACAAAAGATAATTAGATGCGGAAGCTTGTCCAAAAACCTTTCTATTAAAACAAGGGATTACTTCTTCAAAATGTATCCAACTATCCCCAATATACTATTGTGTGTATCAACCTAAAAAAAATTCCTTTTGTATATATCAAACATTATTTTTTAGTCTATTATGTGTATCCAACTATCCCCCAATATACTATTGTGTGTATCAAAAATACACACAATAGACTAAAAAATAAAGTTTGATATATACAAAAGGAATTTTTTTAGGTGGATACATACAATAGTATATTAGGGATAGTTGGATACATTTTGAAGAAGTAATCCTTAAAACAACTCATACGTCATAAAGTTTAAGAAAAACATAGATCAAGTACTTAAGTATTTACATGCCAAAACCAAGAAAACGTTTCATTCTTCCAAATAACATCATTCATAACTCCTCACACTTAGACTGAACTGCTGGACCACTAGAGTCTCACACGAAAGCCTTTTCTTTTCCCTTACAGGATGTACCTGCCACTAAAAGAGCAAACAACAATGGGGTAAGCATAAAGCTTAGTGAGCACACACCTAAACCACTTACCATCATGCACACACAATTACAAATACATAGCAATCACATACATGTAATAACTACCACCTTCCTTATGGCTCTATACCAACAAGGAAGGATTTTTGACATTGGTACCAGGCCTCTCCAATCTTCCCTAGGGGTATTTCTACCACCATAGGTACTATCTGCCAATCTTCCCTAGGGGTATTTCTACCACCAAATGTACTATCTGCCAATCTTCCCTAGGGGTATTTCTACCACCAAAGGTACTATCTGCCAATCTTCCCTACGGGTATTTCTACCACCATAGGTACTATCTGCTTTGTCCCCGTATGAACACATACACATAATCCCACATGCATCATAACCATACATACATAACAACAAATGGATAGGTAGAGTACTCACCTAAGAACTGATCACAAATAACTTCCTCACAGATAGTAAGGTCACCTCGTACCACCTAACCATAAACACAGGTTGACACACATATCAAACATAGTCCCAAAAGTGGGTTTCTAACTCTTCCAGACTCGCTACCCCGAAATGACAAAGCTACCCTCGACCAATTTCTACCAAACTTCATGAAACATCATGTTTCATCATCCCTTAGGGGACTAGAAGCAAAAGAACCCCAAACGAACCCGTTTCGGAAAAGTGAAAAACCAAATCAGTGGCATCAACGGGTTGGCCATGGGTGGCTACCTACCAATTACCCGCGGTTGCCTGCAGGTCGTACCCCAGCCGCGGGTTGCAACCAAAACCAAGGGTTTTCACTCAAATCTCTAAATTCGACTAATCTTCTGAACAAAACATGTTTATACAACATCCCATAGCCTTAATCATTAACTATTAACATCAATTACGCCAAAACACTAGCCAATTACACCCAATTCGGTGTTCATGCGATTCTCCACTTAAAACATAACCCTAACTCCCAAACTTAACCCAAATCGTAACGATTACACAATCCAACGATTAAAGGGGTTTAGAATTTATACCTTACGAGTAATTCTGACTTACTCCACCAATTTCCTTCCAGGATTGTACGCACACACCCCTTAAATCTTCAAATCGCCAAAAATCGACTTCCTGGAAAATCCAAGAACTTCGATCGACTGCTGCTCTCTACTGGAACCTCCGATTGCTAATCCCTCTAGTCCGATTGTATATTTGTGAGTCGTGAAGCTACTGCCCAAATTTCACAACGATCCAACGGTTAACGAAGGAGAACGGGTCGTTCTCCCACGACTGCGCAAATCTGACGGAAATCTGAAATTTTCTCTCTTTCTCTAAAAAAATGTTTTCTTGATCAAATGAAGGGAAAATGGGGATTTGACCCCTAAAACCCTGATTTTTCAAGATATCAACAACCCCTAGAGTCCCAACAATTAATATTAGAGGCTCACACAAAAACTTACCATTACTAACACCAACATTACGAAATACGAAAGAAAAATAGGGCGTTACACATCAGCTTCTTGAGCATTGTTGGCATTAGAGATGTGCACATAAAAACCAATGTCGGACATGTACTAGTGTTGAAAGTCGTTCAACATGTTCTAGATCTGAGATTGAACCTCATCTCAGGAGTAGCTCTAGATTTGCAGGGCTACAAGAATAATTTCAAAGGAGGTAAGTGGAAGCTGTCCAAAGGCTCGTTGATCATCGCCAGAGGATATATTTGTGGCACTCTTTACAAAACGCATGTAAATTTGTGTCGCCCAAATCTAAATGCAGTTGAAGAAGAGACGTCTCCAAATTTGCGGCATAGAAAGTTGGGCCACATGAGTGAGAAGGGTCTAAGGACTCTTGCACAGAAGGAGGCTATCTCATTTGTGAAAGATATAGCCATGGATCCTCGCGAGCATTGCCTATTCGGGAAACAACACTGAGTTTCCTCCAGTTCCATAAGAAAGAACCGCTTTGAGTTTCTGAGCCACGTCCATACTGATGTATGTGGACCTATTGAAGAAGAATCTCTTGGTGGAAGTAGATACTTTGTGACATTCATTGATGATGCATCCTGATAACTCCAAAATTATAAATGTTTTACTCGCACTAGTTCCCCACTTTTGTATTTATTTTGAGAGTAATTTAAATACAGTTTGGCTTAAAAAGGCTTGAATTCTAGTTTTGTTGGTTTTGGAGGCACTTTTACAGAAAAGTACAAAAAGAGGGTAAAAAGCGTCAAAAATGGATACTTTGTGAAGAAGTGGAAAAATGCCTTAATAGTTTCATTTATCTGCTTTTCTTCCCTTCCAAGTTAATAGCTTCCTCCTAGATTATTCCGGAATGTTCCTGATTTCTCCACCAAAAGGAAGACTTCTTCCCGAATCAAAGATCTTTATCAGATATGGAGAAGAGAATTCTAGAAGATTCAGCTGTCTTTTCGCGCCGCTAAGATCGATTAACGGAAAATTCTGGAAGATGCAGTTTTCTTTCGCGCCGCGACCTTGCCGTTTCGCGTTGCCAGATCCACCTGCTGGGTTTATTATAAATAAGAGCCTTGGGTCATTCAGTTTAAGAATCCAAAAATCCAATTTTTCAGTAATTCTCTTAGATAATTAGGTTAGTAGTTAGATGGGAGCCACTTAGGGTTTCCAACCCAAGAAGCCGGAGGCTCGATGTGACGACTACGTAGGAGATGATTCGAGGGGATGCAACAACAAATCTGCCGGTCTTTAGTTGGTTTGTTTTTGCATTTCTTATTAGTATGTCTATGTACTATTACCCTTTTTGTGATTCTTATGGTTTGATTACTTTTGATCTTTAATTAATTAATAGATTTATGGTTTGTTGAATGTTTGTCTTTGATTCCGAAGTTAATGCCTAAACTGTGGCTATCTGAACTTGTTGGTTGGGTGTATCTATTTTTCTGACAATAAGATAGGTAGACTCCGTCAGGTTAATTAACCTCTCTTACCTTTCACTCTGATGACACGGAGAGACGTGGTAAGTAGTTTACTTGGACCAAGAGTAGACCAAATAGTAGGGTCCCACGACTTACCATTGATTAGGGTCACTTTTACTAGACTGCTTGACAACCAGTGCCTGTAATTGGGCCGGGAGACAAACCTGGTTGATAGTTTTAGATATTCATCCTCGGGTGCTATATGCCTAATTTCTGACAACAGTCGTTAATCTATATCTCTTGAAAAGTGAACCATAATGAATTCAGTTATCTCCGATGTATGTTCGTTTATCAGTTTTCCTACTTCTTGGTTAGGTTTAGTTAAGTTGTTGTTTTCCTCTTTTCTTTATAAAAATCCTTTCAAAAGCAAAATCATTTTTCCTAGATTAGCTGATTAATACTTTAGTAGACATCTAGCTTAACTGTTCCTAGTGGTAAGAACGATACCCAGACTTTCCTAAACTATATTGCTTTCGATCAGGTACGCTTGCCAGTGAGTATGGTGATTGGTTAGGTTATTTTGTGGTTAAACTTGGTTTTGTTTTTATATATATTCTACACCATCAAGTTTTTGGCGCCGTTGCCGAGGAACGGTAGTTATTTGATTTAAATCTTTGTAGTTTGGTTAATCGATCCTTGTGAGGGATTTTATCCCTTGCAATTTTGTTGCTTTTTAGTTAGTTAGTTTATTTGTTATTTTCTTTGTTGTTCGCAAGTTGCCCTTGATCGTTTGTTGTGTTTTCAGCGAAGGATTTGTGGAGCCGTTTGCGGAACCGGAGAGAGAGCTAAGGAAAAAGAACAAAAAGAAGTCAAAAGCAGGAAAAGCTCGTCCGAGAGCTTTGAATTTTGAAATGGGAGACGAAGCACCCATGTGGAATACCCGAAGGACCGCTCCTACCGTGCCAACGCAGCCTATCATGAAGCCGAATCTAGAGACCAAGATTAAGGGTCAATTCCTCCACATGATAAAGGAGTTGACCTTTGACGGGAAAAGCGATAGCAATCCTATCGTTCACCTTGAGAGCTTCGAGGAGCTTCGGGATGCAATCCGTCTTCAGTTATTTCCATTCACACTTACAGAAGAAGCTAAGGCTTGGCTTCGTTCTTTGGAGCCTAGTTCGATCGCTACTTGGGTGGACTTACGATCTAAGTTTTTGTCCCGATTCTTTCCGCCGTCAAAGATAGAGAAACTCCGAGCCGAGATCCGTTCATTCCGACAAGAAGAAGACGAGACGATTTCTGAATCCTGGGAAAGATTCAAACATATTCTAAATTTGTGCCCGAGTCACGGATTAAATAAGAGTGATCAAGTCCAAACTTTCTATAGTGGGCTAAATTACTCTTCTCGTGGTACTTTGAACTCATCCATTGGTGGTGTGTTCATGTACAAGACCCCTATGCAAGGATACAATCTTCTCGAGGATATGTTGATCCACAATATAGATTGGAAGTCGGATAAGCGCCTACACATTCTGAAAATGGCCGGAAAGATCTCTACCGAATTCGATCCATCCGAGGAGTTAGCCGCAATGAAAAATAAACAGGTAAGGTTTGAACGTAAAATAGAGGAACTAATCAAGAATGTTCATGCTTTACAAGTTGGATGCAAGGAGTGCAAGGGACCTCATCTTACAAAGGAATGCCCTAACAAGCCGATGATGACGCCCGAGGAGGTGAATTTTGTGACAGCCGGCAATTTTGGCCTTTAGGTCAGTTACTCGCTAAATCACTCAGTAGTATTTTTATAGGTAAAAATTTAGTTATTTAAGATATTAGGAGAAACTAGGTTAGTTTGCGTGAAAAGTTTAGGCAAAAACCTAAAAATCCCGAAAACTGTCTGAAAAAGTCCGTACCGGCCCAAAGTCACCCGAAAATCCTATAATGCCAAATTTTAAGTCCACTTATACAAATTATGTTACTTAAGTGAAAATAAGAAATAAATTGTTCTAAAGAACCTGATTTCATGCTCGAAAAGTCGGGTTTGTCGAAAAACTGCTGCAAACCGACACTGCGATGGACTTATCTGTACAAAATAAAACCCTAGCCTTTTTAAAAAAAATATATATATATGAGAGAGGGTGAGTGGGACCCACAAGGGCCGGCCACCCCCCCCCCCTATTTCCCTCTCTTTCTCTTTTTCCCACACACACACCATAATTATAACATTTTCCAATCTCTTCTCATCATTTCCATTTCAAATCTTCCCTCTCTCTCTCTCTCTCTATCATTCTCTCTCTAAAAACCTCTCAAGAACTCCAGCCATATTCATCCTCAAAAATCTGATTTTTGAAGATTTAAACACAATTTCAAAGATCAAAGTGGTATCATCTTCAAGGTAAGAATGAAAGGAGTATTTTAGCTTCGATTTTAGCCCTCTTATGGGTGTTTTTCTTGTGTTTCTTTGAGGTTAAACCCTCTTTTATGGTTTGATAACCATCTTGATGTTTGGGGACGAGATTGAGCCTTAGAAAGGTGTTTAAACATCCAATGGAGGTGAAAATCCGTGAATCCCCCATAAGAACACAAGATTGGAAGCAAAATCTTCTTGTTTGATGTTTGTGACTATCATTTTGGGGCTGAACTTTGATGATAGTTCATGCATGTGTGTTGATGGTATTGATACATATTTCATTTATTTATTTGGTGTATAATAAGAGTTTTTGGTTTATTAGCAAGAAACCCCCAAAAATCTTGTCATTTTATGTGTTTTGATGAATAAAAAGGGGTTTTGGTTCTGGACAGATGCTGTCCGATTCTTGCATGTGTTTTGTACGAACCAAAAAGGGTGCTCCTGACCTCATTCTTCTTTGAAATTTTTATGGAACAATATTTTATGTGTTAGGGTTCAAACCCCACTGGAATCGTGTAAAAACTCCAAGATTCGAACCCTTAACCATGTTAAAACATTTTAGTGTGCACCAGATTCTAGTCAGAAATTTATGTTAGCTTCATGCATGCATAACTCTTTGATGGATTGTTCAAAATGCATGATTCTTGGTTCTAAGTTCAAGTTTAATGAGTTAGCTTTCTAAAGAATCTGGAAATTCATGATTTGGTGGAGTTTTAAATGTGCAACCAATGAAATGAAATTCGGAGTGTAATCTGTCCACTGATGACAGATTCACATGCTTGAGTTCATGAGGTCATATCTCATTCAAAAATCATCCAAATCCTGTGAATCAAGTTTCAAATGTTAGATATTTGAGTTAACTTTCAAACCCCTTTTGAAATTCGAATTTTGGTGTTGAAATGAATTCTTCATGACCCAAACGCCATAGACTTGTCTTTTCAGAATCATTGCATGCACACTGATTTCTCCTTAATTTTTAAAATATGTTAATTATCTCCTAAAATCATGAAATTTGGTGGAATTATTGTTAATACCCCTAAAATTACTGGATAAAAATTTGGTGGTTTAATTCCTTTTGGAACTAGGCAAAATGATGGTATTTTTGGAGCTCTACAAATCTGACCAAAATCAGATTTCTTAAAAAGTGATATTTTGTTCTTATCAAGAAATCCCCACATTCTTGGACATTAATTAAAGTAACAAAACTTATTTTTATATTAAAATGGACTTAATAAAATATAGTAAGGGCATTATATGGATATCGGTATTGACTTGGTAATTATGGACCGTTGAATTTAGAACTTACGCCAATTACGTATGATATAGGGCACTAGTAGACTCGGGACGGGACTGCGCACACTAACGGTTGTTCAAACGCTAAAGTCACAAAAGGTGAGTATTCACGGCCCCTATTTTACCGTTTTTACGATTTTGGGGTGAAAAGCGTGTTGTTGATAAAATGATATGAAATATATGCTTTCTAGCAAAAGTTATGAAAAATGTGATTAAATGTTGCTTTTTAGCATGTGATGATGCATTATGATGATATGTATTGAGTAAATCCCCTTATAATACACACTACTATTAACTCATTAGGAGCCTATGACTTAGTGGATAGCGTTATTTGGTACCAATACCCACCTTACTGACTGACGAGTTGAGGGTGCACTAATTCAGAATTAACGACTACACATGTGGGGCAAATCCCCACCGCTGAGGTATTCGTTGGAAAGCGTTCTACACATGTAGACTAGGTTCCACCGCTGAGGTAGTTCGCGGGAACGCTCTGCCCATGTGGTTCGCTACCACCTCTGAGGTATTCGTTGGGGGTTAACGGCTCGTAGTGGCTCAATCTTACGTATCTTATGCATAAAAGTGATTTTGACGTTAGCGAACGTCCAAGGATTAAATTTTACGATAAAAGTCTGCATGTGAAACCTTTTGCGCATATAAAAACCTGTGAACTCACCAACTCTCGTAGTTGACGCTTGATTTAACATGCTTTTCAGGAAATCAGAAGGTGATCGATAATGTTTGATTTGGACAATTGTAGTCATGAATCAAGACTTCGTATTTTGTTTTACTATGTCTGTAAACTTTAAATTTGGGTTGGTTGTAATAACTTTTGTAAACTTTACATTTTGCTTTATGAATGAATGATGGTATTTATCTCCTATCGCTATGAAATTTGTACTGTTGCACCTCGCGATTCCGCTTTAGCGGGGTGTTACAGAATTGGTATCAGAGCCATAGGTTATAGAGAACATCGGTTTTTCATAAAAACCAAGTACTATAACCAACCTTTTTCTAAAATAAGTTAAAACTTTTAATTATAAGATTTCGAAGTGTAGGAGAATTTAAATACTATTACGATTAGGATAGGTGCTATTCTAATATACCATAGATATGCAGAGCCTGATCACCTACGCCTAGCCATGATATGAGTAGGGTAAGACTTATGAACTAATCATTCTGCTAGAATTTTAAAAGTTGAAACTTTATAAAGATTTCCTGAAAAACGTAATTTGTGTGAGTTTGCATATGACATTTACCAAATTTTCAATAGTACTTACATGTATTGACTAGATTCTTTTATCGCAGTTAACATGTCTCAGGAGACCGACCCCTCTGAGTACCGATCCCACGTGTCCCCCGAGCACCCGAGGAGTGAGAGTGGTGCTTCCCGATCCTGTACCACTGTTCCGGAGCGCGATCCCTACACAGTGACGCTGATTCGCACCAGGTCCCCGCCCGGTCTGCCAGTCCAGCACGACCATTTGGACCTGAGACTCACTATGGTCTCCGAGGTAGACGCACTGCTCGGAAGAGCGTGCCTCTACCTACTCGGATGACCTTCCGCATCCCCACTGGGGATGGGGAGGGACCATCTCGAGTCAGGGGCCAGGGTGGATCATCGTCATCGTCGTCGTCTTCATCGTCTGGATCTCCGCCGCCCTACCGACCATCGTCGCCGATAGCTCGAGTCGCCCGACCACCGCCCGTCGCCCGACCACCGCCGATAGCCCCGATCCCTAGACACCCACACATGGCTCGTGCCCCTGTCCTTTGCCTGAGAGGCATGACCCCGACTGAGCGCCAGGAGGTCGTGCGTTTAGCTCGAGGCCAGGATATTCACGAGCATATGATCGATCACCACGAACATATGATCGATTCTCTTCTTGGTGTGGCTGGAGCTGATAGCCAGCAGCTGTCTCGAGTCGTGGCCCTCCTAGGTCACACTATGGACTCACTCCGTCACCTGTACACTCTTGTGTATATGGTGATTGCTCTAGCTATCATCCTGTATGGCTGGGCTGTCTGGGGGGTTAGATTCTAGGTGATGAGATCTTCTAGTAGACTTTTGGGAATGAAACTTTTGGATTGTTATTTTGGGGCGTGATGCCCAGTCGTTGAACAATTTCTGATCATTTCCTTTGGATGACTGTAAAACATTATGATCTTTTGGTTCATCTATTTCAGATTATGATATCTATGTTATGACTTATGTTTCAGTATGAGTTGCATGTTATATTTGCACTTTATGCATATAAATGGGGTGTTTAATTATTATGCATCTAATAACCTCGTTGGATAGTATAATAAGTTTGTTAATTTGTGAAAACACTATGGTTTGAATAAGTGGTGTAGTTCATAAGTTACAAGAACTTAGACTTTGTTCGCTCATCACTAAATGCCTTTATTATGGTTATGTTTTAGAAACATGCCTCCAAGAAGGGAAGATCCGGAACTTGCAAGACTCGTTTCGGAGCAAGTTTTAGCCTCTCTTCCTAACATAGTTAGTCAAGTGGTAGCCGGATTCAATGTTAATCAAAACCACAATCAAGAGCATAGAGAAAGGGACTGTACGTACAAATCCTTTCGGAGCTGCAATCTTAAGGAATTCCACGGAACTGAGGGAGCAGTTGGACTACTAACTTGGATAGAGGGCATGGAATCTGTTCTCCATATCAGCAAATGTACGGAGGGAAACAAGGTAGAATATGCTGCCTTCTTGTTACAAGGACGAGCTCTAACTTGGTGGAATACTCAAGTTCAGACCCGCGGACGTGAGGCAACCGGTCAAATATCTTGGGAGGATTTCAAGAAAATGCTTAAGGATGAATTCTGTCCGCGAAGTGAAATACAGAAATTAGAAGCGGAATTATGGCACCACGAGATGAAAGGAAACGACGTCACCACCTACACTACCCGATTCCACGAACTGGCTAGGCTAGTACCGCATCTTGTAACACCTGAGCAGAACCGAGTAGATCGATACGTCTGGGGATTATCACCAGTAATCCAGGGAAACGTAACCGCAGCAGACCCAAAGACTCTGCAAGAAGCAGTCAATTTGGCAAACCGACTCACCAACAATGAGGAAGATGGAAGAGCCAGTGAGAGGCAAGTTTGGACAGAGGATCAACAAGGATCGACGAGTAACAAGGAACTTTGGAATCCAGGCGCCGGTCCAAGAAAGAGGGAAAGGGCCACAACAGGTGTGCGACAAGTGTCACCGACAACATTTTGGGAGGTGCATTATTTGCCAAAAGTGCAATCGAGCAGGCATGTTGCACAAGATTGTAGGTCTGGACAAGGTCGAACCTGTTATGAGTGCGGAAGCCCCGATCACTATCGAAACATGTGCCCCAAGCGACACCAGAGGCCTTATGCAAACACAACTCCACCAGCGAACCAAAGAAACTGTGGAGGTTTGGCTCGATGAAGAGCCTTTGTGATTGGAGCAGAGGAAGCAAGGCAAAACCCTGATGTGGTCACATGTACGTTCCTACTAAACAACCATCCTGCAACAGGTGTGCGAGGAAGAGCCACAACAGGTGTGCGATAACAGGTGTGCGATAACAGGTGTGCAACAAGTGTCACCAACAACATTTTGGGAGGTGCATTATTTGCCAAAAGTGCAATCGAGCAGGGCATGTTGCACAAGATTGTAGGTCTGGACAAGGTCGAACCTGTTATGAGTGCGGAAGCCCCGATCACTATCAAAACATGTGCCCCAAGCGACACCAGAGGCCTTATGCAAACACAACTCCACCAGCGAACCAAAGAAACCGTGGAGGTTTGGCTCGATGAAGAGCCTTTGTGATTGGAGCAGAGGAAGCAAGGCAAAACCCTGATGTGGTCACAGGTACGTTCCTACTAAACAACCATCCGCATCTTGTAACACCTGAGCAGAACCGAGTAGATCGATACGTCTGGGGATTATCACCAGTAATCCGGGGAAACGTAACCGCAGCAGACCCAAAGACTCTGCAAGAAGCAGTCAATTTGGCAAACCGACTCACCAACAATGCAGTCCGATCAGGGACGTTTCCAAGTGACGGAGCGAAAGGAAAGAGGAAGATGGAAGAGCCTGTGAGAGGCAAGTTTGGACAGAGGATCAACAAGGATCGACGAGTAACAAGGAACTTTGGAATCCAGGCGCCGGTCCAAGAAAGAGGGAAAGGGCCACAACAGGTGTGCGACAAGTGTCACCGACAACATTTTGGGAGGTGCATTATTTGCCAAAAGTGCAATCGAGCAAGGCATGTTGCACAAGATTGTAGGTCTGGACAACGTCGAACCTGTTATGAGTGCGGAAGCCCCGATCACTATCGAAACATGTGCCCCAAGCGACACCAGAGGCCTTATGCAAACACAACTCCACCAGCGAACCAAAGAAACCGTGGAGGTTTGGCTCGAGGAAGAGCCTTTGTGATTGGAGCAGAGGAAGCAAGGCAAAACCCTGATGTGGTCACAGGTACGTTCCTACTAAACAACCATCCTGCAACTGTGCTTTTTGATTCCGGAGCAGATAGAAGTTATGTGTCGTTAGAATTCAGGCCTAAGATAAACAAGAAGTCACAGAATTTGAAAGAGGAGCAAATAATTGAATACTCTAACAGAGAGTTAGTTAAGGCTAATAAGGTAGTCAGAAAATGCACTCTAGGCTTATCAGGAAAGGAATTTAGCATAGATTTAATCCCGATCAAGATAGGGAGTTTTGACATAATAGTTGGTATGGATTGGATGTCTAACCACCGAGCGACGATATGTTGTGCTGAGAAGATAGTTATGCTAGCGCTACCCGACGGAGGTGTACTCGAGGTACACGGAGAAAAGCCAAGGAAAGACATTAAGATAGTGTCATTTATGAAAATGCGAAGCCATCTACGAAAGGAGTGTGTAGCATTCATGGCGCACGTGGTGGATAAGAAAGCATAGGAGAAGCAAATCCAGGATATTCCGATTGTGTGAGATTTTCCTGAAGTATTCCGGAGGAGTTACCTGGATTACCCCCGCAACGGCAGGTATAGTTCCACATTGACTTAATTCCCGGAGCAGGCCCCGTAGCAAAGTCGCCTTATCGTCTAGCACCATCCGAGATGCAGGAGCTGTCAAACCAACTTCAAGAGCTGCTAGATAAGGGATTCATCCGACCGAGATCTTCACCTTGGGGAGCCCCCGTGCTGTTCGTCAAAAAGAAATATGGATCTTTTCGCATGTGTATCGATTATAGGGAGTTGAACAAGATCACCATCAAGAACCGTTGCCCTCTTCCACGCATCGATGATCTTTTCGATCAATTGCAAGGGGCAACTTACTTCTCCAAGATCGATCTTAGGTCCGGATACCACCAGATGAGAGTTCGAGAAGAAGATATTGCCAAGACAGCGTTTAGAACTCGTTATGGTCATTACGAATTCTTGGTCATGCCTTTTGGTTTGACGAACGCTCCAGCAGTTTTTATGGATCTTATGAACAGAGTATGTCGACCGTACTTAGATAAGTTCGTGATTGTCTACATAGACGACATCCTGATTTATTCGCAGAGCAAGGAGGACCATGAGCAACACTTGAGGCTGATATTAGAACTACTCAAGGCTGAAAAGCTTTATGCCAAGTTTTCAAAGTGCGAATTTTGGATTCGAGAAGTACACTTTTTGGGTCATGTGGTGAATAAAGAAGGAATACATGTCGATCCAGCTAAGATTGAGGCTATAAAGAAATGGGAAGCCCCGAAGACGCCTACAGAAATTCGACAATTTCTCGGTTTGGCAGGTTACTACCGGCGATTCATTGCAAATTTCTCCAAGATTGCGCAGCCACTGACAACCTTAACGCAAAAAGACAAGAAGTTTATCTGGGGAGAGAAACAGGAGGAAGCCTTCCAATTGCTCAAACATAAGTTATGCAATGCACCCATTCTGGCATTACCCGAAGGAACGGATAACTTCGTGGTGTATTGCGATGCTTCACATCAAGGCTTGGGATGTGTCTTAATGCAGAACGAGAAAGTCATCGCTTATGCATCCAGACAGCTAAAGGTTCACGAGAAGAATTACACCACTCATGACTTGGAGCTCGGAGCAGTGGTGTTTGCCCTTAAGATTTGGAGACATTATCTTTACGGCACCAGATGCACCATCTTTACGGACCATAAGAGCCTCCAGCACATTCTCGATCAGAAAATGCTGAACATGAGACAGAGAAGGTGGGTTGAGTTGCTCAGCGATTACGACTGCGAGATTAAATATCACCCAGGGAAGGCGAATGTTGTAGCTGATGCGCTAAGCAGGAAGGAACGGGTGAAGCCTACAAAGACGCGAGCAATGGGAGTGATAGTGCAGACCAGCCTGAAAAGTCAAATACTGGAAGCTCAGAGAGAAGCTCTAAAGGCTGATAACTTGAAGAAAGAAACTCTACACCAGATGGAGAAGGAGTTCGAGGAGAAAGCGGATGGAGTGCGTTATTTCAAGGATAGAATTTGGATTCCAAAGGCCGATCAGTTAAGGAAAATGGTCATGGATGAAGCTCATCAATCAAGGTACTCGATACACCCAGGTTCGGACAAAATGTATAAAGGACTGAAGGAACACTATTAGTGGCCTGGAATGAAGAAGGATATCGCCACCTATGTGAGCAAATGCCTAACTTGTGCAAGAATCAAGGCAGAACACCAGAAACCATCCGGACTTTTACAGCAGCCGGAAATCCCAGAATGGAAATGGGAACGGATATCAATGGATTTCGTGACCAAGCTGCCTAAGACCAAAAAGGGTCATGATTCGATATGGGTAATTGTCGATCGACTCACGAAATCTGCGCACTTTTTGCCAATAAAAGAAAGTTTTAGCATTGACCGACTTGCGCAACTATACGTCAACGAGATAGTTATGCGTCATGGAGTACCAATCTCAATCATTTCCGGTAGAGACAGCAGATTCACATCGCGATTTTGGCAGTCACTACAGACAGCGTTAGGTACTAGCGTAGATTTGAGCACGGCTTACCATCCTCAGACCGACGGGCAGACTGAAAGGACCATACAAACGTTGGAGGATATGCTACGTGCTTGTGTGTTAGAATTTGGAGGTAGTTGGGACGATCACTTACCTTTAGTTGAATTCTCCTATAACAACAGCTATCATGCCAGCATCCAGTGCGCTCCATATGAAGCCTTGTACGGACGCAAGTGCAAATCCCCACTTAATTGGTTAGAATTGGGAGAAAGTCGACTAATCAGGCCTGACATCGTTCAAGAAACCGCTGATAAGATCAAGATGGTTCAAGAGAAGCTTAAAACAGCCAGAGATCGCCAGAAAAGTTACGCTGATAATCGCCGGAAACCATTAGAATTCCAAGTTGGCGATAGAGTACTACTGAAGGTATCACCTTGGAAAGGGCTAATGAGATTTGGAAAGAAAGGAAAATTGAGCCCCCGATTCGTTGGACCATTTAAGATCTTGGAAAGAATCGGACCAGTCGCCTACAGATTAGACTTACCCCCAGAGCTCAGCACCATTCATGACACTTTCCACGTGTCCAATCTGAAGAAATGCCTATCAGAAGAGACAGTGGTTCTTACCACTGGAGGAAATCCAAATCGATGAACAACTGCATATCACGGAGGAACCAATTGAAATCCTCGATCGAGAAATAAAGCGGCTTAGACGCAGTAGGATACCGATCGTCAAGGTTCGATGGAATTCAAGGCACGGACCGGAGTTCACATGGGAGCGGGAGGCTTTCATGAAAAGCAAATACCCTTACCTGTTCACAAAAGACCCCTGTGGTAGCAGCAAGGAGAAAATTTCGGGACGAAATTTCTTTCAACAGGGGGTAAATGTGACAGCCGGCAATTTTGGCCTTCAGGTCAGTTACTCGCTAAATCACTCAGTAGTATTTTTATAGGTAAAAATTTAGTTATTTAAGATATTAGGAGAAACTAGGTTAGTTTGCGTGAAAAGTTTAGGCAAAAACCTAAAAATCCCGAAAACTGTCTGAAAAAGTCTGTACCGGCCCAAAGTCACCCGAAAATCCTATAATGCCAAATTTTAAGTCCACTTATACAAATTATGTTACTTAAGTGAAAATAAGAAGTAAATTGTTCTAAAGAACCTAATTTCATGCTCGAAAAGTCGGGTTTGTCGAAAAACTGCTGCAAACCAACACTGCGATGGACTTATCTGTACAAAATAAAACCCTAGCCTTTTTAAAAAAAAATATATATATATATATATGAGAGAGGGTTGGTGGGAACCACACGGGCTGCCCCCCCCCCCCCCTATTTCCCTCTCTTTCTCTTTTTCCCACACACACACCATAATTATAACATTTTCCAGTCTCTTCTCATCATTTCCATTTCAAATCTTCTCTCTCTCTCTATCATTCTCTCTCTAAAAACCTCTCAAGAACTCCAGCCATATTCATCCTCAAAAATCTGATTTTTGAAGATTTAAACACAATTTCAAAGATCAAAGTGGTATCATCTTCAAGGTAAGAATGAAAGGAGTATTTTAGCTTCGATTTTAGCCCTCTTATGGGTGTTTTTCTTGTGTTTCTTTGAGGTTAAACCCTCTTTTATGGTTTGATAACCATCTTGATGTTTGGGGACGAGATTGAGCCTTAGAAAGGTGTTTAAACATCCAATGGAGGTGAAAATCCGTGAATCCCCCATAAGAACACAAGATTGGAAGCAAAATCTTCTTGTTTGATGTTTGTGACTATCATTTTGGGGCTGAACTTTGATGATAGTTCATGCATGTGTGTTGATGGTATTGATACATATTTCATTTATTTATTTGGTGTATAATAATAGTTTTTGGTTTATTAGCAAGAAACCCCGAAAATCTTGTCATTTTATGTGTTTTGATGAATAAAAAGGGGTTTTGGTTCTGGACAGATGCTGTCCGATTCTTGCATGTGTTTTGTACGAACCAAAAAGGGTTCTCCTGACCTCATTCTTCTTTGAAATTTTTATGGAACAATATTTTATGTCTTAGGGTTCAAACCCCACTGGAATCGTGTAAAAACTCCAAGATTCGAACCCTTAACCATGTTAAAACATTTTAGTGTGCACCAGATTCTGGTCAGAAATTTATGTTAGCTTCATGCATGCATAACTCTTTGATGGATTGTTCAAAATGCATGATTCTTGGTTCTAAGTTCAAGTTTAATGAGTTAGCTTTCTAAAGATTCTGGAAATTCATGATTTGGTGGAGTTTTGAATGTGCAACCAATGAAATGAAATTCGGAGTGTAATCTGTCCACTGATGACAGATTCACATGCTTGAGTTCATGAGGTCATATCTCATTCAAAAATCATCCAAATCCTGTGAATCAAGTTTCATATGTTAGATATTTGAGTTAACTTTCAAACCCCTTTTGAAATTCGAATTTTGGTGTTGAAATGAATTCTCCATGACCCAAACTCCATAGACTTGTCTTTTCAGAATCATTGCATGCACACTGATTTCTCCTTAATTTTTAAAATATGTTAATTATCTCCTAAAATCATGAAATTTGGTGGAATTATTGTTAATACCCCTAAAATTACTGGATAAAAATTTGGTGGTTTAATTCCTTTTGGAACTAGGCAAAATGATGGTATTTTTGGAGCTCTACAAATCTGACCAAAATCAGATTTCTTAAAAAGTGATATTTTGTTCTTATCAAGAAATCCCCACATTCTTGGACATTAATTAAAGTAACAAAACTTATTTTTATATTAAAATGGACTTATTAAAATATAGTAAGGGCATTATATGGATATCGGTATTGACTTGGTAATTATGGACCGTTGAATTTAGAACTTACGCCAATTACGTATGATATAGGGCACTAGTAGACTCGGGACGGGACCGCGCACACTAACGGTTGTTGTAACACCCCGCTAAAGCGGAAACGCGAGGTGCAACAGCACAAATTTCATAGCGATAGGAGATAAATAACACCAATCATTCATAAATAAAGTTTAATAACGTTTACAAGGTTTACAATCCAACCATGATTCAAAGTGTTTTACAAACATAACAAAATAATAATAATAAAGTCTTGATTGGTGAATTCAAAACAACAAAGCTAAGCTTTATCGGTCACCTTCTAATTTCCTGAAAAGCATGTTAAAAAGAGACGTCAACTACGAGAGTTGGTGAGTTCATAGGTTTTTATATGCACAAAAAGTTTCATATGCAGTCTTATTATCGAAAACTTTCGAACCACTTTAAACAATCAAATCCACGAGTATACATGGACGTTCGCTCATGCCAAAATACACATTTATGCATAAGATATGTAAATTCGAGCCACTACCAATCCGTTAACCCCAACGAATACCTCAGAGGTGGTAGCGGACCACATGGGCAGAGCGTTCATGCGAGCTACCTCAGCGGTGGAATTTCCTTCCACATGGGTAGATCGTCTTCCAACGAGTACCTCAGCGGTGGGGATCTGCCCCACATGGGTAGTCGTTAATTCCAAAATAGTGCACCCTTCACTCGTCAGTCCTTCGGGTGGGTCTTGGTACCAAATAGCGCTATCCACTAAGTCATAGGCTCCTAATGAGTTAATGGTAGTGTATATTCTAAGGGGCAAAATTTACTCGCACATATCATCACAATGCATATTCACTTGCTAGAAAGCAAAACTTGTACACAATTTACATAACATTTGCTAGAAAGCATACGTGTACATAATTCACATAACATTTGCTAGAAAGCATACGTGTACACATTTCTCATAACTTTGCTAAAAAGCATACGTGTACACAATTCATATAACTTTGCTAAAAAGCATACGTGTACACAATTTACATCACAATTGCTAGAAAGCATACGTGTACACAATTTACATCACAATTGCTAGAAAGCATACGTGTACACAATTTACATCACATTTACTAGAAAGCATACGTGTACACATTTCACAAAATCTTTTATTATCAACACGCTTTTCACCCCAAAACACGTAAAAAACGGTAAAAACGGGGGCTGTGAATACTCACCTTGAGTGGTTTTAGCGTTTAGACAATCGTTACTGCGAGGTTAAGGCCCGGCTCCGATTCTACCAATGCCCTAATACAAACGTAGTTGTCGTAAGTTCTAAATTCTACGGTCCGTAAATAATAAATCAATTCCGATATCCTTATAATGCCTTTACTAAATTTTAATAAGTTCATTTTAATATAAAATGACTTTTTGTTACATAAGATTATTATCCAAACACATGGGAATTTTGAATATTTGTAAAATAACATTTTTGAAAATTTTCTATTCTGGCAGATTTGTTCCAATGCAAAGGTGTCACCATTAAACCTAGTTCCAAAGGGAGTTAGGCTTCAAAATTTTTACCTACTGGAATTTGGGATATTAGCATCAATCCCACAATTTTTCATAATTTTTGGAAGTGTTTTTCATATTTTAAGAATTTTTGCAAAAACAGTGGACACCTTTTATTTTCAGAAATACATGTCAGTGATGTTTGCTTCATAAAGAATTCATTTTCCCACCAAATCACGAATTTCAAAAAGGATTTTCTAGATAACACATATACCAAGCTAATGAGACAAATTTCACATCATTTGGGTGATTTTTGAGGGAGATATGGCCTCTTAAAGTCGTGCATGTGCAATCTGCCACCATGGGACAGCCTACACCACTAACTTGTTTTCATTGGTTGAACCCTCAAAAGTCCACCAAATCACACGATTTTGGATTCTTTAGAAAGCTATCTCAGAGAACTTGAGTTTGAAATCAAAAATCGTGCATTTTGGATAAGTTGTCAAAGAGATATGCATGCATGAAAATGATACAAGTTTTCTGACCAAAAGCTGATGAGCATCAAAAAGTTTTTAAATGGTTGGAGGGGTTTTACTCCGAATTTTTAAGTGATTCAAAAGGGATTTTCTTCCTAACTCATCAAATTTCAATCTATCAAATTTTCGTAGAAAAATACCTCAGTTTACTATACTTTTGAGACGTCAAAACACACATGCAAAATCAGACAGATTCTGTCCATAATCAAAACCCCATTTTCATCCATCAAAACACATAAAATCACAAGATTTCTTGGGGTTTCTTGCTATTAAACCATAAACTCATATCATTTAACAAATAAATAGATGAAATATGTATTATCATCATCAATAAACATGCATGAACTATCAATAAAGTCCAGCCCCAAAATGATGATCAAAAAATCAACAACAAGATTTTTGAAATCAAACTTGTGTTCTTACGGGGGATTCATGGATATTCACCTTCATAGAATGTTTAAACACATTTCTAAGATTATGTCTCATCCCCAAACATCAAGAGGATTATCAAAGCATAAAGGAGGGATTAAACCTCAAAGAAAATGGAAGAAACTCAAGAATGAGTCAAAATCGAAGCTAGACAAACATGCAACACTCTTACCTTTGATAATCACTAATAAAGCTTCCAAAAACTTGTTTTAATCTTCAAGAACTTCAGATTTTAGAGAGAAAATGTGGCTGGAAATATGGAGAATTTGAGGGAGTTTAGAGAGAGAAAAGGGTTGAGAGAGAGAGTGAGTTGGAAAAATGAGAAGGTGAGAGTGTGTGTAATTATTTTATCTACGAAACAAAAAAAGAGAGTGTAAATGGGGGGGGGTGGCCGGCCTTTTTGGCCAATCCCAACCCTTTCAAAAAAAAAATTTATTTAATTAAATAGTTTAACTTATACTGCTTAAATCAACGCAGTACCGGGTTTTGGTGCGTTTTCGGTAGGAACCGATTTTTCGAGGGTAATTTCGGATCATTTAAATTAGTTTACTTATTTTTAAATAAAATAACTTAACTTTTCTAAAAGTCAATTTTAATTTGGCATTATAGGATTATCGGACGACTTCGGGCCGGTTCGGGCTTTTTCGGGCAGTTTTCGGGACTGTTAGGTTTTAGCCTAAATTTTTCACGCAACTACCCTAGTTTTTATTAGAAACTTAAATGACTAGCTTTTAACCTACGGAAACGCTACTGAATGAATTAACGAGTAGCTAACCTGAGGGTCAAAACTGACAGTTGTCACATTTACCCCCGGTTGAAAGAAATTTCGTCCCGAAATTTAATTCTTGCTGCTACCGCAGGGGTTCTTTTGTGAACAGATGCGGGTATTTGTCTTTCATGAAAGCCTCCCGCTCCCAGGTGAACTCAGGTCCGTGCCTGGAGTTCCATCGAACCTTGACGATCGGTATCTTACTGCGCCTGAGTTGCTTGATTTCTCGATCAAGGATCTCAATTGGTTCCTCCGCGGCGCGTAGTTGTTCATCAATTTGTATTTCTCCTAAGGGCAAGATCACTGTCTCTTCCGACAGGCATTTCTTTAGATTGGACACATGAAACGTGTCGTGAATAGAGCTGAGCTCCGAGGGTATGTCCAATCTGTAAGCGACTGGTCCAACTCTTTCCAGGATTTTGAGCGGCCCAACAAATCGAGGGCTCAACTTCCCTTTCTTTCTAAATCTTATCAGTCCTTTCCAAGGTGATACCTTTAGTAACACTCTATCGCCAACTTGGAATTCTAACGGCTTTCGCCGATTATCAGCGTAGCTTTTCTGGCGATCCCTGGCTGCTTTAAGCTTTTCCTGATCCAGCTTAAACTTATCAGTGATCTCCTGTACGATGTCAGGTCTAAACAGTCGACTCTCTCCCACTTCCAACCAATTGAGTGGGAATCTGCACTTGCGTCCATACAGTGCTTAGTACGGGGCACACTGAATACTTGTATGATAACTGTTGTTGTAGGAGAACTCAACTAAAGGTAGGTGATCATCCCAGCTGCCTCCGAATTCTAACGCACATGCATGCAGCATATCCTCTAGTGTTTGTATGGTCCTTTCTGTCTGACCGTCGGTTTATGGATGATATGCGGTGCTCAAATCTACGCTGGTACCCAATGCTGCCTGTAGTGACTGCCAGAATCGTGAAGTAAATCTGTTGTCTCTATCAGAGATGATCGAGATTGGCACTCCATGTCGCATAACTATCTCATCGACATACAATTGCGCGAGTCTATCAATGCTGTAAGTTTCCCTTATAGGCAAGAAATGCGCAGATTTCGTGAGTCGGTCAACGATTACCCAAATCGAATCATGGCCCTTCTTAGTCTTTGGTAACTTAGTCACGAAATCCATTGATATCCGCTCCCATTTCTATTCTGGGATTTCCGGTTGCTGTAATAGTCCAGACGGTTTCTGGTGTTCTTCCTTGATTCTTGCGCAGGTTAGACATTTGCTCACATAGGTGGCGATATCCTTCTTCATTCCAGGCCACCAATAGTGTTCTTTCAGTCCTTTGTACATTTTGTCAGAACCTGGGTGTATCGAGTACTTTGATTGATGGGCTTCATCCATGATCATTTTCCTTAACTGATCGACTTTCGGGACCCAAATTCTATCCTTGAAATAACACACTCCATCCATTCTCTCCTCAAACTCCTCCTCCATCTTGCGAAGTGTCTCCTTCTTTAAATTGTCAGCCTTCAGAGCTTCTCTCTGAGCTTCCAATATCTGGCTTTTCAGGCTGGTCTGCACTATCACTCCCATTGCTCGCGTTCTTGTAGGCTTCACCCTTTCCTTCCTGCTTAGCGCATCAGCTACGACATTCGCCTTCCCTGGATGATACTTAATCTCGCAGTCGTAATTGCTGAGCAACTCAACCCATCTTCTCTGCCTCATGTTCAGCATTTTCTGATCGAGAATATGCTGGAGGCTCTTACGGTCCGTAAAGATGGTGCATTTGGTGCCGTAGAGATAATGTCTCCAAATCTTAAGGGCAAACACCACTGCTCCGAGCTCCAAGTCATGAGTGGTGTAGTTCTTCTCGTGGACCTTCAGTTGCCTGGATGCATAGGCAATAACTTTCTCGTTCTGCATCAAGACACATCCCAAGCCTTGATGTGAAGCATCGCAATACACCACAAAGTCATCCGTTCCTTCGGGTAACGTCAGAATGGGTGCATTGCATAACTTATGCTTGAGCAATTGAAACGCTTCTTCTTGTTTCTCTCCCCAAATAAACTTTTTGTCCTTTTGCGTTAAGGTTGTCAGCGGCTGCGCAATCATGGAGAAATTTGCAATGAATCGCCGGTAGTAGCCTGCCAATCCGAGAAATTGTCTAATTTCTGTCGGTGTCTTCGGGGTTTTCCATTTCTTTATGGCCTCAATCTTGGCTGGATCGACGTGTATTCCTTCTTTGTTCACCACATGACCTAAAAAGTGAACTTCTCGGATCCAAAATTCGCACTTTGAGAATTTGGCATAAAGCTTTTCAGCTTTGAGTAACTCCAGTATCAGCCTCAAATGATGCTCGTGGTCCTCCTTGCTTTGCGAGTAAATCAGGATGTCGTCTATGAAGACAATCACGAACTTATCTAAATACGGTCGACACACTCGGTTCATCAGATCCATAAATACTGCTGGAGCGTTCGTCAAGCCAAAAGGCATGACCAAGAACTCATAATGACCATAACGAGTTCTGAACGCCGTCTTTGCAACATCTTCTTCACGAACTCGCATTTGATGGTATCCGGATCGAAGATCGATTTTGGAGAAGTACGTAGCTCCTTGCAATTGATCGAACAGATCATCGATGCGTGGAAGAGGGTATCGGTTCTTGATGGTGATCTTGTTCAGCTCCCTATAATCGATGCACATGCAAAAAGATCCATCCTTCTTCTTGACGAACAACACGGGGGCTCCCCAAGGCGAAGAGCTGGGTCGGATGAATCCCTTTTCTAACAGCTCTTGAAGTTGATTTGACAGCTCCTGCATCTCTGACGGCGCTAGACAATATGGCGACTTCGCTATGGGGCCTGCTCCGGGAACTAAGTCAATGTGGAACTCTACTTGTCGTTGTGGAGGCAATCCAGGTAACTCTTCCTGAAATACCTCAGGAAATTCTCGCACAACTGGAATATCTTGGAGTTGCTTCTCCTTTGCTTTCTTATCTATGACGTGTGCCATGAACGCCACGCATTCTTTCCGTAGATGACCTCGCATTTTCATGCATGTCACTATACTAGATCTTGGTGAACCCTTTTTAGTTCCCAATGCGAATGCCCTTCCTTGAGCCTTGTGTTAGGACATAAAATGTCCTTATATGTAAAAGTTTTATAAAGAATCATTTTAGTGTAAATAATAGAAAGGGAGGGCTTAAAGTGTAAAATGTTGTATAGATAGAGGGGCTATAGTGTAGAGGTATATATAGAGATGGAATGTCAATTGAGAGAGTGATGAGAGTCGTCTAAAGTGTTAAGTGTGTGTAAATCTAGGTGTTTTGTACTTTCTGTAACATCCCAATTTCGTAGTTATTTAATTTAATTTAGTAGTTTATTATTGTCATTAATTAAGAAATTGAGTTGGGTTTTAGTTAGGATTTAGATGTGGGCTTAGATTAAGTTATGGGCTTAGACTAGGAGCATTAGCCCGGCCCGGGTTATAAATACCCCAAATCTCCTACCTTCTCCTCATAATTTCATTATTTTTGCTTGGAGAGAAAGAAAGAGAGAGAGAGAAACCGAGAGAGTGACCGGGAAAGAGAGAGAGAGGAGAGATCAAAGTAGAGAAAGATTGACCGAGGGTTTGAGAGCTTCGTTGTTCCGTAGTCGATCGCGTAAGGTATGGTTTCCAAACTCTTTATCAATCGTTTCCGTAAAGCTAGGGTTTTGAATAATCTTTGTTTCGAGGTTGTATATCATTCTTTCTCCAATGTAAATCGTATTTAGGGCTGAGTATTGTTGGTGGGTTTTGATGTTAGATTCGTAAGAAAACCATTAACGAGCGTTCGTTATAGCGTTAATTAGATTGAAAAATTCGTCTATGTTTTTTTAGGCAAGCGCAGCTGCACCGTTTTGCCTATTCCCGGAGTTTGAACCGTCGGATCGTCGTGATTTTTGGACAGTAGCTTCAAGACATATTTATCTACAATCTGAACGGTGGAGATCGGTTTTTGAGGTCCAGAAGGCAAACTTTTTCTGTTCGACAGTGTGCAGAATTTTGGTGTGGATTTGGGAATTGTAAGCCGATAAAGATGTATATCAAAACTTGTTTGAAGGTTCGAGATCAGAGAAATCATTAAGTGAATTTAGATAGGATTATCGTCATTCGGTAAGTATTGTTTTCTCTCATTAAATCGTTTAGATACGAGTCTCCAAGATGTTATATATATATATATATATATATATAAAGCGATAGTCTCTTGAGAAAGAAAGTAAGGAAGAACATTATGATTGTTTGGGATGTTTATTTTAGTTAAATAATTCGAGGATAGCATCTTTCAGATAACAATTAGTTTAGAATATTTTTTTAGATCGAAAATAACTTTTTAACATCCAGATTATAATTATAAATTCAGGATTTCGGTGAGAGGGATCGTGCTAGTTCCGTGCTTTGATTTCTTTGCATTTCAGGTGAGTTACACTATGTGTAAATTATGATATTGTTTGTTCATGTATACGTTATAGTGTGGATAGGGAACCACATGCCCTTGATGAGTTGTGGGGGCCGACCCGTGTCCTAACTGACGGGAGAAAGGGAATCCACATGCCCTTGGTGAGTTGTGGGGGCCGACCCGTGTCCAAACTGACGGGAGTTATATCGATCTCATGAGAGTCGGGTTTTTGTTGAGTCTATTGATGTGATGATGTGTTTGATGTGATTATTGTGATTGTGTGGGATACCTATATCGGTATGTGTGCATGCGGTATTGTGGTTTATATATAGTGCTAGCTCACTAAGCGTTTTCGCTTACCCTTTAGTTGTTTCCCCTTTTTCCAGGATTTGGCTCAGGTGTGGATAAGGGCAATGCTCCAGCTTGACTTCGGCCACAGCGATTCCGATGCCCCCTAGCGACTCATTGATTAACTTGATTTATTAAAACATTGGGATTTTGACTTGGATACATTAAGTTGCTTTTGTTTGTTAATTTGAGAATTTTTGTCACCTTGGTTGGAATTATTTTTATAAAAAAAAAAATTTTGTTTCACCTAATTTATAAATGAATCCCATTTTTAAAGAAGCGGTGTTACAACTTGGTATCAGAGCCAGGTTTAAGAGAATCAGCACACACGTTTGCGAGCGTGCGTGTGGTTGGACTTAAACCAGGAGATTTTGGGAAAAGAATGAGTCAAGGGTCGGAATCGTCGGCGGAGCTTCAAGATGGGGGTGAGCAATGCAATATATATGTAATTATCGTCTCGTATGCTAGTTCAGACATTAATTGTGAATTGCTTGCTAAGTTCTATAGAAGTTGATGTGATTAATTGTTGATTCAATTACCTGCTTAGTCATTAGATTGAGATTGATTTAGGATGGTATCAAACTCATATGAAAATGCCTCGAGAAGTCGGTAAGAGGTTACTAGGCATGTTCTTGTTTGATTGTTGTCTAGTGATCCCAAGCCGGTTATCGATTTTCAGTTGGTTATAGTAGTACGGGCCCAAATAATAGTACTACTATAAACCCTGGTGTAAATTTGAATTTGATTAAGTCTTGGGAATCTCAATTTGATTGACGACAGTTAGGGAACTGATGAATGCTTGAGCTGTAAATACAATTTGATAAGGTTATTTGTGGCTTATGATACTGCATGAGAATGACTGTTTGAGGTTTAAACGTATGTGTTATACACTTATATGTGTGGGGGCGTGATCTAGTCGTTAGGATTGCATGTGCACTAATGACTAGTGTTAAGTACTGCGTGAGCTTTAGCTATGATTAAAGGAGGGTGTAGTAGGACACTCTAGATGTAGATAGTGGAACGACCTCAAGTAGTATTGTTCCTAAATTACTTTGTTAAACGTTTAGAAGGGTGACTTTAGGAGCACTCAACTGGTGAGAGTTGTTTAGACTGCTTATTTACACTCGATGGATTATGAGCACCGGTACGGATTCCTTGTTTCTTCGTTACGTATATTCGTTTGCTAAATATCCGTTGCGTTTATTCGATACGTGTACGGACTCCTTATGTTTTCATTCGTGTCATTCGATCTAATCGTTCGTGCTTAATGTGCTTTTGTTGATCAAGGTTATTGAGGGTTTCCATTAATCTAGTTGTTCGTTTGGTTGGACGTTTTTTTTTTTTGAATTTACATATAGAAACATGATTTTATAGTTAAAAGCTGCAGAAATAAATTCTGAAAATTTTGTCTTACTTGTAAAATTCATAACTCACCGCTCGGTTATCGGATTTATACATACGATATGTTTTTAAAAACCCCCAGACGTCTACTACAATTTACTATCACACGAACAACCTGTGATTTTTATGCGAAAGTGTCCAAAATCGGAGTTTCCCAAAACAGGTCCTGTTTTAGATGAAAACAGCGCAACCGTTTTCAAAATTTCGCACAAGATTCGTTTTAAACCCGATCCAGTCCATTCTTGATTCGTTGGAATCCTAAGACGTTGATCCAAAACTTTCATTTAGAGATGTTTTTCTGAAACCTAGTGTAAACATGTTAAACTACTCGATTTCTAAACGTGTAAACTGCTGAAAATCGTACGTCTCGCTTATATATTTTGAAAAGTTGTTAGTACTGTGATAAGAGGGTTACTCGCTTGGTAGTGGTGTAAACTCTTTATGTAAGTACAAATTAGGTGTTTTTCCTATAAATGCAAAACCTGCTAGTTCTTTTCGATACGGGGGCCACTAGGTCCTATGTGTCGAGTGCGTTCTGCAAGGACTTTCGGCTAGAGAGAGGCAAGCTAGCCAGTTTTATAGTGGTAGATATAGCATCCAAGGAGGTTCGGGTTTGTGAGGATGTCTTTCGAGACTGTGTTGATGTCAGTGTTGAGTTGAACTAGTCGAAGCCACAATAGGCTATGCTAGAAGTGACCGATAGAGGATTCAAGTTCAACCCTAGTGGGGGGAGAATTAAGAGTGAAGGAAGTATTTTCGTGGAAACGCCTAGTACTTAGCGTACTTAGCATAGAGTCAGTTATAAGATAGGGAAATTAATGATTACGGAGGTGCTAGCTAGTACGGAGTTTGTGGATGCAATTCCATGGGGATCAGACTGCGAGATAGAAATAGAGATTTCCTTTGTGTAACGGGTAGCTAGGTATCGACGATTGAGCTTCATAGAAGAAACTTTGGTTTAGGGTTAGTGAAAAGGATATTCAAGTAGCAGCCCTCAGAACCAGATGTGTTTAGCACGAGTGTGTAGTGTTCCTGCACGGACGGACAATCATCTAGTCGCATCTATTAATATGACGATCATGGTAAGTAGACCGTTGGCGAAAACAATAAGTGGAGGTAGGGTTTATTGGTGATGTCTTGGTTTATTCTAAGACAAGGTAGCACATAGGAGATACCCGAAGTTTTGAGGTATGTCTTGGGCCAATGAATTTTCGGGTATGAGATAGTGTAGGTAATTCGGTGCAGTAAAGGATTTTGATTGGATGATTCTCTAGCAATCAGATTAGTGAACCTCATAGCACATGTTTAAATAGTAAGGCTAGCCGTGAGCCGCTCTGTTTTGCGTTGAAGGCTATGGCGGGGGATGCATCATTTTGATGTGTTTGGACAAGCTTAGGAGGAGCCGGTTAGAAGAAAAGAGTCAGAACACAGGAAACTCAGAGGTCAGGTTCTTAAGGGTTCCGAATGGACGTGGGAGCCAGAAGCGGAGATGCAGGAGCGATATCCAGAACTCTTCTCAGATTGATTTCGGGGACGAAATCCGTGTAAGTGGGGGAGAGTTGTAACATCCCAATTTCGTAGTTATTTAATTTAATTTAGTAGTTTATTATTGTCATTAATTAAGAAATTGAGTTGGGTTTTAGTTAGGATTTAGATGTGGGCTTAGATTAAGTTATGGGCTTAGACTAGGAGCATTAGCCCGGCCCGGGTTATAAATACCCCAAATCTCCTACCTTCTCCTCATAATTTCATTATTTTTGCTTGGAGAGAAAGAAAGAGAGAGAGAGAAACCGAGAGAGTGACCGGGAAAGAGAGAGAGAGGAGAGATCAAAGTAGAGAAAGATTGACCGAGGGTTTGAGAGCTTCGTTGTTCCGTAGTCGATCGCGTAAGGTATGGTTTCCAAACTCTTTATCAATCGTTTCCGTAAAGCTAGGGTTTTGAATAATCTTTGTTTCGAGGTTGTATATCATTCTTTCTCCAATGTAAATCGTATTTAGGGCTGAGTATTGTTGGTGGGTTTTGATGTTAGATTCGTAAGAAAACCATTAACGAGCGTTCGTTATAGCGTTAATTAGATTGAAAAATTCGTCTATGTTTTTTTAGGCAAGCGCAGCTGCACCGTTTTGCCTATTCCCGGAGTTTGAACCGTCGGATCGTCGTGATTTTTGGACAGTAGCTTCAAGACATATTTATCTACAATCTGAACGGTGGAGATCGGTTTTTGAGGTCCAGAAGGCAAACTTTTTCTGTTCGACAGTGTGCAGAATTTTGGTGTGGATTTGGGAATTGTAAGCCGATAAAGATGTATATTAAAACTTGTTTGAAGGTTCGAGATCAGAGAAATCATTAAGTGAATTTAGATAGGATTATCGTCATTCGGTAAGTATTGTTTTCTCTCATTAAATCGTTTAGATACGAGTCTCCAAGATGTTATATATATATATATATATATATATATATAAAGCGATAGTCTCTTGAGAAAGAAAGTAAGGAAGAACATTATGATTGTTTGGGATGTTTATTTTAGTTAAATAATTCGAGGATAGCATCTTTCAGATAACAATTAGTTTAGAATATTTTTTTAGATCGAAAATAACTTTTTAACATCCAGATTATAATTATAAATTCAGGATTTCGGTGAGAGGGATCGTGCTAGTTCCGTGCTTTGATTTCTTTGCGTTTCAGGTGAGTTACACTATGTGTAAATTATGATATTGTTTGTTCATGTATACGTTATAGTGTGGATAGGGAACCACATGCCCTTGATGAGTTGTGGGGGCCGACCCGTGTCCTAACTGACGGGAGAAAGGGAATCCACATGCCCTTGGTGAGTTGTGGGGGCCGACCCGTGTCCAAACTGACGGGAGTTATATCGATCTCATGAGAGTCGGGTTTTTGTTGAGTCTATTGATGTGATGATGTGTTTGATGTGATTATTGTGATTGTGTGGGATACCTATATCGGTATGTGTGCATGCGGTATTGTGGTTTATATATAGTGCTAGCTCACTAAGCGTTTTCGCTTACCCTTTAGTTGTTTCCCCTTTTTCCAGGATTTGGCTCAGGTGTGGATAAGGGCAATGCTCCAGCTTGACTTCGGCCACAGCGATTCCGATGCCCCCTAGCGACTCATTGATTAACTTGATTTATTAAAACATTGGGATTTTGACTTGGATACATTAAGTTGCTTTTGTTTGTTAATTTGAGAATTTTTGTCACCTTGGTTGGAATTATTTTTATAAAAAAAAAAAATTTGTTTCACCTAATTTATAAATGAATCCCATTTTTAAAGAAGCGGTGTTACACTTTCCACCATTGATGAATAAGATGATGGCTTCTCAATCTCTCTCTCCTCTTAATTGTTTGATTCTTGTTTTAACACCTTGCATCCTTAATCTCTTTGATTGGCTTGCATTGCTTTGTTCGTCCTCTTGGTGCTGCTTAAGCCTTTATTCAGCGCGAAATACCTATCTTTAGAGTGGTTTAGGGTTCCGTACTCTTAGCACCCTTTCCGGTCCTTCTGACCTTCCTTTCCTTTCTATAGTAACGAGTAGTGTAACCGACTAGGTTGTCCTTGGTACCCAAAATACAAGCTCATGGGTGGTTCCAGTTATATCTAATACATTTTGGAGGGGAGTCCATTTACTGTCTTGACTCATGGGTCTATACTTCCAAAATTTCTGACTTCTTTTCGACTTTTATCTGAATGACCTTGGGATGTCTCTTCTGACTAGTGCTCTACTTCCTTTTATTACCATCTTTCCATTCGATGGATTCTACGACTTCCTTATTTCTTCTATTTGGGACAAGGTCGGTGGTAACTTGAGTGACTATGGTAGGTACGACTTCTTGGACTTGTTGGGCTATCAGTTGAGCAATGTTGATCGATTAATTCTCACGGTTCACTTTCTAGCTACCTGTGTTTCTTCTGGAAAATACGGTTCTAAATCATTTGCAAAATGCATATTTGATTAAAAGTTGTCTCTAACGAATGTTCGAAAATATTTGTATTTTATTTATGATAATTTCTTTAAAATAAACTCGCTAAGAATGTCCTTGTGATTTAATATGAATTAATTTCGTAAAAGTTTAACACATATCTGAAAGGTAGAAATTTGATACTAATGCATCCTTAAAATATCTTACTTGCCCATAATGAGGTTTAAATGGAACAACCAAAAAGTGCATTTTTTAAATTCTTTCAAATTCATGAGAGTTACATTTGAAAAGATCAACTTTGCCAACAGTATCACCACAACTTGCCAGCACAAGTCAACTCTCCTAGTCGTCCTTCTTTCCGTCATAACATTCTCCACAACATTGGTGGTACCTTCCTCCAAGAGGTGCGCCAAGTTTGTTAACTAAATTATGGCCCAGTTCTATCTTGATGCCCTGCTTCGACTATTTTGCAGTCCGTCGGCGAGTGTTCGCATAGTTCGAGCCTCTCCTTGTGCCATACTAATATTATGAGCGATCAATATCCCCGAAAGGATACGAAATCATCTTGCATTACCCCTATGAGTTATTGTCAGTCCACTCTGAAAGGTTGCCGCAACTGTCTTCTGAGTTGTCTCATATGAGGTGCTGGGAGGTTCGGGTTAGGCGTAGGAATAACTGGTGTAGGTTCAGGTAAGACACTTGTTGGGGTAAACGAAGGTGGATCGCTTAAATGTCCTCACTTGTTACTCCAATGTCGGGATCGTAATGCTTAGACGGGTCCTTC
Source organism: Centaurea solstitialis (assembly GCA_030169165.1). NCBI lineage: Eukaryota > Viridiplantae > Streptophyta > Magnoliopsida > Asterales > Asteraceae > Centaurea > Centaurea solstitialis. The sequence continues at coordinate 15,850,797 of CM058044.1, read as the reverse complement.
TCCGAAGTCTAAGTAATAGTGTTCGGCATAGTGATTGTAGTGTCCGCATAACTTATTAACGCGCATTCAAATACTAGTGACATCCTAAGCGCTAACGCAGGAGTGATCAACAAAGGCGTTACTTTTCTTAAATGCGTAAGTGTTATAGTAAATATCAACATCATGATGTGCTTATGCAAACTCACACTAAATACATTTTTCAGGAAATCTTAGAAAGTTTCAACTTAAAAAAAAATCTAGCAGTATGATTAATTTATAAGTCTTATCCTATTTATATCATGGCTATGTGTAGGTGATCAGGCTCCGCATTTCTATGATATACCAGGACAGCACCTATTCTAATCACACGAGTTTTTAAATTCTCCTATACATCGAAATCTTTTAATTAAAAGTTTTAACTTCTTTCGAAAAAGGTTGGTTATAGTACTTGGTTTTATGAAAAACCGATGTTCTCTATAACCTATGGCTCTGATACCAAGTCTGTAACACCCCGCTAAAGCGGAAACGCGAGGTGCAACAGCACAGATTTCATAGCGATAGGAGATAAATAACACCAATCATTCATAAATAAAGTTTAATAACGTTTACAAGGTTTACAATCCAACCATGATTCAAAGTGTTTTACAAACATAACAAAATAATAATAATAAAGTCTTGATTGGTGAAATCAAAAACAACAAAGCTAAGCTTTATCGGTCACCTTCTGATATCCTGAAAAGCATGTTAAAAAGAGACGTCAACTACGAGAGTTGGTGAGTTCACAGGTTTTTATATGCACAAAAAGTTTCATATGCAGTCTTATTATCGAAAATTTTCGAACCACTTTAAACAATCAAATCCACGAGTATACATGGACGTTCGCTCACGCCAAAATACACATTTATGCATAAGATATGTAAATTCGAGCCACTACCAATCCGTTAACCCCAACGAATACCTCAGAGGTGGTAGCGGACCACATGGGCAGAGCGTTCATGCGAGCTACCTCAGCGGTGGAATTTCCTTCCACATGGGTAGATCGTCTTCCAACGAGTACCTCAGCGGTGGGGATCTGCCCCACATGGGTAGTCGTTAATTCCGAAATAGTGCACCCTTCACTCGTCAGTCCTTCGGGTGGGTCTTGGTACCAAATAGCGCTATCCACTAAGTCATAGGCTCCTAATGAGTTAATGGTAGTGTATATTCTAAGGGGCAAAATTTACTCGCACATATCATCACAATGCATATTCACTTGCTAGAAAGCAAAACTTGTACACAATTTACATAACATTTGCTAGAAAGCATACGTGTACATAATTCACATAACATTTGCTAGAAAGCATAAGTGTACACATTTCTCATAACTTTGCTAAAAAGCATACGTGTACACAATTCATATAACTTTGCTAAAAAGCATACGTGTACACAATTTACATCACAATTGCTAGAAAGCATACGTGTACACAATTTACATCACAATTGCTAGAAAGCATACGTGTACACAATTTACATCACATTTACTAGAAAGCATACGTGTACACATTTCACAAAATCTTTTATTATCAACACGCTTTTCACCCCAAAACACGTAAAAACGGTAAAAACGGGGGCTGTGAATACTCACCTTGAGTGGTTTTAGCGTTTAGACAATCGTTAGTGCGAGGTTAAGTCCCGGCTCCTATTCTACCAATGCCCTAATACAAACGTAGTTGTCGTAAGTTCTAAATTCTACGGTCCGTAAATAATAAATCAATTCCGATATCCTTATAATGCCTTTACTAAATTTTAATAAGTTCATTTTAATATAAAATGACTTTTTGTTACATAAGATTATTATCCAAACACATGGGAATTTTGAATATTTGTAAAATAACATTTTTGAAAATTTTCTATTCTGGCAGATTTGTTCCAATGCAAAGGTGTCACCATTAAACCTAGTTCCAAAGGGAGTTAGGCTTCAAAATTTTTACCTACTGGAATTTGGGATATTAGCATCAATCCCACAATTTTTATTAATTTTTGGAAGTGTTTTTCATATTTTAAGAATTTTTGCAAAAACAGTGGACACCTTTTATTTTTCAGAAATACATGTCAGTGATGTTTGCTTCATAAAGAATTCATTTTCCCACCAAATCACGAATTTCAAAAGAGATTTTCTAGATAACACATATACCAATCTAATGAGACAAATTTCACATCATTTGGGTGATTTTTGAGGGAGATATGGCCTCTTAAAGTCGTGCATGTGCAATCTGCCACCATGGGACAGCCTACACCACTAACTTGTTTTCATTGGTTGAACCCTCAAAAGTCCACCAAATCACATGATTTTGGATTCTTTAGAAAGCTATCTCAGAGAACTTGTGTTTGAAATCAAAAATCGTGCATTTTGGATAAGTTGTCAAAGAGATATGCATGCATGAAGATGATACAAGTTTTCTGACCAAAAGCTGATGAGCATCAAAAAGTTTTTAAATGGTTGGAGAAGTTTTACTCCGAATTTTTAAGTGATTCAAAAGGGATTTTCTTCATAACTCATCAAATTTCAATCTATCAAATTTTTGTAGAAAAATACCTCAGTTTACTATACTTTTGAGACGTCAAAACATACATGCAAAATCAGACAGATTCTGTCCAGAATCAAAACCCCATTTTCATCCATCAAAACACATAAAATCACAAGATTTCTTGGGGTTTCTTGCTATTAAACCATAAACTCATATCATTTAACAAATAAATAGATGAAATATGTATTATCATCATCAATAAACATGCATGAACTATCAATAAAGTCCAGCCCCAAAATGATGATCAAAAACATCAACAACAAGATTTTTGAAATCAAACTTGTGTTCTTACGGGGGATTCATGGATATTCACCTTCATTGAATGTTTAAACACATTTCTAAGATTATGTCTCATCCCCAAACATAAGGAGGATTATCAAAGCATAAAGGAGGGATTAAACCTCAAAGAAAATGGAAGAAACTCAAGAATGAGTCAAAATTGAAGCTAGACAAACATGCAACACTCTTACCTTTGATAATCACTAATAAAACTTCCAAAAACTTGTTTTAATCTTCAAGAACTTCAGATTTTAGAGAGAAAATGTGGCTGGAAATATGGAGAATTTGAGGTAGTTTAGAGAGAGAAAAGGGTAGAGAGAGAGAGTGTGAGTTTGAAAAATGAGAAGGTGAGAGTGTGTGTAATTATTTTATCTAGGAAACAAAAAAAGAGAGTGTAAATGGGGGGGGGGGTGGCCGGCCTTTTTGGCCAATCCCAACCCTTTCAAAAAAAAATTTATTTAATTAAATAGTTTAACTTATACTGCTTAAATCAACGCAGTACCGGGTTTTGGTGCGTTTTCGGTAGGAACCGATTTTTCGAGGGTAATTTCGGATCATTTAAATTAGTTTACTTATATTTAAATAAAATAACTTAACTTTTCTAAAAGTCAATTTTAATTTGGCATTATAGGATTATCGGACGACTTCGGGCCGGTTCGGGCTTTTTCGGGCAGTTTTCGGGACTGTTAGGTTTTAGCCTAAATTTTTCACGCAACTACCCTAGTTTTATTTAGAAACTTAAATGACTAGCTTTTAACCTACGGAAACGCTACTGAATGAATTAACGAGTAGCTAACCTGAGGGTCAAAACTGACAGTTGTCACAGTTGTTCAAACGCTAAAGTCACAAAAGGTGAGTATTCACGGCCCCTATTTTACCGTTTTTACGATTTTGGGGTGAAAAGCGTGTTGTTGATAAAATGATATGAAATATATGCTTTCTAGCAAAAGTTATGAAAAATGTGATTAAATGTTGCTTTTTAGCATGTGATGATGCATTATGATGATATGTATTGAGTAAATCCCCTTATAATACACACTACTATTAACTCATTAGGAGGCTATGACTTAGTGGATAGCACTATTTGGTACCAATACCCACCTTACTGACTGACGAGTTGAGGGTGCACTAATTCAGAATTAACGACTACACATGTGGGGCAAATCCCCACCGCTGAGGTATTCGTTGGAAAGCGTTCTACACATCTGGACTAGGTTCCACCGCTGAGGTAGTTCGCGGGAACGCTCTGCCCATGTGGTTCGCTACCACCTCTGAGGTATTCGTTGGGGGTTAACGGCTTGTAGTGGCTCAATCTTACGTATCTTATGCATAAAAGTGATTTTGACGTTAGCGAACGTCCAAGGATTAAATTTTACGATAAAAGTCTGCATGTGAAACCTTTTGTGCATATAAAAAACCTGTGAACTCACCAACTCTCGTAGTTGACGCTTGATTTAACATGCTTTTCAGGAAATCAGAAGGTGATCGATAATGTTTGATTTGGACAATTGTAGTCATGAATCAAGACTTCGTATTTTGTTTTACTATGTCTGTAAACTTTAAATTTGGGTTGGTTGTAATAACTTTTGTAAACTTTACATTTTGTTTTATGAATGAATGATGGTATTTATCTCCTATCGCTATGAAATCTGTACTGTTGCACCTCGCGATTCCGCTTTAGCGGGGTGTTACAAATTTCATCAATCGAGGAGACTACCAAGGGAGGTGGAACAACAATCGCAACTTCAACCAAAGACCTCCCGGCTTCTTTGCACCAAACCTAAGAACGGATGGCGAGCCGCGTGCATCTCTTGAGTATCGACTCTTCCAATTCATGGAGACTCAAAAGAAACTAAACAGAGAGGTAAGCTCATATTTGCGTAATCAACAAAGCGTAATTCAGAATCTTGAATTGCAGCTTAGGCGAATCTCTCAAACTTTAAGCGGAAGAACTCAAGGAGAGCTACCCACATAGACTCAAGTTAACCCAAAGGTAGAAGCTTCCAAGACGATGCTGATGGTGGATGGAGTAGCAACAACGAAGGAATGGACGGACATCTACACGAAAAAGTATATCCCATCCGATAGCGAGAGTGAGCCAGATTATGCTACTGATTATGACTCGGATGGCATTACTGTATCCTTTGAACACTTACTACTTCGTGACCCCATTTACTTGAATGACGAGGAGAAGGAAGATAGCAAACAAGGTGGATATGCGGAGTTTATGATCCCAAAGCAAAACAAAGGGAAAGAGTAGGCAAAAGAGGAGGACACTGAATTGATTTATGTTTCACCCATAAAACACGATGCAGGGAGTTATAGCTAACCTTTTTCTGTTTCTAATAAATTTGAAGGTTTAGCTTTAGTTGATACGGGTGCTGCACTTAACATGATGCTTGTCTCTTATTGCAGTAAAATGAAGATAAAAAAGCTCACACCTATGACGTATCAATATCGGGGAATTAACGGCTACATGACAACACCGATTGGAATAGCCGAAGCCGTCCCGATATGCATCGGGAATTTTGTGTATCTCACGGACTTCATTGTTGCCGACCTCCCAAAAGATACGGAGATCCCTATCATACTTGGGAGAGCTTTTCTACATACCGCGCAAGTCAATGTAGACATGTGTAATCAGGTAACTACCTTGGGATACGGCAACAAGCGTATTGCATTCAACCCCGATGGAAAGCCGGTGACACCCTGCATCCTATGTGGATCCTTCTCAAAGCTTCAAGGAGAACGCTAACCGCCCGCTATTTCCACATGAGCAAAAGAGGAAAACAGAGGATTACCCCAATCCCGTAATGCAAAAAAAGGAGATTATTCTTGACACGGGAGCATCTAAGAAGGGGCATAGAAAGAAGAAGGGGCATAGTGTTTTTTTGCTAATTTATTTCTTTGTTATTGCCTAGATAACCAATTCGAAACATCGGAGATCGAAAAAGAGAGAATTCGACCGGAAATGCAAAAAGTGAAAAAGGGGAACAGACAGGTTTCACTAACGCGAAATATCAATTTTCGCGGACGCGAATTCTGTAGTCCTTGGGTCAGGTAAAATTTTCGCATTTCGCGACGCGAAGGAGGCAGTTTCGCGACGCGAAAGAGGTTTTGAGCGGGCAGTTTTCGACTTACACACACTTCGCGATCGCGAAGCCTTAGGCTTAGCGCCACGAAAGTCGGACTGACGGGTTTTTAAACCTTGTTTCTCCAATTTTTCAAACACAATTGCCCTAATCCTCTTTAGCCGCCGTTAACCCTTCTTCCCCGACGCGAAATCTCAGATTCTTGTGCTTCAATTTCTCAATTCCATGGCTTCCAAGGTATGTTTCCTACAATCTCATGGTTGGATTTCATCTCAAGAATGGATAATTGGTACAATTGCTTGATTTAATTGCTTATTGCTATGGATACCAGGTTGTGTTGTTCTTGATTGATTGTGAGCTTTGAGCAATTAGATTGGTTTCTTGATTGATGATTTATTGTTGCTTGCATTGTACTATGGTTGATTTTGGGCTAGATTGTTGTAACCTAATTGGGATGTGCTTGCATGCTAAGTGTGGGGAATTTTCCGAATTCCCTTCCACTTTTGTTTTTCACCATATTAGGTTGCTAGTTTGTTTATGGTTGCTTAGGAATTCAAGTGTGGGGATTTCTCCCTTTGAGCTATTCACGTGTGCATGTTTTGTATCACTTGAATTTCTAGCTTAGTAGGATGCTTTAACCATGTAATGTGCTAAGTTGAGTTGGAATGAACTAAGACATGGTTAATTGTTTTTGTAGAGGACAAGATCCGCATCTACTTCCGCATCCACACCAAATACAAACTACCGGGCACCGGATGGGACTCATGCGTTTACCTACTTCATGAACGCCACTTTGAGTGTTGCTAAGCAAACCGAGTACCGGGATATCATGGACCGTATTAAAACTCTTCAAATTGTTGTGCCAAGAAGGAACGATTGGACTCTTCTCCAAGCTTTGGAGATCGAGGGGGATGTTAAGGCGGTCCTTGAGAAACATGTCGTTGGTGAACACGGGCTCGAGTACTACATTTGTAAGGCTTGGGATCGAGTTTTCAACATCAACGAGACTCTCTATCGGGAGCTTATTTTGGAGTTTGTGGCTACTTACACGTTTAACCCGGTCACGGCGACGGAGGATTGTCATGAGAAGTGCATCAAATTTCGTCTTGGTGGAATTTGGCGTACTCTTTCGTTGGCCGAGTTCGGGGTGGCTTTGGGAATCTACACTCAAGCCGAGGTGAATGATCCCGGTTTTGATGAGTATATGGTGGCGACTTCTAAAACTCCCGAAGGCTTCAACCCCCGGGAAACTTGGGACATCTTTGGTAGTGGCAACTACTCGTCGAACATCAAAGTTAAGGGCTTGCTTTCGCTTTTGGATCGACTCCTCCACCGTATGTTGGTTCACGCGGTGAATTCGCGTTTGTCTAGTGAGGAGAAGATTCTGGTCTATGATCTTTGGTTACTTTCCGAGCTTTCTACGGAGGATCGCTACCCCAATGTGCCCTATATCATTGCCATTCAACTTCAAAAGGCAGGTGGATATAGGGGTGGTAGTAAGATGGTCGGTGGCCAACGTGTGACACGACTCGCTCGACACTTTGGTATTCTTGGCCGAGGTGTCGTGGCTTCGATGGTGAGCTTGGGTGAGACAGGTCTTATTGACATGGAGCAGCTTAAGGGAATGGGGGTAGTGAAATCGGTTCGTACGACGCATGGAATTCGTTATCACTGGGAGACACGACCGGAAATGCAAGCACCGAGGGAAAGGACGGTAGAGCATGGTGGTAGTTCGAGTGGGGCGGCAACGATGGAGGAGCCGGAGGATTGGAATGCTTATGCGGGATATCAAGGGATGACGCAACAACTCTCAAACTTGCAACTCTCCTTTGATCGGCATCATCAACGGATGGAGTACAACTCCACGGAAACACTCCACCAAACCAATTGGCAAAGTGGAGTGCTTAACCAAGTGGCGGAGCATCTTGGCGTTCAACCGACTTCCGCCTATGCTCCATCTCCGTTGTGGCCGTTTTCCGATGAGAGTCCGCCCGGTTTCCCATCTTTTGAGGAGTGGAGGAATCACCCTCGTGGCCCCTTCTGATCACGATCTTTTATTGCTTTAGTTTCGATTGGGTTGTTTAAGACAATTTTATTTTTGTTTGTGGTGTGCTTTTATTTTGCTTTTAGACATTTTTAATTGTTTGCATGTTTTGGGATTTAATTGTTTGGTTTTTATCTTTTTAGTTCGTTTTTACTTTTGTTTGTTTTTGTTTTGGTAATAGATGAGATGGGTTATGATCGAGCACCGCTTGTGGTTCCGGGAATCTCTCTCTATGATGGATTAAGTCTCAAAACCCGGGAAGTTTCTCTTTTTCCCAATTCTCCTTACTTGTTTTAATTGTTGCATTGAGGACACTGCAAATTTTAAGTGTGGGGAAGGGGTTAAGTAGACTTAACTGTTAATTTTTGTGTTAACTTATGCTTTTGTTTGAAATTTTTCAAGAATCTGAAAGCTTTGAAAGTTGACCCCAATTTTTTCGAAATTTGGGATTGTTTTTGGACATAAGGATACTTGCATATGAGGACACTAAGTGAGATTATATGAATAGAGTATTGCCTTGGATTGCCAATTACCATGAGTGCCTCACCCAAATTCCTTTGAGAGTTTGAGCTTTATTGATTATTCATTTCGTGAGGATTTACCGACTGAGACCCAAGGTAGAACTTGTCATTTGAATGCTTGTCGAGATCACATAAGAGAAGTATTTATCACCATTGCACTGACAGATGCCTTCGTTTCAACCCTTTTAAGCTGTCGTTAGATAACCTCATCTTAAGTTTATTTGATTTGCCTAGCCATTTTGTTGAAAGTTTTCTATTTTAACACTTTATCCCTTGAAACCTATTTTGAGCCTTAGCCTTTTCATTTCTTTACCCAATTTCATATTATATCCTTTAGCCTATCTTTTTATCTATCTTTTGGCCGTGACTTAAATTTGAAGAGCTTGAGAAGTTTTGGTCCATATTTTTTTCAGAATTTGACAAATAAGGGATTGAGATTGAGCATGAATGAAAGAAAAGAAAGAAAAGTAAGAAACCGACTCAAAGAAAAGAAATATCAAAAGAGTCGTGAAAAAAAAATGAAAAAGAATTTGTGCCTCAAATAAGCAACATGCTTAGGCCAATTCTAATAGAAATGCTCATCCCAAAGAAAAGAAAAATCGAAGTTTGGAAGTTAGATAGTTCTCTCATTTGTCTTGGATCATTACTGATTAAGTTTTTCAAGTTTTTGTTGCAAGAATATCTTTAGTCACTTATATATCCTTTATCCTACCCTAACCCTTAGCCTAATATTACAACCCTAAAGTCCTCTTGACGGTTGACAACTTCTCAGTGGTGGAGATTTGATTTGGTGACAAGTTTATGCATGCGGGAATCAGTTGAGTAATTGGTGTGATCACTATATACATACACTTTTAGCCTTTGAGAGATACACTTACTATTTACACGCTTTGTGAGGGTAAAAGGTTGGTCCTTGGCAGTCGATTGTTCATTGTATCTTGTGGTGTGTTCGATTGTGTTTCTTGTTTTTGTGTTCTTAGAAGATTTTGGATGGAGACAATTTTGGTGTTATCTATCTTATCTTTCAGTTCTTTGATTGAGGACAACCAAAGCTTAAGTGTGGGGATTTTGATAACTCCGAAATTATACAAGTTTTACTCGCGCTAATTCCCCACTTTTGTATTTATTTTGAGAGTAATTTAAATACTGTTTGGCTTAAAAAGGCTTGAATTCAGTTATCTCTGATGTATGTTCGTTTATCAGTTTTCCTACTTCTTGGTTAGGTTTAGTTAAGTTGTTGTTTTCCTCTTTTCTTTATAAAAATGCTTTTCAAAAGCAAAATCCTTTTTTCTAGATTAACTGATTAATACTTTGGTAGACATCTAGCTTAACTGTTCCCAGTGGTAAGAACGATACCCGGACTTTCCTAAACTATATTGCTTTCGATCTGGTGCGCTTGCCTGTAAGTATGGTGATTGGTTAGGTTATTTTGTGGTTAAACTTGGTTTTGTTTATATATATATATATATATATATATATATATTCTACACCATCACATCCCGTAAGGTATGGGGTTATTGTCTTAAGTCAAAGGATGAAGTGTTTGGTTTCTTCAAAATGTTCTATGTCATCGTTGAAAGAGAAACCGGAAAGAAGCTAAAGTGCCTTCGATATGATAATGGACGCGAGTACACTTCCTGAGAGTTTTTAGCTTATTGTGCTGAATATGGGATCAGGCATGAGAATATGGTGCCACAAACCCCACAACATAATGGTGTAGCAAAAAGAATGAATCGCACCATTTTGGAGAAAGTTCGATGCATGCTTAGTATCGCTAAACTTCCTAAGCCATTTTGGGGCTAAGTTGTACTAACAGCCTATTATCTTATTAATAGGTCAAACACAGCTCCACTAAACTTTGAAGTTCCAAAAAAGATATGGTTTGGGAAAGTTATTTCAAACTCTCACTTGAAGGCGTTCGGGTGTAAGGATTTTGCACATGTGTCTAAAGAATCGAGGCAAAAACTTGATTTTAGGTCAACTCTATGTATCTTTATTGGCTATGGAAATCAAGAGTTTGGGTACAGGTTGTATGATCTCAAAATGAAGAAAGTTATTCGAAGTAGAGATGTGGAGTTTCATGAAAACCAGTTTTATGAGTCTGGTCCTTTAGCTAGCAAGCAACAGAGTTCTCGTGTTCCTGAAGACATCCCTGTAGCATCACACATTCCTATAGACAGCGAGGAAGTATACAAGAATGTTTCCAATGAGCAACAAAATGATGATCCCATAAACATTGATCATGGTTATCAGGATGAAGAAGTTCATCCCCAGGGGGAGCATTTACCTGAGACTGCTACAGAAAATGTTCAAGTTTGACGTTCCGCACGAGGTTTAGTTCCTCAAACCAAGTACTCACCAACATATTACATCCTTCTTACCAACAAGGGCGAGCCAGAGAGCTTTTTAGAAGGTCAATCTCATCACGAAAAATCCAGTTGGTGGAAGGCCATGGAAGATGAAATGAATTCTTTACAGAAGAATCAGACATACGAGATGGTGAAACTTCCACAGGGAAAGAAAGCCTTGAAGAACAAGTGGGTGTTCAAGCTGAAGAAAGATGGCAACAGAAATATTGTGAAGTATAAGGCAAGACTAGTCGTCAAAGGTTTCCAACAAAAACAAGGAATCGACTTTGATGTGATATTTTCACCGGTTGTGAAGATGATGTCAATCCGTGTTGTACTCGGACTAGTTGCTAGTCTAGATCTTGAACTTGAGCAAATGGACGTGAAAACAACTTTTCTCCATGGTGATTTAGATGAAGAAATATACATGGAGCAACCCGAAGGTTTCAAACTCCCGAAGAAAGAGCATCATGTTTGCAAGTTGAAAAAGAGCCTATACGGTCTCAAGCAAGCCCCGAGGCAATGGTCCAAAAAGTTTGACTCGTTCATGATGAAACACCAATACAAAAGAACGGTTGTAGATCATTGTGTGTACCAAAAGAAGTTCCCAGATGGAAAATTTATCATCCTTTTGCTCTATGTGGATGATATGCTCTTCGTAGGCCGGGATGCAACCATGATCAACAACTTGAAAGATGAGTTGTCTAAGTTTTTCGACATAAAAGACTTAGATCCGGCACAACAGATTTTGGGCATGAAAATTGTTCGTGATCGAAAGGCAAGGAAGAGGAGTATGTTGAACGATTTATCATCCTTTTGTTCTTGTCGCAAGAGGAGTATGTTGAACGTGTGATCAAAAGATTCAACATGGAGAATGCCAAGCCTGTCGGAACTCCACTAGCAAATCACCTCAAGTTAAGTAAGAAACGTCGTCCTTCTTCAGAGAAAGAAAAGAATAATATGAAAGCAATACCCTACTCTTCAACAGTAGGAAGCCTGATGTACGCGTTCGTTTGCACGAGGCCCGATATTGCTCACGCTATTGGAGTTGTGAGCAGATATCTATCAAATCCAGGGAAAGAACACTTGGAAGCTGTCAAATGGATATTACAGTAATTGAAGGGTACGTCTAAACTGTGTTTGTGCTATGGAGAAGGAAACCCAATCTTGAAAGGTTATACAGATTCTGATATGGCAGGAGATCTTGATAGTAGGAAATCTACTTCAATCTATATTTTCACTTTAGCTAGGGGAGCTATCTCGTGGTAATCAAAGCTCCAAAAGTGTGTAGTGCTGTCAACAAAAGAAGCCGAATACATTGCCGCAGTTGAAGATGGGAAAGAGCTTTTGTGGTTAAAGCATTTTCTCAAAGAGTTGGGTTTTTCGCAACAAGAATACATTATTCTTTGCGATAGTCAGAGTGCTATTGACTTGAGCAAGAATTCAATGTATCATTCCCGTACGAAACATATTGATGTTCGCTATCATTGGCTTAAAGAAGCAGTTGATCAAGATGACTTGAAGTTGTCAAAGGTCAACACGAACAACAATCCTGCAGACATGTTAACTAAGGTGGTGACGCACGAGAAACACAAAGTATGTGCTGACATAGTTAGGATGAGGAATGTTCAACAGAGACTGAAGGGGGAGATTTGTTGTATTCCAGCCTCCATCTCAGCCCCTTTCTTTGACATAGCAATCATGCTCTCCTGTAACATAGCCACCATGCCCACCATTGTTGAAAATGGAGAGACTAGCCAAAGTGAAGCTATACCTAGAGTTGCACATAAGTCTTCTGCTTGTATGAATTCATTAAAAGATGAGGTGGCTAGGTTGTGTATAAATAGAGGTTGTATTTTCAGTAGTAAACACACACCAAAGAAAATAGTAAGAGACTCTTAGATTGAGAGCATAGAGAGAGGAAAGGGTTGGTTTTTTTGTAATAATCGAGTGTGAGAGTTGTTCCTCCCATTGTAATTCTATTACGGTTATTAATAGAAGACTTTTCCGACCCTAGCACCAGGCACCCTTGTACTTATCGTCATCCTTGTATACCTAAAACCAAAGCATGTTGACCACTTAAAAACTGGTAGGTATGCCGGCTCACCTCATGAACTATGTTGCTTAAAGAAGAAAGAACAAAATAAATATCCAGCTTTATTATAGACCATAAAGAATTTTAACATGACGTATCCCAAGCATAAATAAGCGGTGTCCTAAAAGGGCGACATGCAGCCCGTTAGATAGTTGACCCTAACACATAGAGCTAGGCTTTACCGTGACTTTCTAGCACATAATTACTCAAGTGGGGATTATTCATATGCATGAGTTGTATAATTGTGGATAGACCGTGTAAACATGCGTGAACTAAATTTTTGATAAGTTTGTTTCCCTAAATGAGTAATTTATTTAATTGATACAATCAATAAGAAAAGATTGAACCTCCCACACAAAGAAAAATAATTGACATAGAAAACATAATTTAGCTATCAATTGCCAATTGAAGCAGCTGAAAAACTCAACACTTGCACATTTTTTGGAGGCCCTGACAAATCAAACTAGTGGTGAAACACAAATGCATAGGCGGGTGCCCTAAGTGAGGATCTATTAGAACATTGTAAATAAGCAAGTAAAATACATAAGTAGTAAAGTTTTTTGTCATTCGCTTACCTTAACAAGGCAACCCTCCTTGATGTTATGCTCTTCCCTAGATCGTGAAGTACTTTGAGGCAAGTCCTGGCTAAAATCAGCATGAAGTGATCCTGTATCTGTTTCAGGAGCAACACCAATGGCTTTGGACAAGTTGTAACCTTTATGATTGATCCCATGGTATCCATGTATCCTTCTCGATTGAACCTGAGAGATTATTAATCACCATCGTCTGATTATCTACCAAATGCATGGAAAGATCTTGCCGTGAGTTTCGTAGTATGAATCTCTTTAGTACACAATTACACATATCAGGAGCAGCTTCAACATTTTTCAAGTAACCCCAGGACCACCGGCTTCAACCATTTCTCTCAAATTTGACAAATCACCCATCGCAACAATTTTTCCGGCTTGTGATACAGCTTCCGCTGCTAGTTTAGCATCCTTTATGACAGCATCTAAGTTTTAGCATGTTTTGAAGCAGCATTCTCCGCTTGTAGCTTGGATTCCTTGACTTTGCTCAAAGTCTCTTCTTCTGCTGCTGCTACAGCCTTCTCCATGTTTTGATACCCAGGTTTAGGATAACTATGGGTAGATGCAGGATATACAACCTTCGAAAATCTACCAGGACTGCCTTTAGATGTGATGGAAAGAGGCGTAGATATGGCAACTGGTGTAGGAAATGGACTACAAACAACAGGAGCAGTCATAGAATCTATCTGCTTTGGAGAAAGCAACGAAATCTGGCTGTGACCCTCGGTACGAAATATGTGAGGCGAATAACCAACAACAGGTCCAGTGATGGATGTTCTTAGAGCTAGTCTCAGAACAGAGGCTTGGTTGACAGCCATGCTGTAGTCACCTTTTTCTTCTTTATGTTTCTCGAATCACTAGACTGGGGTGTTTCGGCTGCAGCAGCATGCACACCAACATCCTCTGCTTGTAGCTTGCACTTTTCAACTTTGTTCAAAGTCTCCTCTGATATTCCAACATTCTCAACCTTTTTATCCAGAAATCTAGGATGCTCATCATGAGTAGATAAAACAGAAAGAAACCTACCAGGACTGCTTTTAGATTTGGTAGAAGCGGGTGTTGACACAGTTACTGATGTAGAAAAAAATACTACTAACAGTTAGTGAAGGGACATTGTTGTAACCCTCGGTATGAGTCACCAGATGCAGAGGAGCAACTGGAATTGCAGTAACTGATGCTACTGGAGCTTGCCTAAGAACGAACAGAGGTCTGATCAGCCAGCCACCCTACTGGTAACCTTTTTCCTCTTTCTACCTTTTGTAATACCGGAAGCATGGCCAGATGACATGGTCATCCTTTTTGCATCAGATAGGGATTTTTTTTACTGTGAACCTTCTCCAGACAAGCATGCCAAGCACCCTCCCAAGTTTCTCTTCCACCATCTGAAAATACAGTACGTGTCAAAGTAATTAATATGAGACTTTAGGTGACAATAAGTTCATTCAAAAGCTTCAAACCACTTTATGTGTTCGATCTTGGTATTGATTTGAGCTTGATCATCTGAGTTCGACCTCAGTTTGTAATAATAATATGTTGGATTAATTCACTTTCTTCTGATTTATGTTTTTATTAATATATAACTATCATATATGATAACCATAATTTAAAAAAAAAATAAAGAGTAATTATAAAACGACGATTTTTATTAGTTTAGAGTTCACAACCAAGCATTGTTTAATTGAGTTATAATAAGGGAGTCAATTAAAATTAAAAATAAAATTATATTGATTGTACATGTACAATTTTCTTGACCCAATCCAAATTATATTGAGTTATTTATTTATTTATTGCAAACATATAAAAATGATCCGGATTACAAGTATTCAATCAATTTGTGGGGTTTCCTTTTTAAAAAACAACAAACTTCCAAATAGAAAAAGTTGGTATCATAACTAATTAAAGAGGAGAAATTAAGATTCAAGATCAAAATGTCTACATTGATTGTTCCACCGGAGTTACCTTCACCTCTTGATGATGCCAAGAAATTACACAAAGCTTTCAAAGGTATGCCTAATTATATATATATATATATATATCATTTGAACTCGATCTCAATTACACTTTCAAAGGTATGCCTAATTAAATATATATATATATATATATATATCATTTGAACTCGATCTCAATTACACTTTCCCTAGTTTTTCTATTGAATTCGTTGAAATTATCAACGATATGGTTAGTTTAGAATGTGGATTTCATGATTTTAGAATGACAACTTAGATTGTTCGGATTTATGGCTTATTAATTACACAAGTACAATAACAACATTAGGCTTATAAAACAACTAAAATATTTCAGCCTATATAACATAATAATTATAAGACCTAATTAAGTTTATAAGACAAAACAAAAAAAAGATCTTCCGCCCCTTTGTGTCACATAAGTTTATAAGATGCATGTTTTCGTTTATATGACACTTTTTTCAAATAGCTAGTGTCACATAAAGTAAATATTACAACGCATTTAGAAATGTACTTCGGGAAGCTCTTTGGGTCGCCGAGCGAGGGTGATGGCTTTGCCGAAGCTCTTTGCTTGGTGTTCCCCTTTGCTGCTGCAAATTAAAAAAAATTTAGAAATGTACTTTGGGAAAAACTTGTTAAAACGGATAAGAGTGTCTTACAACTCACTTTATACTTTGGTGTTCAAGTCGTATAAAATGTTGTTAGGACGTTGAAACATTTTAAGCACCCTAATTTGTTGTTGGTACGAGATGAATTATATATGTTTTCCAATTTTTTGGTCGAAATTTTCAACACATGTGAAATCGACTTCGATCTTAATTTTTACCATAATTAAAGTAGTACTACCGATCATAGTAACCAGACATCTTAATTGAAATCACTTTCACCGTTATATATGTATTTCAAGTTTTCATGCATTCTCTTCTAATACAGAATGACTGATTGATTAATACTACATGAATATGTATTCAGGATTCGGATGTGATAGTTCAGCTGTTATCAATATTCTTGCCTATCGGAATGCATCACAACGCCCTCTCTTAGAAAAAGAATATAGAACGAAGTACAACGAAGAGTTGAACAAACGAATATCATCAGAGCTTAGCGGCAATCTTAAGGTATATATTATAATTAACTAGAATTAGATACCTATTTTTTATCTAAAATGTCAACTATTTTCTTTACACACTTAAATGGGGAAACTACTCAAAGACCCTCTAGAAACTAAGATATTGTTTCAATATTTGAGCTTTAGAACCGAATAACAGCATTAAATGGGGTGTTTATCAATACAATCTAGGTAAATATTTATGGCATGTGTTATTGTCTTTAACTAGGGCTTGTTTGTTAACGGCTTAATAAGCGTTTGAGGAGACTTACAACTTATTTGGTTAGCTATACATGACTTTTTGGCAATGCTTTAACGATAAAGAAAGTGGCTTATTTAGTAAGCTATATGTAGAAAGCCAAGTTTTCCAAACCTGTCCTTTTCAATTAAAAGTTAACCTCCTTCTGTCTATGAGAAAACCTTTCAAGTTTCAAACAAAAAAAGTACTCGATCTATACAGATAGAGTAATCCATATAGACAACGTTATCCATACTTACCTTACTTATGTCAACGATTTAGCTACTCATTCACCAAAATAGCATCGTCTAAGCATTTCTTACTTGCTTAGCACTAAGTTGGTAATAGTCACACCCTCATCTACCTGGACATAACAAGATTGTTGGTAAATGTGTCTTACTAAGTAAGAGGCTATAAGTGTTTAGTCACTCGGTAATAGACAAAAGGAGCCATTCACAAAAAGCTTATGCGCAAGTACTTATGGGTAAAAGGTATCATTCTGGACCATCAAAATGAATTGTTAATAAGCGTCTTTTACAAGTAACTGTTTGTTAGGTAAGAGTTTTTTTTCCTCACTTTCCAGGTACGATTTTCGGTCCTGGTTATGGGTATTATCAGATAAGATTCTCAGTTTTCTTAGTTTTGAATGGTTTTAGAAAGCAGTCTTACTTTGGATGCCTGATCCAGTACGAAGGGATGCAATCGTTTTGCAAGAAGCTTTTAGTACCAACATTGATCTAAAAGCCGCTACAGAAGTTTTATGTTCTCGGACTCCATCGCAATTGCTACATCTTAAGCAAGTTTACCTTGGACTTTTTGGTGTTTATCTTGAACAAGACATTCAGTCCCAAACTTCGGGTGATCATGAAAAGGTATCCACCTTCCCTAGGTTTTAATTTAGTTGCTGTTTGTTTTTTTAAAAGGTAAGAAGTTAGAAGTCTGAAGTGTAATTTCATGTCTGAAAAATAAAATAAGAGGTGAATGTTACATCTCTTAAAACTTCAAAGGACAAACATTTTCTTAAAAACAAAGCGAACAGTCTTAAGTATGCAAACCTCTTAAATTTCAGACGTAAGAGGTTTTAAATGATATTCTTTTTAAAAACAAGCAACCCTTAGTTTCGGTATTTTCCAATGATTTTAGCATTACTACAACAAAATTCCATTCATAGGATGCCAAAAATGTTAACAAAAAACAGTTTTCGATTACCATTCCATTTCCCACTTGTGATTTGCATTTCGGACCTAAAGTAACAGTTTTCCTTTTTTTCTAGTATATAATATGGTTATATGGTCTGAATCATCCATCATATTTTGTTTGTTTTTACAGTTGCTTCTTGCATATTTAAGTATACCTCGCAGTGAATTCCCAGAATTCGATAGGACGATGGCGGAGCATGATGCTCAAGCCCTATACAAAGCTGGGGAAAAGAGGTGGGGAACCGACGAGTCCACTTTTAGAAGCATTTTTACCCAAAGAAGCAGGGCACACCTGGCTGGAGTCACCTCTGCCTATAAAACCATGTATGGACACTCATTAACAAAGGTATATATTATTCACTCTCAATAATACCCTAACACAACCTTCAGTATTATTTATTCACATTCAATAATGAATAATATTCGGTCTGAATAATCATGTATTACTCAAACTGCATATATATCAAGTGGTGCGTTCTCATATGAATTTTCATTTGGACATTCATATATATATATATATATATATATACATAGTTGTTGACTCGTGACTCGACTCGTGACTCGAAATCCCAAATTTCAACACGTGACTCGACTCGTGAATCGACTCGTAAGAGTCATGACACAAAAAATTACATACAAAAAATATATATATCATCATGTATTAACAAAATATAAGTTATTTACTTACTAAAATATTATAAATTTGCTAGTTATGAGTTAAATAAATGTGAGAATTGGTCATACAAATAAAAATAAAAATAAAAAGAGTTGAAAACTAAATGAAAAAAGAAAAGGAATGAGTTAAATAAGGTAGTCTGGCCATTAAATGAGGAATGATTTGAAAATTGAAATTAATAATTGTGGAAAATGTATAGACGAGAGAGATTAAAGGAATGAATTAAATATAGAAACAAAAATTAAAGCCTTAAAGGCGGAAAACCTAGGGACGACTTAGACGAGAGACAAGTCTCTAGAGAGCAACAGAGAACGGCCGGCGATGGAGGTAGAACGGCCGGCAAACTCAGGTGAGATTTGCATACTTCTTTGACTCGTACGAGTCATTATTTGACTCGACTCGGACCGAGTCATGTTAAAATCGCGAGTCAAGCAGCGAGTCTGGGCAAATAACGAGTCAGGTTACGAGTCGACTCTTTTTTATTGCTTTTTGACTCGACTCGTACGAGTCGACTCGTGACTCGTACGAGTTTAACAACTATGTATATATATAGAGGGAGGTTCAAATGTAAACTCTATATTTCGTGTAAACTATGTAAACCAATCCACACCATTGATTTTCAAAAACGTTTCCATATTTCACATTTTCATATTTCCATAATCATTGACTTACCATATATTTCACATTTCCATATTTTCTATGAATCCATATCCTCCTTTGATTTTTTTGATCAAGGGCCACGATGGATTTACATAGTTTACACGAAATATAGAGTTTACATTTGAACCTTCCTCTATATATATATATATATATATATATATATATGTTTATTTATATTTAGTGGGTATACAAGCACTAGTTTCTTGCTACATGTTATTTGCATGCAGGCTATCAAAAATGAAACGTCTGGATACTTTGAGCAAGCCCTTCTGACTATTGTACGATGTGCAGTGAATCCTGGAAAGTACTTTGCCAAGGTATTAATGTCCTTTAATTAAGTAAATTATTCATCATTGAAAACAAAAACCCTTATAACAAAATAGGTGTTCTTATAAGAGTACCAATGGATCTTTAATAATGTTATTAGGCTGAAGTTATATGAACTAATTAAAAAGTCGTATCGACCAAGTTAAACAATCTAATATTTTTATATAAACTCTTTTGAAAAATGAATTACATGTACTTTTCACAAGTAACATAAAAAGACCACTAAGGTTCACTTTTTGTGTCTTATTAAATTTCTAATATCGTTAATAGAACTTGCTTGGTCACCTAACTTCATTCTTACTGTTTTTATACAATGGCTTCATATTGGAGCATTTGGCGCACATAAATTTCCATCAAGTACTATGTCAGGCCAAAGCCTATTTTGTTGTAGTGAACTTTGCAAGCTACACTCGTATAGTAGAGGTGAGACTTTTGTTCCCCATCGTTTTAATGCACGTTGGTAATGCATGGACGATACATGAATTTAGGATATGCACGAACTCTAGTCTTCTACTCTGATCAACCAACCATTTTGTGGGGTTTCATTTCGAGTAAGGATATAACGTTAAATATATTATTCAAAACAATAGGTACTACGTAAAGCAATGCACGGCTTGGGAACTGATGATAAGACGTTGATAAGAGTAATTGTAACAAGGACGGAGATAGATATGCAGTATATAAAAGCCGAATACCATAAGAAGTACGATAGAAGTTTAAAGGATGATGTTCACTCCGAGACGTCTGGCAATTACAGAACCTTTCTACTTTCTCTCTTGGGCCCTGATTAACAACATATTTTACCTCTGTAGTTACTAAAATAAAATTGGGTTTGACACCACCAATTTCTAAATCTTCTAATTAATATATTGTTTTATAAGACTTAATCTATAAGACCAAAAAGTAAAACAACTTGTTTAAAGGTATTGTAATATGTTTATAGGACGTTTTTTTGCCATCTTAACAAGTCTTCGGGACATTTTTTTAGTACAAAGTGTTGCATTAGTTATTTTGTAAGACATTTTTAAGAAAGTGTCCGATAAACCCAACTTATTAATTATAGGACACTTGTTTTTAAAAGGCGTTTTTTCAAATAGTAACTATAAAATTAGTACGATGGTTTTTTTATTATAAAATGTCTAAAAAATTCATTATGATGCCCAAAAACGTCCTTTAAACTTATTATACACCTTTAAATAAAATGCCTTATTTTATGGTCTTATAAATTAAGTCTTATAAAACAGTTTATTAGGATGCTTGAAAATTTTTGACAAACTACAAACCCAATTTTGTTAAAGTGAGTTTTAGTAAGTTTCAGATATATAGACTCAGTTGTTGAATTCTGTAAAACTTTTTGATCTATATAATATTTATAATGTCGAAAACATTCATGCATACTCCTTAGATTTGGTTATGTTCGAACCATGAGTTCCTTGGAACCACTAGACCAATACCCATTCAAGGTATTAAGAATCTTTTAAAATCTTATCTTGGTAAGGTTTGGATAATACCTTCCCTTTTTAGGATAAAGAATATAGAGAAGCATGCATGTTGGCAAAGTCCACAAAGGTTTATTAGTTAACGTTGATCATGCGTATTAACATTTGTCCATTATTGATTTTGTCCACTATATATTGTTTCATTTTTTGTTTTTGCATTTCTAAAAGTATAATAATCAATGTTTAGATATGGTATTAGTCCACTCCTTACCGAAATTGCATTCCACACATTATAAACTAAGTACAAAAGATATGCATATTCTTTGGTTTCATTTTAACTATTACTAATAATGTATGAAAGTTCCGGTAAGTCTTTTATGGTGTTGTGCATCTTTGTATGTGTCGGAGTTTCCATTGTAGATTTGATTCTTCACACTAGTGAGAACCGCTACTATCACAATGGATACCAATGGCAGTCATTGGTTTAGCCCACAATAGAATACCTTATAAGAAGCTTTTTAGCTATTTGGTTTCTTCATCAAATTTATTCAATGCGAGAAATTATGCTTCCATAGTAGATCTGGTATTCACAGTTTTTTTGGATGATTTCCAAGATACAGTCGCTCCATCAAGTGTGAACATCCATTTGTGGAGCACATGGGCGAATTTAGGTTATGGCTAGGTAGGTCCCGGGACCTACCTAATTTTTACGTTTTTATTAGAAGTTATATAGAAAAAAAATTGGGAACCACCTTAAAAAGTTTAGAGGAACTACCTTAAAATTTTATTTCGCAGGTTAAGAAAATCAAAGACTATGATAGCATGCTGGATAACACTCCTTGTTTTGTATAGGAGGTTGCAGGTTCAAGTCTTCTTGGGCACGCTTTTATTTATAATTTTAAAATTTTTTGTTTAAGGCCCAACAATTTTAAGTTTAGCCCAAATACTAAATTTTTTGTTTAAGGCCCAACAATTTTACTGGACATTTTTTTAAAAATTTTTGTTTATGACCCAACAATTTTAAGTTTCACCCAAATACCAATCAAAAAAAAACTACGACCGGATATTGAAATGCACGTCATGACGCTTCATCTCGTTCTTTTGCCTGCCACCTGCTACTCCGAATCCTACTTGGCAAAATCGATTTCACATTTTGCAATCCGATTTCCAATTGTAGTGTCAGGCACGTTTGTCTAAAACTCAAAATCAAAACTTTAAATCTTCTTTTGTATTGATTTGCGAAGGTTTTATCTTCTCTTGAAACTTGCATACATGTTCAACAATAAAGGTGATAAAGATGAGCGAGCACAAACAACAAAATGGGTGACCGATTTTTGAGTGACTATATCTAATTTCATATATAGAAAATTTTATTTTAGAACGTATCAATAATGATATAATAATGATATGATTATGCAAATATTTCAAGGTATAAGACTTCGCTAAGTACAATTGTAAGAACTTTAATATCACCATCAGGTATATGGTGGACTTTTAATTTTAATGACCCGACCCAACAAAACTATAGTTGACATTTTTATTTTTTCTGGTTAAATTTAATTAGGGAACCACGTGATTTTTTGTTCTAGATTCGCCACTGGTGGAGCATCAACCATTTGACAACATGGGGTTATCAAATTCATCATGCCATTGCTTTGGTGCTTATTTAAGTTAATATAGACACTTAACCAATTTGCATATTTTGGTTTCTTGGTCTTTTACAACAAATCCTTTAGGTTGTCGCATATATTTTATTTTTCTTCTAACTCACCATTCAAGAAAGTAGCGTTTACATCCATTTGATGTATTTCCAAGTTATAAATGGTCGTTATTGCAATCAATGTCCTTATAGGCGTTATTCTTGTATCTCCAAGTTATAAATGGTCTTTTGCCAAGGGAAGGTATGTATCCTAGCTAACCCGAAGTCTAAGACGCAGGCTTTAAGCATATCCTCTAAGGTCTAAATAGTCCTCTCACTTTGCCCATCCGTCTGAGGATGGTAGGCTGTACTGAACTGAAGTCTGGTGCCTAGATCCTTGTGAAATTTTCCCTAGAATCGTGACGTGAACGCATGGTGAATGTCTTTATCCCTCAAATAAAAGAATGGGTTGTCCTTTGATGCCCCAAATCATTTATGATAAAGATATTTCTTGTTTTATCAGATCTCTTCAGCTACAAACTAGCATTGTTGGAAGATTGTCTAGATTAACTTCAATACAGCTTATTCACAAAGGATTGTTATTATGAAAAAAGAGTCAAAAAGAATCCTTTTGTCTGCACTACCAAAACTGTTTCCTTCAGTTACAGGATGACAAGTGTCTCATGCTACCAGTGCATGTGAGACTATAAATAGAAGATATCATACAGCTTGCTAGTTACACTTTCAAGCTCTCTCTCCTCTCTCTCTCTCTCTCTCTTTCTCTCTCTCTCTCTCTCTCTCTCTCTCTCTCTCTTTCTCTCTCTCTCTCTCTCTCTCTCTCTCTCTTGCAAAAGTTGAAATCGTCAGAGTTCTCCAAAACCCTAAAGTTCATACTTTTACTAAGTGTTTTAAAGTTGCGTTCTTTATTTTCTTTAAGTGTTTTGATTGTTCAAATAGTTGTT
This sequence comes from Centaurea solstitialis, assembly GCA_030169165.1. Taxonomy (NCBI): domain Eukaryota; kingdom Viridiplantae; phylum Streptophyta; class Magnoliopsida; order Asterales; family Asteraceae; genus Centaurea; species Centaurea solstitialis. Next base: position 15,827,073 of record CM058044.1, on the reverse strand, counting down.
AGTTGTTTGATTTCCACAACAATATATTTTTGAGTGTAGTAAGTGTAAATCTTGTTCAAGTATTTTAATAAAAGATTTTAAAAAGTATCATTCTGTGTTAAAGTTTTTTATTATTATATTCAACCCTCCTTCTATAACCATGATAGTTTAGCCTTTATATTCTTTAGACCTAACATCGTATACAACCCATCAAGCCGTATATGATCCGTTAACCCGCAAACCCGTATAGTTAAACGGATCGTGTCCGGGTTAAGCCTTCTGACCCACCAACCCTAGAATGACACGATTGCCACCCTTGCATAATATGGTTTTATATTGACTTAGATTAGGAGGTTATTAAACCCATAATTTAACATTGTAAGTTTGCAACTAGTTGGCATATGATGTTCCCTATTGAGGGTAAAGTTCGTATTTTGTTATTATATACCTTACTTTTGCTGTTTAAATGTTCTCTTATTTTAGGGTGTAGCAATACATTTTTTACGATTTTTTTATTTCTTATGCTTGTTTCAGTTTCTATATACATGGGTTCACATTCTAGTGGTTCCTCACGCGTCCTCCAATATTGACAACATTTTCTTTAACACCTCACATCTTGTCGAAGTCTCAATTTGGTCTTTTTCAAGTGTATACCACATTTTTGGATCCACATTTAATATTCTATGAAGTTGAATTCTTTTTGTGTAACAATAAACCCTAAATGATACTTCGTACCATAGTCGCAAACAAAAATGTATTTTACTAAAAGATTCCAAAAAACAAGAAAGAAAACTACAGATCTAGCAGCATCGTAGAAACAAGAAAACCTTAATGACATGGTTAACACTCATCAAGAACAATAAAAAATCTCAAAAGACCCGTTTGGTTTGCAGGAGTAGAAAGGAATGGGTTTGGAGGATTTGAATTTTAAATCCATTCTAACCATGTGTTTAGTTTGCCAGATTGTCTATATTTGAAATACTAGGATTTCATTAAAATCCCTCATACATAAGATTTTGAAATCCCAAATTCCCAATGGAGTGGCTAGGATTCTGATGGATTTATACATAATAATGTTTTAAAATATGTTAAAAATATTTATGCTCTAATAATCGCTTAATTTAATGATTTTAAGATAATCCTACTAACCAACCATACAAAAAGATTCTAAATGCTCTTAAATTCAAATACCTCCAAATCCAAATCCATTTATGAAATCCAGTCAATTGATCCATTCAACAACCAAACCGAACCTAATTAGAGTCGCTAACTAAAATGTGATACACACAACACAAAAACACATACGGTAAACAAAAAGTCAAGAAATTACCCTGCTGAAACATCGAACAACTAAGGTTAAGCTTGGTTGTGAAAATTCTCCAGTTTACCAAGAAAAATGAAAAATTTATGTTTTCTAACTCCTATGTAAATTATAAAAATGATTTTAGTGGTTTTCCAAAATTTCTAGATACATTTTCTAATTTTCTAAAATGAAACTGAAAACTCCATCATTTTAACCCAACAAATTTTCATAGAAAACTAAAAATAAAAACCAAATTCTATTTTCTAAAATTGTTTTTTTTAAATAAAGGCAGTTTTCCACGACCAAAACGCGCTATTCGCATAATAAAACAAAGTAGTCAAAACAACCCTAAAGAGAAATCACCCATGAAATGAAAAAGAAATCTTTTTACAAACCAATTTATTGTTGTCTGGTGAAAGCATGTACATATATCACCATGTATTAACATGGTTGTAACACGTGTGTTAATATGTCTTTGACAACTTGTACCAACTCCTCCTCTTTGCATCCCATCTCATGTTTCACTGTAACACAATTATTTCTTATGTTTAAAAGTTCAAACACATCTAAATTACATTCATCATTTAGAGCATCTCCACTGGGTTACACTATTTTTTACACCAAATGTTAAAAATAGTGTAAAAAGTAGTGTAAGATTTAGTGTTACTACTAAATCTTCTCCAATGGGTAACACTATTTTTTTACATCAAAAAAGTAGTGTAAAAAATAGTGTGAGAAATAGTATTACACCAAATTTGGTGTTATACTATTCATCACACTAAATTTAGTGTGAAAATTAGTGACCCTATTGGAGATGTGAATAGTAACATTTACACCAAATTTGATGTTTAGTGTAAGATTTAGTGACCCCATTGGAGATGGTCTTAGGGGTTAACACTAGTACAAAAAATGTAAAACCATCATTAAATGATCTTCTAACACATACTTTTTACGAATTGTTGACAATTTTAAAAATGGAAGAATGACAATTTTATTTATTGGATAATGAATAATTCCACCACAAAGAAATGAAAGTGGAAAGTACAAACAAAAGGGGTGGTGGCGCAGTTGGCTAGCGCGTAGGTCTCATAGCTAAGCGAGTGATCCTGAGGTCGAGAGTTCGAGCCTCTCTCACCCCAGCTCTTTTTTTTTTTTTTGTTATTATCTACAAAAGAAAAAAAACTAGTTTTTTGGTCCTATTTGGTTTGGTAAAATCTGTGAAAATAGGACCTAAACTTTAAAGTTCTAGCAACCAACTTTGTTGATATCTCCATTAAAACGAAGGACGACTAGGCGTCATGTCAGGTCTACGACGGATGACTAGGCGTCATGTCAGGTCTACGACGGATGACTAGGCGCGATTCATGGGACGGCATTGAATTAAAGAGGGGGACCACACTTAAAGCCGCCACGTGTCGCCCTCTCAGTTGCCCTCACGTTCACAACCAAAAAATGGTTCACATTTGAACTTTCCTCTATGTATATGTATAATTATTATTATATATATAAACTAATTATTTCATGTGTGTATATATAAAATATATATTATAGATTTTTTAATGATATTTAAGAAAATAGATTAACTAAACCGTCTCTCATTCTAAAGAGGATTTTTAATAGGGATGGCAAAAAACTCCGAATCCGATGGGGAAACCCGAAACCCGAAATAAATGGGGCGGGTTTGGGGACGATAAACGGGGACGGGGATGGGGAAAACCCGCTAATTTTAAACGGGGATGGGGACGGGGACGGGGGGACCAATCCCCGACCCGATTACCCGATTATATCCCCGAATATTTCCCCGATTATATCCCTATAATTATTTTTCTTTTATGATTGTTTAGTAGACAATATATTATATATAGCTAAAAGGTTTTTATGTTTGGTCATATATATAGTTTAAGATTTCAAGTGTTCTATTTTGGATGCATTTAAACTATATATAGCTAAATTATTAATATTTTGGATGCATTTCAACTTTAGGACTTTAATTTTCTTTCGAATATGTTTAGAGAATGGATTCGAGAATGTTATGTAATTTAGTATATCATTTTCCGAGACTTGTGGATTTGTGGTAAAGTTTAAACGATGACGGGGATCCCGCGGTGAAACCCGTTTAATTAACCGTTTATACTAAACGGGGATACCCGTTTCCCCGCGGGTTTCCCCGATTACCCGATGGGGATCCCCATTTAAATCCCCGCGGGTTTTTAAGCGGGGACGGGGATGGTTTTTTTAAACGGGGTCGGGGACCAATCCCCGGCCCAAACCCGCCCTGTTGCCATCCCTAATTTTTAACAAGGTTGGTTAGTAACTGGAGATCATTTTTTAACCAAAAATAAGAACCACAAGAATTATTTCTAGACCTATTAAAGCTTAGGTATCATTTTCAAAGTTTTCATGTGACCAACAAAAATTAAAGTTCACTCTTAAAAGCTATACTACCTTAGGCCACCGTAGCGCCCTCAAGTAAGGGGCTCAGGATTGGCCATGGCTTCTGTGGGTCACCGGTCTCGGGATTACTCGGAGGGTGAGGCCGTCGGGTCGCCACACCCGACGGGTTCCTCCTCTCTCTCTCTCTCTCTCTTCCCCTTTCTTTCTCTCTCTCTTATATTAAATATACATATATATATATATTAAAATAATCAAAAAAAAAGATTAAGTTAGTTTAGGATAGTGATACTCTACTTTATGGTAAGAAGAGTAGGAAAGAAAAAAAACCGATGTAACACTAAGGTACTCATGGTCTTAGAATTGTATTTGCCTATGTTGTACTCATGGTCTTTTTAGATCTTTATTGTTCAAATAACTTTATCTCTAACATGTTCTTTATAATTTTTTTAAAATAAAAAATTAAAATCTCTAAATAAAACTGTATTAACACTCTAATAGATTATCTATTTTAAAGACTTCAACATTAACTATATTATTAATTATATAACTTTATTATTTTAATGCATTTTATTTAAAGAAAATTATATAAAATAATAAAAGTTTAATATTATTGGTGGAAATGAAATAAAATAATAATTTATCTCAACTCAAACCAAGTCTTAAAAAAATCTCTAAGCTTCAAACTTTTTCTTGTTTTCTCTATTTTAAAGAACATTATAGGTAAGTTGTTAGAGCAAAATATAGAACAAAACCTTCATTTTCTCTATCTAAGAGAACTTGTTTGCTCTTATGCTCTCATGGACATCAATTTCGTTATTTTTCTTTGAAATCTACCTTGGGTTGTCTTAAAGAGCAGGGACGGAGCCATAACACTTTTCAAACGATGACACCATGTAATTAAGTTTTTGGTTGATTTCGAGAGATGTTTTGGGTTGATTTCCATGTTAAAAAGCGTTTTAAGTTTGGTCACAAAAGCATGCTTGCTATTCTTTCCAAACAAGACATTCTAGTTATAACTACGGATAGGGGGTGTAAACGAGCTGAGTCAAGTCGAACTCAATTAACTTTTTCAATGTAGGGCTCGAGCTCGAATGTTTTTTTGAGTTAACGAGCTCCATACTCATTTATGGAAAGCACAGTTGATTAACTTGTTTAATGGCTTGAGCTCAATAATTTTTTCCTTGCATGATTAATAAATATATAGCATGTTTGGCTAAAAAAGGGTACTATTAACTTGATCAATTGGCTCGTTTGTCTTCGAAATTTACTCGAGCTAAAAAACTATTAGACTCAAGCTATGAGATCAAACTCGAATAGCTTAATAAAGGCTTGACTCATGTACACCCCTGATTGTAACTGTAGATGCACTAGGACTGAAACTTCCAAACTCACGCAATCAAATATTAAAATAAAAAATGTGGATTTGAGTACATTCTTTTAAAACCTCTTGATTCCAAGGAATGCAAAGGATTTAATTTTGGGATTCAGGAGAAATACGATAATTGGATTAGGTAAAGTGTTAATTTCATCCCGACCACCTTGATTGATCTAAAAACCTCAAGTATATATAATAAGTAGACCCTAAAGACGGAGACTTATCAAGCCCAAAACTCCCCAAACTCCCTTCCTACCATCCAAGCCATGGAAGGGGAGCCACCTTAGCACCAGAAGATGCATTGGCAGACAGCAGTGGCACCCCCTCACCTTTTTAATTCTTTAATGTATTAACTTTAAGGTCCAAAGTGTTATGGGTTGGGCCCCTTGGTATAATATTCCCTGGCTTTATGTATTAATTGTTTTACTCTGCATCGAGTATGGACACTTTAATAGAAATGAAAATAAAACATTTGTTTGTATAAATATAGACATAGTTATGTTGTTTAGGTCACTGATTCTTAAACAAAAAATCTTTTTGTGTATTTTTGGTTGCTATAAATGAGTTTTTCGGATGCAAAAAATGGAAGTATATAGTTATATGCATGGCTTATCTGAAGCTTTTTCCTAACTAGCAGCCTGTATAAATATAAAAAATATATATAAGCATGGTTAAACAAGTAAATGCAAAGTACATAGAGAGGGATCTTACCCCAAGGAAGAATAGGAAACTCCCATGTTTGTTTAGGAACAGTAATAACATACGAGGCAACCTGCAGGAACAGAGAGCACTTTCAAAGATGAATAAAACCAATTCTGATTGGTGGAAAGGGGTTAACACGGTTAATACAAAAAGGCTGTGAACTGAATTTTCATTGCGAACGTGAGGCCAGCTGAGAACGCGCCATGTGGCATGTGCAGTCTGAATAATCATGTATTATGCAGACTGCATAACACAGCACAGCACTCAGTATTATGCACACTAAATAACACTGAATGTTGTGTTATGCAGTTTGCATAATACTGAGTCATGTGTTATGTAGTCTGCATAATACATGATTATTCACACTGCATATGCCACGTGGTGCGCTCTCATTTGTTTCTCACGTTCTCTTAAAATTTATGTTTCTCATTTGAGCCTTTCTCTCTCTCTCTCTCTCTCTCTCTCTCTCTCTCTCTCTACATATATATATATATATGAATTTGTGGGAACATACCAAGATTGATGCTGCTAGAGAACGGGGAGAAGCATAAAGAGCTGATGTTTCCTCCTTTTCATACAGAAGATCCATAATGTCCATGCATACTTCAAAATTCAAATGGTACCCGACTGTTGCAACTTCCCTATTCTCACATAAGGACCAAATATAATGAGAAACTAATTAATTAGCATAAACCAAACAATGGTAAACATGTAATGGGATGCATATATTGGTACTTACTTTAAGTGAATAACCAAGTCCTCAAGGAACCAGTAGGCAATGTTTAATGTACCAATCTCAAAATCCAATACCTTCATGAAGATCATCTCCTGCACAGTCTCTTCATCAATCATTATGAAAATAAGAAAACAGACCTTGGCCTCTACCCCAAAGAACAAAGCGGTTGTTTCCCTGAAGAGCCTGCCTTGTGCAACAGCGTTAGCAAAACGGAAGGAAAAGGAAGAACAAAAGGAAAAAAGAAAAGCAGCAAAGCAGCAAAGGATAAGCTTATAATGAAACATATATCATATATATAGGGGCGGCTTCAAATTAAAACTCATTTTTCATTGTGAACGTAAGGACAACCGAGAGAGCGACATGTGTCTCATTCAGCCTGAATAATACAGGATTATTTAGACTGAATGGTCATGCATTATTCATGATGAATAATGTATCTGCTGAATGGGACAAGTGGCGTGCTCTCAGTTGATACACATTCACAACGAAAGACGAGTTTTCAGCCAAGCTTTCGTCTCTCTCTCTCTCTCTCTCTCTCTCTCTCTCTCTCTATATATATATATATATATATATATTGTCTCCAGGAGAAGAATGTCAAAAAAAAAAAAACTTGCTTACTGCATCCGCAAAATCTCTAGTTGTATAATGCTGCTGCTCAATTGTCTTGTCAGCCATAGTTTTCAACTTTGTCACAGATAAGGGGTGAGAATCATGTATCTACCGGGGTTTGAATTCATAAGGTGTTAGAAAAATGCCATTGATAGTCAAAAACCATACTTTCAGGTGATATCTTACATACCTTGCTTGAGATCCATATTGAAATAAGAGCAAACAGCTGGAGATTGCTTTCTCTTACTGGTTGTAAAAGCCAGTGTCCTAAACTGTCCTGTTTAAATCTTTGCAAGCCAAACTAAAACCATTATACAACCCATCAATTCATATAAAAAAGAAACCCCAAGGGCCATCTCTAAAACATAGAAGCATTCACTTTCCATGTTTTATTTGATTATCTTCTAAAATCGATGGTTGGGTAACAGTGAGAAGTTGAGTTAACAGTGAGAAGCTTGAGAAGCGATATCAACCGTTAGATGAGAAATAGACAGAGATTAGAATGTGATGCACCAGATCAATTCTCTTCTAAGCCGCAATCCATGGGAGGGCTTGAGATATAAAAAAAATCAATGGTTCAAATCCACTTCTCATGCTTCTTCTCACCGTCAACTCAACTTCCCACACAATCCTTTGCCCTAAAATCGAATATGCAGCATCATATAACTTCAGAAACAAAATATGAAATCCCTCTATGCCTACTGCAGACACTTTCAAGAATAATGAACATTCCTCTCTGCAGACAACAGCTGGCCCTTATCAAAAATGTTGATGACCAACTGTATATAATTGTGCTCGATGGTGGATGGGTGGTATTAGTGTTCCTAAAATCGATGGTTGGGTTCCAGTGAGAAGTTGAGTGAATGGTGAGAAGCGATATCAACCGTTTGGGAGGGCATGAGATTAAAAGAAATCAATGGTTCAGATCACCTTCTCACTGTTAACTCAACTTCTTACACAATCCTTCGCCCTAAAATCGAATATGCAGCATGGTATAACTTCAGAAACAGAATATGGAATCCCTCTATGCCTACTGCAGACACTTTAAAGAATAATGAACATTCCTCTCTGCAGACAACAGCTGGCCCTTATCAAAAATGTTGATGACTGACTTTATATAATAGTGCTCGATGGTGGATTGGTGGTATCAGTGTTCCTAATGGATCGTCAAACTGTAAATAACTGTCAAACACCATGCTCTTAACCATGAGGGCTTCACAAAGAGTAGTATCAACCTGAAATGAAAAAGTGTTGCATCTTTTTGGGGGAAGAAAGAGTACTCAACATGTGTGCTCTTTTTAAAACTGCAAGAGGCCTATGAATGCTTTTGGATTACCACGAAACTATGAAAAAGCTTCCCTAAGTAACAAGGGAGAGGCGGCGCCTCAGATGCGTTTTTCTAGCGCCTCGCCTCGAGGCGCGCCTCGAGGCGTCCGCCTCAAACGCTTTTGAAAACCATGGTAACAGTTTGTTTGTTAGCAACTTAATAAGCTTAACGGGGCTCTCAGCTTATTCGATCAGCTACATGACTGTTTGGTAGTGGCTTAATGATATAGAAAGTGGTTTATTCAGTAAGCTTTTGGAGAGGAGCTTATGCAGAAAGCCAAGTTTTTTTTCAAACACGTCTATCCCAAATAAAAAACTCACTCCCTTCCATCTATGAAAAATACCTCCCAAACAAAAACCTTTTCAATCTATACAGAGAGATTAATACACACAGACAGCTTTATCCATACAGGACTTTATGGAAAACCAACCAAACAGCCCTTAAAGCAAGTTCTGTTAGAGTACTAATTTATAAATAAGACAGGTAAGCCAGGGGTTACGCAGAAGAATAACCTTCTGAAATAATTTTTTTAAAATGATGACTTACAGATTTTGAGGCATTCTAGTGCTAGGAAGAGCCATTCTACTATTAGGCAGAGGCATTCTTAAATCAGTCAGAAGGTCATGCATTTAAAATCATCAATCAAAACTACCATTCTTATCTTGATTAAGTATGCACCATATTTCTTTAGACCTCTATATCTAGTGTCCCTAATCCCAGCCCTATATATACAAGCTCTCTGCAAAATTTCTACCCAATCCATATGTCCACCACATGGTCATAAAATTACATCATATCAGAAGGAAACTTAACATTATTTTCCTTTGGTTTACTTTCCTTCCTCTCCTAAAAAAGTTTTGAGAACATGAGTATTTTTTACTTTCCTCCCCTTCCTTTCCTTTCCTTGGGAAAATTAGTTTCCAAAATACAGTGTAAGAGAGTAGCAACAATCTGTATGCGTTGAAGTAAGTATACAAATATGTATACACCGAATGTCATCTACTTACGTTAAATAGACCCCCATAACAAAATTTCAACTGCCATAGCAAAATGTTACTTATCACCATGTCGCCTAACAGGGTAACATATTTGATCTTCTACATCTACTAATGAATACCAGCCTATCCACGACGATTTTTGTGTCAATAGCAATGAACCTTTAACACCAAACTAGCTGGGGATAGACTAAAATATTGAACCAAAACGAATTTTAAGACGTGGAGGCCCTTCCTTAGATCAATGGCAGTAAATTACTTAGAATCTATTTACACAATTTTGGAAGCAATATATATAGCCATTATATTTCACAAGAGATAATGACTTCCATTATAACTCTCATCATGAATCATTGACGATTACACAAACTATGTCAACTATTACAAGGAATCAAATCCAGTACTTAAAGTCACGTAACTTTGAACTTTCTCCAGCTAGGGTTTAATATGATCACAAATTGACGATGAAGAACTACACATAGAGCTCAAAATTAACTTGTTTTACATGCAGAGGAAAATATAAACGACCTGGAGGAGATGATGATCTTTGGGTAGAATCGTTCAGCAAAGATGGATAATCCAGCGTACTTAACGATCGGAGAAACTTCAAGTTGCTGTTTGTTTGTTTGATTGGATCAAGTCAAGATATATTTGAATTCATGAATTAAAATTGAGAAATAGAAAGGAAAAATGGCGATATGATTACTTGAGCGGATTGGATGAGGAAATCTAGGACTGGACTTCGCACAGTGGAGCACAATTCGTTGGCCATGATTTTGGTGTTGGAATGGAGAAAATGGATATTGGAATTGGAATTGGAAGGAAACTCAAATGCATTTGGGAGCATGTACCGTACGTACTCGGTACTCCCATCAAAATCAAAATTCGCATTGTTTATTGTATTTTACTCAAATATCACTAGCTTCGTATTTATTTTTAATACCTAACTAAAACAACATAAAATAAACGTTTTTTTAACGTCAAATTAACATATACATACGTTTCAGCGGTATCGAGCTTCTTTACGGATAATTTCTTTAATCCGCTGCGATCGGGGCCAACTTATGGCTGAAACCAACCGGCAGATTTTTAGGGGCCCTATGAACAACCCAAACCAGTCCCCAAAGAACTAGATCCAAAGTCTGGATATCTCAAGAAAAGTGTCGCCCGTGGAAATCGAACCCTGGTAATGTGGCTTTAACCTCACACCGCAAGAATGTTACCTATCCAACCGAGCTAGCCTCCTTAGATAAAATAAATTAAATGGTCGTTTATTTAAACTCTTATGAGGTAAATTTTTACCGGTTGATTAAACACTATAACCTATCGTATCAGACAACATTTTAGTCTCTCAAAACAATATTGTATGCAACAATTTACCCGATAAGCGTTTACAGGTTAAGAGTTGTAAATCTCATTTAACGGATAAGACTATTGGTTCATGTCATCTCTATTACAAGTAAGATTCTAGTTCTCATCATGTTAGAGGCATCTAAGTTTATTTGAATTCTTTATATAAAAATAAAAAAGTGAACCCAGATTTGCTAGAGGCATCTAGATTTTTCATTTTATTCTTGGGCTTGGGCTTGGGCTTGGGCCTAGGCCTATCCTAGAGCTGGTTAGAGCTGGTTCCAAAACTAAAGAATAACCAAATTATATATCCATACATTTGGCAAGAAAAAATACGAGATTGACATTAAAAGTTGATTAAATTACAATTTTACCATCACTTCAATAAAATAACTTATATATCTAACATATGTGAGGGAAAACTTATTAAAAAATATATATAAGAGTAAAGTTTTCGTCCTCTGATTTTATATGAAAAATAATAAAATAATAAACTAAAGAGTTAATTACATATTTGGTCCATGTGGTTTGGTAGTTTTAACACTCTAGGTCCATTTTTAAAATAATTATGGATATGGTACCTGTGGTTTACATTTTATAACGCTTTGGGTCCATAGTTTCTAACTCCGTTAAAAATATCTGTTAAGTAGATTAACTACAAGGGTAAACTTATGGATAAGTTACATTTTTAAAATAACTTATATATCTAACATATGCTTTAAATACTTTTAACTTATTATCGTAATACTTTGCCTTTGTTTGAAGTTTGGCGTTTGGAAGCCATGGAAAAACAAGGGTTGGAGAGACCGATGAAAAAAACGAGAGACCGACCGGGTTGGAGACACCGATTGAAAATAAAGGAAGAGCGATGGCTGCCAGTGATACGAAGAGACCGATTGAACAGCGATGGCTGCCGGTTGGTTTTTTCTTTTTCTTTTCAATGGAAAGCGGCAGTGATAATCAAGAAATTTAAAAACCACAAAATATATAAAAAGTTCAAATACAACTTGCTTTGTATAAAGACTCAGTAGAAGGTATATAAGAACCTCAATTGTTATATTTGCTCTTGCTACAATATTGACATCTCAACAAAGAATTTCAAGAAAGGGTTCTTACAAAATTACTTTCCATATTTTAAATTTATAAAATAATTAAGAAATAATTAAAATAATAAATGAAATGATAACATAAAAGGAAAATATATACAAGAACCCGGGTTCTTGTTCAAGCACCTGGTTCCAATAACCTGTGACTGGACAAAAACCGACAAAAACTTCTATCCCACAATGCAGGTTCCTATATAAACCTCAAGAAGAACCCCAAGAAACCTCAAGAAGAACCCCAAGAGAAACTTCGATTGTGGATGCTTTAAATAATTTTAACTTATTATCTTATTACTTAGGCTATGTTTGGTAAACTTTTAACCTCTATGTTTACTTTTAAATACTTTCAAGCACCTGGTTCCAATAACCTGTGACCAAATTATATATCCATACATTTGGCAAGGAAAAATACGAGATTGACATTAAAAGTTGATTAAATTACAATTTTACCATCACTTTAATAAAATAACTTATATATCTAACATATGTGAGGGAAAACTTATTAAAAAATATATATAAGAGTAAACTTTTCGTCCTCTGATTTTATATGAAAAAATAATAAAATAATAAACCAAAGAGTTAATTACATATTTGGTCCCTGTGGTTTGGTAGTTTTAACACTCTAGGTCCATTTATAAAATAATTATGGATATGGTACCTGTGGTTTACATTTTATAACGCTTTGGGTCCATAGTTTCTAACTCCGTTAAAAATATATGTTAAGTAGATTAACTACAAGGGTATTTTGGTCATTTCATTTAAATTTCAATTTTAGAACTAAAATAAAAAATAACAATAAAGTATGGTCATCTTCTCCAACACAACACCACCACCCACCGCCATCCACCACTACAACCATCACCACCACTCACCACCAACCACTACCAACCACTGCTACCACCATCACCACCAGCCAAAACGAAAACTATATCAATATTCAAAACCAAAAAACTTAAATATGGATCCAATGAACATTTATTATAATTCGTGTACAAGAAAAAAAAATGACACTTAAAAATAAACATTGGCGTGAGGCGAAATGTCTGAATGAGCGACGCCTGCGAGAGGTTGGTCTTCGTCTAGACATAGCTCGTCTAGAAATGAAGCATAGTCTCCTGCAATGTTAGGGAGATTCTCAATCTCGGGTAATAGGCCGTGAGTATGTGGTGGAGGAGGAAGTCCTCAGAGAGCAGAGAAGTCCGAGATAACATCAACGTCGTGTAGAGACTCCGAGATAACATCAACGGTGTGTAGAGACTCCGAGTGTACATCAGTGTCCTGTTGGGAGGGCACTGAGGAGGTGGTGAGGTGTGTAGAAGATGTCATGGGCTCGGTAGGACCGATGTCAACAGCCTTGGATTGGTGAGCCTTATTGGCTGCAGATGTGTTTTTAGCTCTTTTATCCTTCTTAGAGGAAGAACCAAGAGTCGGTAAGCGTGAGCAGCGTCTCCGCTTACTCTTAGAAGGTTGTGAAGGACGGGTAGACTCTAACGAGAGCTCACCCCATGTTAGATCAGGAGAGGTAGCAAAAGAAACCATGCTTGTGGGAAGCGGATGCTCGTGTGGCTTCTTTGCCTTTTTTAGCATCACGATGCCAACTTTAGAGACTTTAAGGTCATAAAAAGCATCGTCAGTTGGTAGAAGTGAGCCAAGCTTATCAGCGATCAACATTGAGATAAATCTTACAAATGGAACTGAATGTGACTCGAAAGGGCCCATCTTTTTCACCATTTGACCAAAAAAATACGCAGCAAAATCAATTTTTCGTTGAAAAATAAGGGTGTGGGCTAGTTGCGTAACCGGAGCATGAGCCTGATCCGTACCACCAGTTTTGGAGCTCAAGCAGTGAATAAGATATGAGAAAAGGGAGTGCCAACCACCACCCATGTAGGTTCTATATAAAGCACTATGACCTTCGACTTTCGGGTCAGACACATATCCCATAATTGATTTAACAGCATCCGAATCATCCTCGGAAACTATATTCTGATAAGGAGAATAAGTAGGAAGATCCAAAACCCTTCTCAAGTCATCAACCGTAAACGATACATCTCCTTTAGAGAGAACCGAGGCATGAATTGTTCTAGAGGTCTGGCGTACTTGCAACTAGCCCAAAATGGAAAAAAATCGCCTGTAACAAACCTCCCTATACCAACCCTATCCACCACTAACAAATTGACAACTCATCCCATTAAATTTTTTTTTAATTTGATAAATTCAATTAAGGGAACTCCTCTTCTCCGTTAACCCCTCTCTCTCTCTCTCCAATCCTATTAAAAATTTAAAGATTATCTTTTATTTTCTATTAAATATCTCCTCCAATAAATTAACCCCTACATATTATTTATTTTTAACATTTTCCTTTTTATTTTCCTTCTTATACGAATTATTTCTCAAATTATTTATATATGTTATAACTTTAAATATGTACTTCATTTTTTTTCATTCCTTTCAATGACGTTTTTTATTTTATATTAGTAGTAATTTAATTATTTGTAAACTAAATTTAATAATTTATTTTATTTAAAATTATTTCTCAAATAAGTTTTATCTTCTCTATCGTAATTCTTCAATGATATATTTCTATCTTTATTCTATGATTTTTACAGATTTCTCTTCTTTTGATTTAAGATGATGAATATTGATACGAATAGTGTGGAAGGACAATCCAACGAGATGATTAGGGAAGACGAAGAGGCTCCCGTTGACGATGCAGTCAAAAAACAGATTCATTACAACATTCCTGAAGAAGATATACCAAAGGTTAGTATGGAATTTGAAACTCAAGAACAAGCTTATGACTTCTATAATCTTTATGGTTATAAAGTTGGCTTTAGCATACGAAGAAGTAGAGGTTATAAAGACAATAAAGATGGAAAAATAAAAAGTAGAATATTTTGTTGTTCATGTGATGGCTTTCGTGGAAAAGATAAATGATATGATAATGTGAAATGTCATCGTGCTGAAACAAGGTTTGGTTGTTTAGCGATGATGAAGATAAAACATCATGAATATGGAAAATATAAAGTTGTTGAGTTTAAAGCAGAGCATACACATGTGACTGCAAGTCCCGATACGAGCCACTTACATAGGTCACAAAGAAGAATAACACCTGCTCAAGCATCTGAAATTGTATTGGCTGAGAATTCTGGAATTGCCCCTAAAGCTAGTGTAGAACTAATGATTAGACGAGCCGGTGGACATTAAAATCTTGGATTTATTTTGGATGATTGTAGAAACTATTTACGCACCAAAAGAACGGTTCAAATGTGTGTAGGGGATACAGGTGGTGTGCTTGAATATCTTCAGGAAAAGAAATCAAAAGACCCTAACTTTTTTTATGCTCTGCAAGCTGATAAAGATGATCTGATAACAAATATATTTTGGGCAGATGCACAAATGAAGTCATCATATTATAACTTTGGTGATGTTGTTTGCTTTGACACAACCTACAGGAAAAATAAGGATTGTCGGCCTTTTGCTATGTTTGTCGGGGTAAATCATCACAAGCAAACCACTGTATTCGGGGCTGCATTGTTATATGATGAAACTGCTGAAACTTTTATATGGTTATTTGACACTTTTGTAGCATCAATGTCAGGAAAAAAACCAAAAACAATCCTAACTGATCAAGATGCAGCAATGGCAAAAGCATTAAAATCCCAATGGCCTAAAACTTATCATCGATTATGTATTTGGCATATTTATCAAAATGCAGCAAAACTCTTGAGCAGTGTGTTTGAAAGATTTCGTGAATTTGCAACTGATTTTGCTAACTGCGTATATGAATACGATGAAGAATGTGAATTCATTGATGCGTGGGGGAATATGCTTAGAAAATATAATCTTGAAAATAATGATTGGTTGGCTCAACAATTCAATTTGAAAGAGAAATGGGCTTTAGTTTATGGAAGGGAGACTTTTTGTGCAAACATGACTACTACTCAACGGAGTGAAAGCATGAATAATCAGCTTAAAAAGTATGTTAGCTATCAACAGTCAATGTTGCGTTTTCTAGAAAATTTTGACAGGTTGATCGTGGATCGTCGTTATGAAGAGCTAAAAGCAGACTTCAGAGTAAGTCAACGTAATTTAGCACCATCTCTTCCTGTTGAAATTTTAAAGCATGCAGCAACTTTGTATACCCCTGCAGTATTGAGAATGTTCGAGGTTGAATTTTCAAAAGCTTATAATTGTGCTATGGAAGTGTGTACCGATCTAGGAGCAAAAGTGGAAGAGTATAAACTTACTCTTAACGGTAAACATTTCCATCATAAAGTTAAATATGACCCGGCAGCCAATACAGTGATATGTAGTTGCAAAAAGTTTCAGTTTGCAGGAATATTATGCTCACATATTCTCAAGGTATTTTCCTTCCGTAATGTCGTGAAGATACCTTCTGAATACATTTTAAAAAGATGGACAAAGCATGCTAAGATGGGAGCTACAAGTAATACATGTGAGATTCAAGAAGGTGATGATCCTAAAGCATGTTTGGCACTGCGTTATCAAGATTTGTCCAAATCTTTCACTCATATTGTAACAAGAGCATCAGAAACTGAAAGAGCCTACAAAGTTGCTAGAGAAGGCTTTCAAAGAATTTGGGATGATGTTAATGCATGTTTGAGGGAAGATAGAGTCGAAGGTGGTGAGAAGAGTAATGCTACTACTGAAATAAATACAGCAGCAAAAGGTATAAAAACAAATAACAAGAGAATGTGTAGTAGCTCTTCGCGTCCAAAGAATGCTCTTGAGAAGACTCGTAAGAAAAGTAAAGCTTCCAAAAAGAATTTGTCTACGCCAGAGGTTAGATTTTTTTTCTCTTACTTTTTTTAACGTATATTTTCTTTAGAATGTGTTGATAAAATTAACATTTATTTATTTTTGTAGGTTTCACAAGATTTTAACAGGGAGCAAGTTAATTATATGTTAAATTCTCAACCGGATTTGTCATATTCCACAAGACCATTTAATCTTGACCAAGTAATATATTGGTTACTTTATAATCTTACTTTTATCAAGAGTTATGTTTATAAATGAATGATATAAGTACATACATAACTTTTTTTTACAGATTGCCATGATACCTGAAAATCCAAGTATAAGGAGTACAAATGGATCACTCTTACAAACTGAATCTACACAAGAGGTTGGGGATTTTTTTCTCTCTTGAGTTCATGTTTTTAACTAGAATGATTTTGCAATATATACAATCTTAGTAGGTATTACATGAGTTTAATAATGACAATGTACAAGTCCATAGTTATATGTCATTATGCCAAACAAAATTTTCATATTTTATAACACCATTTACTTTTTACCATATATTTTTTTTATATTTTTCTATTTAATAATCTTTATTTTGAATTATGTTTATAACTATATGTTGTATTTTTGTTACAGATTGACATGATACCTGAAAATTCAACTAAAAGAACAAGTATGACTGGCTTACTCTTACAAGTTGAATCTGGATGTGATGGCAGTCAATTTTTTCAAGGATTCATAAAGATTGGGTGTTATTAATCTTTCAAGAATAAAATAGATTGACATGTTTGGAATTTACTGATTATGTCAAATAATAATTAAATTTGTTATGCTAAATTGGTTGGCTTATTTTGAATTTGGCTACTATGTCAAATATTGGTTATGCTTATTGTTTATGTAAAAAATTACACAACTCGATGTCGAACAAAACTTGTGTGAGGCTTAACCGTCGAGAGAAAGAAATTACAATCAATGATAAGTGCGGAAAAGTAAAATGAGACAAATAATTTGATGACGCAGGAAAAACCTCACGACGGAGGAAAAAACCTGCGGTCGACCTAAAAGATAAGTCGACAGAACACTATGATCACCAATCAGGGGTGATGTCCTTCAAGTATACAGCTTTGATCGTACGATTACAACTGAGAAAACTATGAAATCGAATGTAAATTACAGATGATTCGCTAGAATAATGATTATAGAACTTGTGAGCTTCGGGTAGAACTTCGTGTCCCGAAATACTGACTTGATCCTTCTTATATAGTAGCTTGAAAATAACGGTCCAACGGTATTGTGGCTCATCAATGATTGAATTGTAACCGTCCAACGTTATTGTCTTCAATTAATGCTCGGAGAGTAACTGTCCAACGGTACTGCTGAGAATTAATGTCCAGATTGTAACCGCTGCTAGAATCTTGTTTGTAACGGTCGTTCTTTGATGCTGTCGAACGATACATAACTTACGACTTGTTCGATGTAGTGATGATCTTCGACAAGCATAGCATAGTACTCAATTTCCGATTTCCTCAAAGGTGGACAATTGTTGGATATTATAATCAGCTTGCCTGCATAAAGGATATAAACTTCATATATTTATTCGTTAGTATCGTCGTACGTTCATTGTCGTTATCGTTCGACTTATCCGATGTATTCGTTCGATGTTTAATGATCTTTGTTCGATAGTTCTTTTAGGCTTTATTTCAGGACCTTATCTTAATACAGGACTATCGTCCTAATATTTATCTTATGACTATAATCGATTGTCGTGCGATCGTAGGTTTTTACCCTAACAATTTGCCCCCAAGATTTAGAGAATAATTCTATTTTATCTAAATCTTTAATTCGCTGGTCAAAGAGTAAAAATACGTTGTCTAACGGTCGAATAGACGTTTGGAAATATAGCCGTTATCTAGCCGTTAGCCTGAACGCGTGTCTTCTAACGGTTATCTGGCGACGCGTGGCACGATTATCCC
The DNA here is from genome assembly GCA_030169165.1 of Centaurea solstitialis. Classification (NCBI taxonomy): domain Eukaryota; kingdom Viridiplantae; phylum Streptophyta; class Magnoliopsida; order Asterales; family Asteraceae; genus Centaurea; species Centaurea solstitialis. Next base: position 15,808,460 of record CM058044.1, on the reverse strand, counting down.
TGATGACTCATTTGATTCAGTTACTATAAATAAGGCGTTTGATAATTAGAAAAGATTTTACAAATCTTCTTAATTTCCAAATCGATTTTGCGAGATCGTAGTCTGACCTTATTTTCGGCAAATATTTCGTGCGACTAGGCTTTTATAAGGTACTTTCTCCTCTTTGTTTCATGCGTTTGAAGTCTTTAGCGAAGAAGAGTAATAGAGGTTTAGAAAACTTTAGGTTTACTCGTCTAAAAAATAGTTTAAACCGATTAGATTTCATCATGTCGTCGGAGGTTAAGAGTTCGATCGCTGAGAGCTTAGAAGTAGGAGAATTAAGAGAATTAGCTGGGTTACCAGAGAATGCCTTTGTGAGGGTGGCCGGAGAGATCCGTCCAGCGGATGCTCCAAAGGGTTTCTTTGCTCTTTTTGAGTATCCGTTCAAAGTCGGATTTCGATGGCCATATTCTCCTTTGGCAAGAGCTTTTATGACTCGTTTTGACGTGTCTCCGGGACAGCTAATGCCCCAATTCTGGCGAGTCATCTTGGTGATCGAACGGGTGACCAAAGATTGGGGTCGTCGTGCGTTCTCTGTGGATGACCTTCTCTCTGCTTACAACGTGACTAAACTGCCCTACAACCGTTATGGGTTGTTCCCTAAGGGTAGGAATGACACCATGCTCGTTCATCGCACACAAGTGAATGATCGAGGGTGGAAGTCTCGTTACGTCTTCGTCCAGACGTCTTCGGTCTCCGACGAGTCTTGGGTTGTTCCTGAATGGAACTCGAATGGTAATTTAGGCGTCTATCTTTATTTTTATACGTTTTTTACATGATTTTGATGACTAATCGCCTGTTTTCTTGCAGTTGTTAACTTCACGTTTGAGACGACTGAAGAGTCCAGCGAGTTGATCTCACACTTTCTGAGTTATAGTGTGACGGATCGTACGTATAGAACGTCGAAGGGCGGCGAAGAGAGCGACATTGAGCCTGAAGTGCAAATCATCGAGGAGAAAGATATGGAAGGTAAACATCGTACGTCAATATCTTGGTTTGTATTAGTTTTGTTTGATTTTAACTTTGTTTTTCTGTGTAGGTTCAGCTTCCAAGAAGGCGTCGACGATGGAAGCAGCTGCTCGTGCTGCCAAAAGAAAAGCTGCCGCCCAGGAGGTTCAAGTGGCTAAACGTACGAGATCGTCGTACGTTCCTGTGGATACCCCACCTAAGGATGCCAAGCGAAAGGCTGAAGGTGGTATAGAGGCTATTCCTGTTAGCTTCGCCCCACCTGCAAAGGGGGAGGGTGCATCGAGTCAGCCTGCGTCGAAGGTCGACAAGGGCAAGGGGGTTGAGGGACCTGGTCTTACGACCATGACGATCCAGATACCCTCTGACTTCATGGTGGATGACGTTATTAGGACGGCGGCCACTTTCCCTGTTCTGGAGCAGTTTCACGTCCCTGCTCAGAAGGCACGCATGGAGGAAGCCGACATCGAAGACCTGGACGCCTCCATTGCGGGTATCTCCTTCTTGGTAAGTCCCTGTCATACGATTTCACTTTTATTTTTCGTGTACAGCTTCTAATCCTTTTTTCTTTTGTACCTGTAGGCTCTCCAAACCAGTCTTAGCCTCCATACTCGGATGTCTAAGATCAAAGAGGAGTTGGCGTCGAACCAGAACGATGCCAAGGTGGCTAGGAAAGAGGCCGATAAGGCCAAAAAGAAGCTGGTCCAACTGACCGACGAGGTTAATGCCAAGTCGGTTCAGATTGGGGACCTGGAATCTAAGCTGGAACTCAGCGAACAGTTTCAGGTCCAACAGCGAGAACGGCTGAAGTTGGCCTTGGACCACACCAAGGAGCTGGAGAAAGAGCTATTGGTCGTTCGACGGGAGAAAGCTGAGAGGGAAGAAGCTCTATCGTCCAAGATCCAAGAATTGGAAGAGGACGCTGCCTTGGTTCGCGTGGTCGCACGTACTGCGGTCATGCGTCGAGTAGCCGCTGGGACTATCACCTCTCAGATGGCAAAGGACGAGGTAGCCTCTTTCGTTCAGGTGATGGGCTCTGAAGACCTTCTTGACGAGGAGGATCTAAAAAGCCTGGACGAAGAGAAGCCTGCGGATGTCGAGGAAGTAGGTGTCGAGGAGGAGGTTCCTGGAACCTCTGGATCCGTTCCTGCACATCCTTTGGAGACTGAAGAGGTTCCTGCTGCAGATCCACCTTCCACCGATGCTCCCTTAGAATAGTTTTCTTTTTGTAATCGTAAAAAATTTTTTGTATTCTGCCGTTTTTAGGCAAAAAATGTTTAATGAATGAAATTTTGTTTAAATAACGTGTGTTTTAACTTATCATTCGATGTGTTATTATAACTTTTATCATGCGTTTTAGCTCGTGTCGTGCGTTTTAGCTTGTATCGTGCGTTTTTAGCTTTTACCTTGCGTTTTAGCCTGTATCGTGCGTTTTAGCTTTTATTTTTGCATGCATTTGTTTTAAAGTCCTTAGACTTGATTTAGAAACGTTTCTTTTGTACTCATGAGAGTATTCGTGCGACTGGCGAGTTGACTTGCGCTCTTGCGACATAATCGTGCGTTACAGCGTTTTTCTTGCGATCCATGCGATTTTTGTCATGCGATTTCTGCGATTAGCATGCATTTAAGTCGTGCGATACTTGCGTTAATCGTGCGATCCATGCGATTTATCGTGCGATACCTGCGAAAAAGGATGACTAAGGGGTGGCCGTTGGCTTAGCCAACGGCGCTCCGATGCTTAAGTCAGTAATGGATGAGGAATAAATCGTATGTAAATAGGTTTAGAAATAATACCTTTTGAGGTGATGGGCGTTCCAGCTTCGTGGGATTTCCATACCTTCCATAGTCGTAAGTCTGTATGCTCCATTTCCGATGACCTTGGAAATTATGTAAGGTCCTTCCCATTTGATGGAAAGTTTTCCAGCGTTTGGCTCTTGTGTGTTTTGAAACACATGTCGTAAGACATAATCTCCAATTCGAAAAATTTTTGCCTTTACCTTTTTGTTGAAGTGTCTTTCGACAATTCCTTTCTGTGCAGCCATCGTTCGTAGTGCTTTTTCTCGGATTTCTTCTAAGGCGTCAAGATCGTAGGATAAATTTATTACATTTTGATCATACGTGCGACTTCTGGCAGTTGGTATTTGAGCTTCGATTGGCAAGACTGCTTCGCATCCATATACCAGAGAATACGGAGTTTGTCCAGTTGATGCTCTAGGTGTCGTACGATTTGCCCATAAGACAGATGGCAATTCTTCTACCCATTTTCCTTTTGCTCCTTTCAACCTCTTTCGGATTGAATTGATGATGACTTTGTTGCTCGACTCTGCTAACCCGTTAGATTGTGGATATCTCGGAGTTGAAGTGATTAATTTGATTCCTCGCTTTTCACAGAACGTACGAGTCTTATCACTTATAAACTGTGAGCCGTTGTCGCACATGATTTCGGCTGGTACCCCGAATCTATAAATGATGTTTTTCTGAATGAAAGATATAACTTCTTTATCTCGGACCTGTGAGAAAGCACCAGCTTCTATCCATTTCGAGAAGTAGTCGGTGAGTACGAGTAGATAGACTTTCTGTCCAGGGGCTGGAGGTAATTTTCCCACGATATCCATTCCCCATCGCATGAAGGGCCATGGAACTAGAACAGAATGCAAAGGTTCAGATGGTCGATGAACCATGCTCGAATGTTTTTGACATGCGTCGCATCGTTGGACGTACGTTATGGCATCTTCTCGTAGAGTAGGCCAATAGTAACCTTGTCGTGAGATTCGACTGGCAAGACTTCTGCCCCCTGCGTGATTTCCACATTCTCCGTCGTGCATCTCTTGGAGAATTTGATTGATTTGTACTTTATTTGTAACGCATCGTAGAAGAAGTCCTGTCGTGGATCTTCGATAAAGTTGATCTTCAAAGATTGTGTACCTTGAGGCTTTCGATCTTGTCTTTCGAGCTTCCATTTTATCTTCAGGTAGTTGGTCGTGCTTGAGGTAGTTCCATATGTCGAGCGACCAATTGTAAATTTCTTCGTTCATCTGTACTTCATCGTTTGCCGCAATTGTTGGTGTTGTGAGATGAAGTATTGGGATATTTTCCATGAACGGATCATGAAATGCAGATCCCAGATTGGCTAGTGCGTCCGCTTGCATATTTAAATCTCTTGGTATTTGCTCGATCAAGAACTGTTCAAATCGTGCGATTCGATCCTTAACGGCTTTGAGATAACTCATCATTTTTGAGTCTTTTGCTTGAAAATCCCCATTTACTTGGTTTACGACCAATAAAGAATCGCTTCGAACGTGCAACTGTTTTGCCCCCAGTCTAAGAGCAATATCTAGTCCTGCGATCAAAGCTTCATATTCTGCTTCATTGTTTGTGGCTTTGAATTCGCATCGTACGGAGTATACTATATTTCCCCCTTGTGATGATTTTAAGACAATGCCTAATCCACATCCTCGTACGTTCGAGGAACCATCAACGTAGAGTATCCAAGGCTGGTTGTCTGAAATCATCACAACTTCGTCGCACGTCGTGGGTTCCAATCCTGGAGAAAACTCTGCCACGAAATCTGCTAGTACTTGCGATTTGATGGCCGTCTTGGGTTTAAATTCAATGTCGAACCCACTGAGGTAAATGCTCCATTTGGCTAGTCGTCCTGTCAGTTCTGGTTTTCGAAGCACCGTCTTGAGTGGATAATTGGTCACAACAATGATATGATGTGACTCGAAGTAATGCCTTAGCTTCTTTGCTGCCGTCATAAGACCTAGTAGCAATTTTTCCATTGATGTGTACCTGGTTTCTGCGTCGAGGAAAGATTTGCTTACATAATAGATTGGTTGTTGTCGTTGATCTTCTTCTCGCACAAGTACTGCACTTGTCGCATTTTTGCTCACTGCCAAGTACAACTGTAGACTTTCTCCTTCGACTGGTTTTGTCAGCAGTGGAGGTGATGTCATATATTGCTTCAATTCTTGCAAAGCTTTCTCATGCTCATCTGTCCACAAGAAGCCTTGATTCTTTCGTAGGACATTATAGAACAAATGGCATTTATCCGATGATCGTGAAATAAATCGGGTTAAAGCTGCCACTCGTCCTGTTAACTTCTGGACTTCTTTGATATTCCTTGGAGATTGTATCTCGACGATAGCTTTGACTTGTTCTGGACTTGCTTCGATTCCTCGTTGCGTGACCAAGTATCCCAAGAATTTTCCTGCTCGAACTCCGAAGGAACATTTTGTTGGATTGAGCTTCATCTTGTATTGTCGTAGGATATCGAAGGATTGCTTTAAATGTGCAACGTGATCGATCGAACGTTCTGATTTCACAAGCATGTCGTCGATATAAACTTCCATTGTTCGACCAAGATGTTCCTTGAACATCATGTTAACCAATCTCTGATATGTTGATCCTGCATTCTTGAGACCGAATGGCATAACTTTGTAACAGTATATGCCTTTATCGGTCATGAATGCAGTCTTCTCCTGGTCGTCCGTGTGCATCAATATTTGGTTGTATCCTGAATACGCGTCCATGAATGTCAACAATTCATGTCCTGCCGTCGCGTCGACCATTGCGTCGATATGAGGTAAAGGAAAAGGATCTTTTGGACAAGCTTTGTTTAGATCCGTGAAATCAATGCAGACTCGCCATTTTCCGTTCTTCTTTTGTACGACGACTACATTAGCCAACCATTCTGGATATTTGACTTCTCGGATCTTCCCTGTTTTAAGCAGATTGTCAACTTCATCGTTAATCACTTTATTTCTTTCAGGCGCGAACTTGCGACGTTTCTGCTTAATGGGTTTGAACGTAGGATCCACATTCAATTTATGCGATATAATGCTTGGATCTATTCCGACCATATCTTCGTGCGACCATGCAAAACAGTCTGAATGTTCCTGCAAAAAAGATATAATCGTATTTTTTATGTCAGGGGGGAGCGAGGCTCCTACGAAGACTTTTCGATCAGGATGTTCAGGATCGAGGACGACTTCTTCTAGCCGAAGGTCGTCGTTCGATTTCCTCTCATCCTGGCTCTGTAATTGCTAGATGTCCTGCGACTTTGTCTTCATCGTGATCTTGTAACATTCTCGTGCGATTTTGTTCTCACTAGCAATTTCTTGAATTCCCCATGGAGAAGGAAATTTAATCTTCTGGTGGTATGTCGAAGGGATTGCTTTCATCTCGTGGATCCAGGGTCTTCCAAGAATAACATTATAAGCTGATTGGCAGTCCACAACGTTGAACTTTGTTTGTTTGTTGATGCCTTTAGCGTAGACAGGCAAGATGATTTCTCCGAGAGTGTTCATCGGGTCTCCATTGAATCCAATCAGAGTAGTACTTCGTCGTACGATTTCTGACCGTTCGATTCCCATGACTTTAAGAGTATCTGCAAAAATAACGTTAGCCGAACTACCTCCATCAATCAATATTCTCTTAGTCGAACAGTTTCCGATTGTCAACTGTATGACTAGAGCGTCATGATGTTTATGATGGACCCCCTGTGTATCGTCTTGGTCGAACGTAATTGCCATTGCATCGAGCTCTTTTTCTATCTTTGATTTGGCTTCTCCGGGGATAGGATGTTCGCTTGGACCATCTCGTGCATGTCGCTTTGCAGCTGAATATGTAAGTCCACAAACTTCTGATCCTCCAGTGATGCAGTTTATGACTTTTGTATGAACTGGTGACGCTGGTCGTCCTTGTTCTTCTGGGATGAGGCCTTTTAGATGCCCCTTAGATTTCAAATACGAAATCTCCTTCTTTAAACTGATGCATTCATCCGTCGTATGACCGTGATCGTCGTGGAAATCGCACCATCTGTTCTGATCTTTGTCCTTGCTTGGTTTATCAGATTTCTTCGGCCATCGTACGTTTGCATCAATCTTTCGTAGCGAATCCACCAAATCTTTCGATGTACCTGCAAAATTGTAAGTAGATAACTCTGGATATCGTATTTTAACAGTACCTTTGCTTGGTCGAGTTTTTGACTCGTATCGAGGATTTCCAATCTTGTTTACTCTTTTATGCTTAAAGTCATGTTTTTGAGCACCAAGAGGTTTCTTTTCTGCAGAATGCTTTCGTCGGAAGAGAGCATCATCTTCTATTCTCATGAAAGCTAGTGTTCTAGCTCGTACGTCGTCGAAGTTTTCTGGTGGATATTTCGTCAATTCCAGATATAATCCAGAGGAATCTTCTAATCCACGCTTGTATGCCTCGATTGCTGTTTTCACGTCGCAATTTTTTATTTCAATCATTGCTGCATTGAATCTGTTGAAGTAGTCGCGGATTGTTTCTCCAGATTTCTGTACGATATAGTACAGGTCGCTGGTCTGCTTCTCCATCTTACGACTGCTGGCGAATTGTCGAGTGAATTGGTTCACCAATTCTGCAAACGATCCGATACTTTTTGGCTTTAGGTTAATAAGCCATTGTAATGCTGCTCCTGTTAAAGTTGATCCAAAGCTTTTGCACATGCAGACTTCTTGATATTGTGCCGGTATAGGAACTGTCCACATAAGTTGCTTGTACTGTGCTATATGTTCGACCGGATCTGTGATTCCAGAATATTTTGTTGCGAAAGCTGGTATAGTATATTTCTTAAGAACGTCAACAAGAGCTAATTCATCAACGAACGGTGAAGCCTGAAATCCAGTTTTAGGTTCGACTTCGACGGGTACTGCTGCTCCGGGTAGCTTTGTGAGTAACGCGAACAATTTTTGGTTTTGCTCTTCCAGGGATTTCAGTCGTACGTTTAGAGGATCTTCAACGTTTATTGGGTTTGTCGGGATACAACTAGAAGCGATTCCAGTACTGGGTGGTATTGTCGTATGAATGGTGGTACTAGCAGCTGTGGGTATATGACCAGGAATAGGAATTTGTTGGGAAAAAGGCTCGAATGTGAACATAGGTGTTCCTTGAGGCATAGAAGGTGGACCTCGAGGCATAGGCGGCGGACCATGAGGTATTGGTGGAATAAATTGTGGTAAAGATGGTCGTACGTTGTCGTATTGTTGGTTTACAGTTGGAAATGGCATTGAGGCATTGAACTGTGGTCGAAGCGGTGGTCTTAGATGTTGAGGAGGATATTGTGGAGGGATAGACATTGGGATTGTCATCGATGGTCCAGGTAGAGCTCGGAGACGCTGAATTTCGTTGTTAGCCTCTTGCAATTGTTGCTGGAGTGACGCTATGAATCCGTTATCCATTGTCCTGCGCAAATAGCTCAAAGAGAACTCAAAGAAAAGGTTAGTACTAAGGCGCACTTTTCACCGAATGAAATTTTTCTCAAAACGGAGCCCCACGGTGGGCGCCAAACTGTTTATGTAAAAAATTACACAACTCGATGTCGAACAAAACTTGTGTGAGGCTTAACCGTCGAGAGAAAGAAATTACAATCAATGATAAGTGCGGAAAAGTAAAATGAGACAAATAATTTGATGACGCAGGAAAAACCTCACGACGGAGGAAAAAACCTGCGGTCGACCTAAAAGATAAGTCGACAGAACACTATGATCACCAATCAGGGGTGATGTCCTTCAAGTATACAGCTTTGATCGTACGATTACAACTGAGAAAACTATGAAATCGAATGTAAATTACAGATGATTCGCTAGAATAATGATTATAGAACTTGTGAGCTTCGGGTAGAACTTCGTGTCCCGAAATACTGGCTTGATCCTTCTTATATAGTAGCTTGAAAATAACGGTCCAACGGTATTGTGGCTCATCAATGATTGAATTGTAACCGTCCAACGTTATTGTCTTCAATTAATGCTCGGAGAGTAACTGTCCAACGGTACTGCTGAGAATTAATGTCCAGATTGTAACCGCTGCTAGAATCTTGTTTGTAACGGTCGTTCTTTGATGCTGTCGAACGATACATAACTTACGACTTGTTCGATGTAGTGATGATCTTCGACAAGCATAGCATAGTACTCAATTTCCGATTTCCTCAAAGGTGGACAATTGTTGGATATTATAATCAGCTTGCCTGCATAAAGGATATAAACTTCATATATTTATTCGTTAGTATCGTCGTACGTTCATTGTCGTTATCGTTCGACTTATCCGATGTATTCGTTCGATGTTTAATGATCTTTGTTCGATAGTTCTTTTAGGCTTTATTTCAGGACCTTATCTTAATACAGGACTATCGTCCTAATATTTATCTTATGACTATAATCGATTGTCGTGCGATCGTAGGTTTTTACCCTAACACTTATAATATTACTTTTATTTCTGCATTTACTTTACAATTCAATCAATCAATAAAAGTTAGTGATTTTTTTCATGTATGAGAATTTAGAAAAAGAATTTCAATGGTATTAACATTAGCTTATACAAGAATTCGATTGAATATAAATTTAATCCACTATAAGGTTATTAAATTAGAATTATAAATAACTAACTTTAGGATTAATATAATCAAAAAATAAATGAAAATGTAACAAAAAGAAATAGGAATATTAAAAAATAATATGTATAATGAGAATAAAAAGGAAACGATAAAAGAAAATAATATAATTATTAACTAATTAATTCAGTGGGAGAGAGATATTCATAAAAAATACAAGATAATTTATATTATGAAAATAAAAAGTAAAAGATTAAAAAGAAACAATTTATATTAGTTAATTTATGGAGAAGATATTTAATAGAAAATAAAAGATAATCTTTAAATTTTAAATAGGATTGGAGAGAGAGAGAGAGAGGGGTTAAAGGAGAAGAGGAGTTCCGTTAATTGAATTTATCAAATTAAAAAAAAAAAATTTAAATGTGATGAGTTGTCAATTTGTTAGTGGTGAATAGGGTTGGTATATGGAGGTTTGTTACAGGCGATTTTTTTCCGCCCAAAATTTACCTAAAAGTGATTTGCTCATCTTTGTAGAATAAGTCAAAGCGAAATTCAAAGGACACTTACGAAGAAAGTTTGCCACGACCAACAAGTCACGATATTTCTGCCGAAGTTTCTCGTTCTTAAGATAATGACCTAAATCCAATAATGCGACATAATTGCATGGTTTGAAAATGACATTATGAGAAGTTATGGGAGTTTTCTGACCTTCCTTTTGAGTTTTCTTGCCTTTATTTGGAGTCCTTTTTCCTTTATTTGAATTTCGCTTGACTTTGACTTTGTTTGAAGTTTGCTTCTTCTTGCCTTTGTTTGAAGTTTGGCGTTTGGAAGCCATGGAAAAACAAGGGTTGGAGAGACCAATGAAAAAAAACGAGAGACCGACCGGGTTGGAGACACCGATTGAAAATAAAGGAAGAGCGATGGCTGCCGGTGATACGAAGAGACCGATTGAACAGCGATGGCTGCCGGTTGGTTTTTTTCTTTTCTTTTCAATGGAAAGCGGCAGTGATAATCAAGGTATTTAAAAACCACAAAATATATAAAAAGTTCAAATACAACTTGCTTTGTATAAAGACTCAGTAGAAGGTATATAAGAACCTCAATTGTTATATTTGCTCTTGCTACATTATTGACATCTCAACAAAGAATTTCAAGAAAGGGTTCTTATAAAATTACTTTCCATATTTTAAATTTATAAAATAATTAAGAAATAATTAAAATAATAAATGAAATGATAACATAAAAGGAAAATATATACAAGAACCCGGGTTCTTGTTCAAGCACCTGGTTCCAATAACCTGTGACTTGACAAAAACCGACAAAAACTTCTATCCCACAATGCAGGTTCCTACATAAACCTCAAGAAGAACCCGAAGAGAAACTTCCATTGCGGATCCCTTAAATACTTTTAACTTATTATCTTATCACTTAGGCTATGTTTGGTAAACTTTCAAACACCTGGGTTTGAAGTTTGGCGTTTGGAAGCCATGGAAAAACAAGGGTTGGAGAGACCGATGAAAAAAAACGAGAGACCGACCGGGTTGGAGACACCGATTGAAAATAAAGGAAGAGCGATGGCTGCCGGTGATACGAAGAGGCCGCTTGAACAGCGATGGCTGCCGGTTGGTTTTTTCTTTTTCTTTTCAATGGAAAGCGGCAGTGATAATCAAGGCATTTAAAAACCACAAAATATATAAAAAGTTCAAATACAACTTGCTTTGTATAAAGACTCAGTAGAAGGTATTTAAGAACCTCAATTGTTATATTTGCTCTTGCTACATAATTGACATGTCAACAAAGAATTTCAAGAAAGGGTTCTTACAAAATTACTTTCCATATTTTAAATTTATAAAATAATTAAGAAATAATTAAAATAATAAATGAAATGATAACATAAAAGGAAAATATATACAAGAACCCGGGTTCTTGTTCAAGCACTTGGTTCCAATAACTTGTGACTGGACAAAAACCGACAAAAACCTCTATCCCACAATGCAGGTTCCTATATAAACCTCAAGAAGAACCCCAAGAAACCTCAAGAAGAACCCCAAGAGAAACTTCCATTGCGGATGCTTTAAATACTTTTAACTTATTATCTTATTACTTAGGCTATGTTTGGTAAACTTTCAAGCACCTGGGTTTGAAGTTTGGCGTTTGGAAGCCATGGAAAAACAAGGGTTGGAGAGACCGATGAAAAAAAAAACGAGAGACCGACCGGGTTGGAGACACCGATTGAAAATAAAGGAAGAGCGATGGCTGCCGGTGATACGAAGAGACCGATTGAACAGCGATGGCTGTCGGTTGGTTTTTTCTTTTTCTTTTCAATGGAAATCGGCAGTGATAATCAAGGCATTTAAAAACCACAAAATATATACAAAGTTCAAATACAACTTGCTTTGTATAAAGACTTAGTAGAAGGTATATAAGAACCTCAATTGTTATATTTGCTCTTGCTACATTATTGACATGTCAAGAATTTCAAGAAAGGGTTCTTACAAAATTACTTTCCATATTTTAAATTTAAAAAATAATTAAGAAATAATTAAAATAATAAATGAAATGATAACATAAAAGGAAAATATATACAAGAACCCGGGTTCTTGTTCAAGCACCTGGTTCCAATAACCTGTGACTGGACAAAAACCGATAAAAACCACTGTCCCACAATGCTTAATATATATATATATATATCAGTAGTTATATTTTATTTATTTTTGTGCAGATTCATTGTTAGATTTTGTTGGAGGCCATTGGTGTGTAGTTAAATGAGGGTTTATATTAATCTTTGTATAGTTTGGACTTTGGAGTGTGTACATCGTTGCTTGAAAAAGAAAGAAAAACAAACAGTAGGTTTATAAAGATTTTTACTCCTTAAAGACAAGTTGGAAGCTAGAAATGCATGGATTGTTTTTAGCGACAGATAAGGTTACACATATTGTCAAGTAATAGCTTATGTGAGTGCATGGTTTGTGTTGTCACAAAAGAATTAGATGTGACGGCGTGGATTTTAGTGACACACACGGTTAGCTCGAGAGATGAGTCGGCACATGTATTATTTATCAGATAAGTATGTAATTAGTCATAACCTTTTGTAGGTTAACCTATAAACCGTTCAGTTATCACATCAAGTTTTCAGTTGTTCGGCTAGTCTTCGAATATCAGGTGAGTACCCTAACCTATACATTATGTTATTTGAATATGTTTGTATATGATGGCAGATAAATATGTGTGGGTGTGAATTATATGTTTTATGTGTGTGGACAGCCTTGCTCTTGTAAGAGATAAGGAGACAGCCTCGTACTCGTAAGGGTTGAGGGGACAGTATCGTTCTCATTGGAGGCGAAGGTAGGATCAGTTCCGTATTTGAACGGGGACAGTTATATGTGCAAATGTATTTCACATGATGTATTGTATTTGTTTAGAGTGCTCACTAAGCGTTTCGCTTACCCTTTAGTTGTCCCCCTTCTTCTCAAGTTCCGGTTCGAGCACGGACAAGGGCAGGGCCCCGTTTTGAGCTCGCGACACGGACAGTTCCGGCATGGCTTGATTGATATTGTTTCCTTTAAAAACATTTTTATCGTTTAAACTTGGTTTTCAGTTATGAATACATTATTGATGGTGTGAATCTTTTTTGTTAATTATGTTGACTTGGGATTTTGGTATTTAATGGAATTTTTCTCAAAATTTTGAAAATCTATGAGTTTTGGAATCTGGTGTTACAACTTGGTATCAGAGCCTAGGTTTAAGAGAATCAGCACACATGCTTACGAGTGTGTGTGGTTGGACTTAAACCGGAAGATTTTGGGAATTATAAAATGGAAAAGGGACGAAACTGTCGGTCGGAGCTTCAAGACGGGCGTGAGAAATTTATTACATGTTGTGTTATTATTATGATAGACTGCATGACAGATAACTATAACTGACTCTGTTTCATGATAAGCTTTTATGCAATGTAGTGGTGATATTGTATTTTATTTAATTACCTACTCAGTCAATGCAATGAGGTTGTTTAAGGATGGTATCACAACCAAGCTTGTACTGTGATACGTCAGGGAAGGGTCATTAGGCATGTTCTTGTCTGATTGTTGTTGAGTGATCCCAACCCGGCTATCATTTGGAACGGTTATAGTTGTACGCGCCCAAATAATAGTACTACTATAAAACGTTTGTATGGGTTTGGATTTGATTAAGTTTTGGGAACCTCATTGAATTGACGAAAGTTAGGGAATTTGTGAACATGTGATGATTGGCATGTGTGTGTAAGAGAATCGGATTATGTTTATTGAAACCTTATGTGCTTAGGGGGGTAAAAAGAGTACATAGAATGGTATGAGCACTAATGGCTAGTACTAGGCACATTTTGACCCATAGCTATGAGCAGCTAGTGCAGACAGGTTTTGGGCTTGAATAATAGGACTGTCTCATTATATCTTGTGTCTAAAGTATTTTCTTAAACCATCATAATGGTAACTACGAGGCATGGATCGGCTAGTGGTTCGGAGGACTCGGACCTCAGGGATCTCATTGGCTCGCAGGTCAATGAGACGCTGCAGCAGCTCCTCCCTGGGTTGTTCACCCATATGAAGGATGAACTGATTCATGTACTGGATGAGAGGATCGAGACGTCATTTTCTACTCGCGATTCGATGGCGGGGAGCTCCGGTCAGGCTCAGAGCCAAACCATCACGTTCAAGGACTTTAGGACGTGTCAGCCGCCACACTATGAGGGACTGATGGATCCCATTGCTTGTTCTAGGTGGATCGTGGCCGTCGAGGGTGCGTTCCGCACCAGTGGATGCTCGGAGGGATCGAAGGTCTTCTTTGCTGTGAACCTGCTACGCAATGCAGGTAAGGATTGGTGGGGACTGGTCCTTAAGAGCCGTACTGAGGCGCAGATTGACGCCATGACGTGGGACGAGTTCAAAGTGATGTTCGACGAGCAGTTCGTGCCTCGCATCGAGAAGGAGAGGATCACTGCTGAGTTCCTGAGACTGACTCAGACGACGGAGACGGTGAACGAGATCACCGACCAGTTCGTGGAGAAATCGTTGTTCTGTCCCGACTACGTGAATAACGATTCGACGAAGATATTTCGTTACCTGGGGATCTAGAGGCCGGACATCAAGAAAGTGGTGACCACATCGCGGTGTAAGAGCTTTCACCGAGATGGTTGAAGTGGCACGTGCGAGAGAGCTATATCTGGACGAGTTGCAAGCCAAGAAGAGGAAGCAAGAGCAACCGCAAATGTCGTCAAAGAAACAGAAGCAGGCAGGATATAAACCTGAAGGCCTAAGAGACTTCCCGGAGTGCAATAATTGCAGACGCTACCATCCTGGAGAACGCCGAGCAGGAGCTGGAGTGTGCTACAAGTGTGGCAATCCTGGCCACATGAGTAGAGATTGCGGGGAGAACCCTAAGACATGCTTCTATTGTTATCAGCCAGGGCACTTCAAATCACAATGTCCCAAGTTAGCAGACGCAACAGTTTAGGCACCTGCACCGACCACACTGAGGATTACTGATGGCAGCTCGGGAAGTAAGGATGGAGCTATTGCGAGCCGAGGCAAGGCTTTCCAGCTCACTGCAGAGGAAGCCAAGGCTGCACCAGACATGGTTTCAGGTATTTCTTAATTAAGTATCCTGATCCTCTGGCTTCTATGTGTCTAGTAGTTGCTATAGAGTTAAATCATTGAAGGTTAGTTATGTTTCTAGTGGATTTCCCTTTTTGCCTTGGTTTATTTAATTTTAGGGTTGAGTCGTTCCTTTGTATCATATACCTGTTGTAAAGGCATCGACCCTACACTCTCAGAACTAGACAGACCTCTAGCAGTTGAATTAGCAGATGCCAAATTTTGGATGTGGCCAGCGTGTTCAGGGGATAGGTGATAGAGATTAGTGGAATTGAGGTTCCTATAGGTTTAATACCAACTAGGATGAAGGAGATCAACGTGATAGTTGGGTTAGATTGTTCGAGCCAGCACCAGGCCATGATTAATGCGAGCACCAATGAATTTGACTTAAAGCCTAGTGGGGGAGAATTATGTATTAGGGGTGAAAGAAGTATTTTGGTGGATGCACTTAGTACTTAATGTACATAAATTGATAGTCCGTTAGAATAAAAGGGAATTGATAGATGCATAGGAAAACTATCCAGATCCATTCATAGAATGAATTTCGGGGACGAAATTCTAATAGTGGGGGAGAGTTGTAACATCCCTTTTATATCTATATTTATTTGAGGGATTTTAGGAGTTAAATTTGGGGCTATTATTTCAAGTTTGGGATAATGTGAATGATTTTTTTTAAACTTAATGAAACAAAGGGGTTAGATATGAATGATTTGTATAAGTATTCAAAATTTGTTGATGTAGATAAAGTTATTTTGTTGGAAGAGATAAACTTAATCAGCCTACGTTTTTATGTTTATAAAGGCTATTTTCCTCTATTGATTTTAAAAGCATAAGAAGCAAACCTACCCTATCTTCCTCCTCCCATCGGATTTTCAGCCAACAAATCCCTTTTGCCGATGTTGGGTCGTCGGTCATTGTCGATCGACTGTTGCGTCACCGCCTCCTCGTCACGGGTGTTGTGGTTAGAGCAACGCCAATCGACACTAGCTAGTTGTGTGTTCGGTAGCACGACGTCGACCGTTCTTTGTGATAGATTTCACTAGAGAGGTATTCAAGGGTTCAAGAAGGTAAACATCTTCTTTATCGTTCTCTTCTATCGTAAAGTTTAGATGAGTTTGTAGTAGATTCTTGTTAAAGTAAGACTTAAAAAGAGCTTGATTTAGAGCTGCGAGTAAAAACAAATCTAGCGAGAGTTAGTTGCGGGAACCGCAGAATAGACCAAGGGTGGGGGTTTGTAATGGTTGGCCAGATAACGGCACAAAACATGAAGCAACTGGGGCCGCACCACCAGGTGCGCCACCCGCTGCCCCGCCCGATGATGTATCGTGTCGTTTTCGTTAGGTATAAAGATCGGGTGTTCAATTAAGGCCATCGTTAATTAGTTTTCCGTAATTCCATTAAAGGCACGGTGGTGGCCGGAAGTTAAGAAACCCGAACCTTCTGTCATGCGTATGATATATATATAAATATATATGCTTGCTTAATATATATATATAAGTAGTTTTATTTTATTTATTTTTGTGCAGATTCATTGTTAGATTTTGTTGGAGGCCATTGGTGTGTAGTTAAATATGAGGGTTTATATTAATCATTGTATAGTTTGGACTTTGGAGTGTGTACATCGTTGCTTGAAAAAGAAAGAAAAACAAACAGTAGGAGTATAAAGATTTTTACTCCTTAAAGACAAGTTGGAAGCTAGAAATGCATGGATTGTTTTTAGCGACAGATTAGGTTACACATATTGTCAAGTAATAGCTTATGTGAGTGCATGGTTTGTGTTGTCTCAAAAGAATTAGATGTGACGGCGTGGATTTTAGTGACACACACGGTTAGCTCGAGAGATGAGTCGGCACATGTATTATTTATCACATAAGTGTGTAATTAGTCATAACCTTTTGTAGGTTAACCTATAAACCGTTCAGTTATCACATCATGTTTTCAGTTGTTCGGCTAGTCTTCGAATATCAGGTGAGTACCCTAACCTATACATTATGTTATGTGAATATGTTTGTATATGATGGCAGATAAATATGTGTGGATGTGAATTATATGTTTTATGTGTGTGGACAGCCTTGCTCTCGTAAGAGATAAGGAGACAGCCTCGTACTCGTAAGGGTTGAGGGGACAGTATCGATCTCGTTGGAGGCGAAGGCAGGATCAGTTCCGTATTTGAACGGGACAGTTATATGTGCAAATGTATTTCACACGATGTATTGTATTTGTTTAGAGTGCTCACTAAGCGTTTCGCTTACCCTTTAGTTGTTCCCCTTCTTCTCAGGTTCCGGTTCGGGCACGGACAAGGGAAAGGCCGCGCTTTGAGCTCGCGACACGGACAGTTCCGGCATGGCCTGATTGATATTGTTTCCTTTAAAAACATTTTTATCGTTTAAACTTGGTTTTCAGTTATGAATACATTATTGATGGTGTGAATCTTTTTTGTTAATTATGTTGACTTGGGATTTTGGTATTTAATGGGATTTTTCTCAAAATTTTGAAATTCTATAAGTTTTATGAGTTTTGGAATCTGGTGTTACAACTTAGTATCAGAGCCTAGGTTTAAGAGAACCAGCACACATGCTTACGAGTGTGTGTGGTTGGACTTAAACCGGGAGATTTTGGGAATTATAAAATGGAAAAGAGACGAAACTGTCGGTCGGAGCTTCAAGACGGGGGTGAGCAATTTACTACATGTTGTGTTATTATTATGATAGACTGCATGACAGATAACTATAACTGACTCTGTTTCATGATAATCTTTTATGCAATGTAGTGGTGATATTGTACTTTATTTAATTACCTACTCAGTCAATGCAATGAGGTTGTTTAAGGATGGTATCACAACCAAGCTTGTATTGTGATACGTCGAGGAAGGGTCATTAGGCATGTTCTTGTCTGATTGTTGTCGAGTGATCCCAACCCGGCTATCATTTGGAACGGTTATAGTTGTACGCGCCCAAATAATAGTACTACTATAAAACGTTTGTATGGGTTTGGATTTGATTAAGTTTTGGGAACCTCATTGAATTGACGAAAGTTAGGGAATTTGTGAACGTGTGATGATTGGCATGTGTGTGTAAGAGAATCGGATTATGTTTATTGAAACCTTATGTGCTTAGGGGCGTAAAACAGTACATAGAATGGTATGAGCACTAATGGCTAGTACTAGGCACATTTTGACCCATAGCTATGAGCAGCTAGTGCAGACAGGTTTTGGGCTTGAATAATAGGACTGTCTCATTATATCTTGTGTCTAAAGTATTTTCTTAAACCATCATAATGGTAACTACGAGGCATGGATCGGCTAGTGGTTCGAAGGACTCGGACCTCAGGGATCTCATTGGCTCGCAGGTCAATGAGACGCTGCAGTAGCTCCTCCTTGGGTTGTTCGCCCAGATGAAAGATGAACTGATTCATGTACTGGATGAGAGGATCGAGACGGCATTTACTACTCGCGATTCGACGGCTGGGAGCTCCGGTCAAGCTCAGTGCCGAACCGTCACGTTCAAGGACTTTATGGTGTGTCAGCTGCCACACTATGAGGGACTGAAGAATCCCATTGCTTGTTCTAGGTGGATCGCGGCCGTCGAGGGTGCGTTCTGCACCAGTGGATGCCCGGCGGGATCGAAGGTCTTCTTTGCTGTGAACCTGCTACGCAATGACAGGTAAGGATTGGTGGGACTGGTCCTTAAGAGCCGTACTGAGGCGCAGATTGACGCCATGACGTGGGACGAGTTCAAAGTGATGTTCGACGAGCAGTTCGCGCCTCGCATCGAGATGGAGAGGATCACTGTTGAGTTCGTGAGACTGACTCAGACGACGGAGACGGTGAACGAGATCACCGACCAGTTCTTGGAGAAATCGTTGTTTTGTCCCGACTACGTGAATAACGATTCGACGAAGATGTTTCGTTACCTGGGGATCTTGAGGCCGAACATCAAGGAAGTGGTGACCACATCGCGATGTAAGAACTTCACCGAGATGGTTGAAGTGGCTCGCGCGAGAGAGCTATATCTGGATGAGTTGCAAGCCAAGAAGAGGAAGCATGAGCAACCGCAAATGTCATCAAAGAAACAGAAGCAGGCAGGGTATAAACCTGAAGGCATAAGAGACTTCCCGAAGTGCAATAATTGCAGACGCTACCATCCTGGAGAATGCCGAGCAGGAGCTGGAGTGTGCTACAAGTGTGGCTAGCCTGGCCACATGAGTAGAGATTGCGGGGAGAACCCTAAGACATGTTTCTATTGTTATCAGCCAGGGCACTTCAAATCACAATGTCCCAAGTTAGCAGACGCATCAGTTTAGGCACCTGTACCGACCACACTGAGGATTACTGATGGCAGCTCGGGAAGTAAGGATGGAGCTACTGCGAGCCGAGGCAAGGCTTTCCAGCTTACTGCAGAGGAAGCCAAGGCTGCACCAGACATGGTTTCGGGTATTTCTTAATTAAGTCGTGATCCTCTTGCTTCTATGTGACTAGTAGTTGCTATAGAGTTAAATTATTGAAGGTTAGTTATGTTTCTAGTGGATTTCCCTTTTTTCCTTGGTTTATTTAATTTTAGGGTTGGGTCGTTCCTTTGTATCATATACCTGTTGTAAAGTCCTCGACCCTACACTTGGAGAACTAGACAGACCTCTAGCAGTTGAATTAGCAGATGCCAAATTTTGGATGTGGCCAGCGTGTTCAGGGGATAGGTGATAGAGATTAGTGGAATTGAGGTTCCTATAGGTTTAATACCAACTAGAATGAAGGAGATCAACGTGATAGTTGGGTTAGATTGTTCGAGCCAGCACCAGGCCATGATTAATGCGAGCACCAATGAATTTGACTTAAAGCCTAGTGGGGGAGAATTATGTATTAGAGGTGAAAGAAGTATTTTGGTGGATGCACTTAGTACTTAATGTACATAAATTGATAGTCCGTTAGAATAAAAGGGAATTGATAGATGCATAGGAAAACTATCCAGATCCATTCATAGAATGAATTTCGGGGACGAAATTCTAATAGTGGGGGAGAGTTGTAACATCCCTTTTATATCTATATTTATTTGAGGGATTTTGGAGTTAAATTTGGTTGCTATAATTTCAAGTTTGGGATAATGTGAATGATTTTTTTTAAACTTAATGAAATAAAGGGGTTAGATATGCATGATTTGTATAAGTATTCAAAATTTGTTGATGTAGATAAAGTTATTTTGTTGGAAGAGATAAACTTAATCAGCCTACGTTTTTATGTTTAAAGGCTATTATCCTCTATTGATTTTAATAGCATAAGAAGCAAACCTACCCTATCTTCCTCCTCCCATCGGATTTTCAGCCAACAAACCCCTTTTGCCGATCACATCCGTTTCGCCCAATTCGCCCTCTGCCGTCGACCATTGTTGGGTCGTCGGTCATTGTCGATTGACTGTTGCGTCACCGCCTCCTCGTCACGGGTGTTGTGGTTAGAGCAACGCCAATCGACACTAGCTAGTTGTGTGTTCGGTAGCACGACGTCGACCGTTCTTTGTGACAGATTTCACTAGAGAGGTATTCAAGGGTTCAAGAAGGTAAACATCTTCTTTATCGTTCTCTTCTATCGTAAAGTTTAGATGAGTTTGTAGTAGATTCTTGTTAAAGTAAGACTTAAAAAGAGGTTGATTTAGAGCTACGAGTAAAAACAAATCTAGTGAGAGTTAGTTGCGGGAACCGCAGAATAGACCAAGGGTGGGGGTTTGTAATGGTTGGCCAGATAACGGCACGAATCATGACGCAAGTGGGGCTCACCACCAGGTGCGCCACCCGCTGCCCCGCCCGATGATGTATCGTGTTGTTTTCGTTGGGTATAAAGATCGGGTGTTTGTTTAGAGTGCTCACTAAGCGTTTCGCTTACCCTTTAGTTGTTCCCCTTCTTCTCAGGTTCCGGTTCGGGCACGGACAAGGGCAAGGCCCCGCTTTGAGCTCGCGACACGGACAGTTCCGGCATGGCTTGATTGATATTGTTTCTTTTAAAAACATTTTTTTCTTTAAACTTGGTTTTCAGTTATGAATACATTATTGATGGTGTGAATCTTTTTTGTTAATTATGTTGACTTGGGATTTTGGTTTTTAATGAAATTTTTCTCAAAATTTTGAAAATCTTTGAGTTTTGGAATCTGGTGTTACATATTTAAATAATATAATTATGATAAAATCTCTAATATAAAGAATGAATATAATTTATTTTAGAGATTTGACTTTTGTCTGTTTATTTTAAAGATTTATAATTTTAAAAAATAGTATTGTCTTAAATCTGTTTTTTTTTGGGGGGGGAAGAAGAGTTATTTTGTTATAAAAGACAAAAAATTTACATAGAAACTTTGTACCTATTTTTGGATTTTAAGTTTTTTAACTATAAAATATATTTTAATGAACATAATTCTTAGTTTTAAAAATTATTTAACATTAGACATATAATAAAAAATAGATAACAACCCATTAGGTTTCGATTTTATTAATAAAAATGATAAACGGTTTAATCAATAACTTGCTTTTAAGTGAAGTAAGCAATCCCCGTTTTAGTGTAATTTTTATTATATAGTTCTATTTATTAAATTGTGTTGTTTGTTATTTTTCATAAAATTAATTGATTTCTGGAGAAATATTATTTTTCATTTAATTAATTGCTTTTAATTATTTTTTTAACGGTTTAAACGATATAAGCTTTGCAAATCAAATTTTCTTTTTGTAGTTCTAACTGTGGATATCTCAATTTATTAGTTATCTTCTTCATTTATCATTTTAAAATCTCATACTAACCGTAATTAAGAAAAATTATATATAAAGCCCTATAAAAATTGTCTTCTTAGCATCTTAAATACATTCACTAAATTTTTACATTTAAAACCATTTGAGTGAATTGCAATTTTGGTCTCTGTAGTTTAGAGAAACCAGCACGTTTGGTCCCTACAAAGTTTTTATTTTAAAAAAACCACTGTGGTATGTTTTTTTGCGTGATTTTGGTCCCTCAAGACTAACACCGTTAGGTGTGTCTGTTAAGTCCCTCCCATGTGCAAGGCACATGAGGGCATTTTCGTTTTTTTACAAAACTCAAACTAAAAGGACCAAAATTGCAAAATTCAATAAAAAATTCCTAAAGATCTACCTTCTTCTTCTTTTTACGCTCCCCCACGGAAAAACGTCGCCGCCATCCAAAGTCCAAACGTCGATGACAAAATTCCATTGGTCGCTGCCATCCAAACGTCGACCACCTTTCGATTTCCGTTCGATTTTCGACCACAACAGCCGCTACGCCATTGGAGTGATGAGAAAGATGCCGGAGTTGGTGGTGTTACAAGGTCGTCGGAGTTGACCGGAATACTTCTCTTTATTCTCACCCACTCTTCTGCAGCTCCATTGATGTTGATGAAGAGGTTCTCACGCACCAAGTACAACATATCGTCAAACAAAAACCCCCAATTATTGTTCTTACACCAAATTAAAATGGAAATTTGATAATAGGGATTAAGGAACGAACTTCAGTCAGTAGAAAGCATAACATTTTATGAGAAATAAAGTTAACAAAAATCATCAATGTGAGAAGTGTGAAATCAGATTGTTTGCAAATGGATTATTATTCAGAAATACACACACACACACACACACACACACACATATATATATATATGTGAAAGGATTATGTGCAAGACAGTAATTAGGATTACCATGTCCAATGTTATAAGACACTAGTGGGTCACACTGCTACACACCCAATTCGAGATCATTTGGATTTTAAGTGTGAGAAATAATTAATTAAGTTTAATTATTAAAAGAGAGAAGGAATAAATAATAAATTGATTATTTATTATTTATTAGTTAAATATAATTATTTATAATTAACAGTTTGATTAATTAAAGATAATTATCAAGAGTTATATTTGGTTTGGGATTCTTTTAAACATTGCCATATTTACCTTTATAAATAAAGGGTTTAGGCAATTGAATAAACATCTGATTTTCATAAGTTACTTTTTCACCAAGAAATCCCATAACCTCTCTCTCTCTCTCTCTCTCTCTCTCTCTCTCTCTCACTCTCTCTCTCTTTGGCCGCCGGCCATACATACACACACATCGGAGTTCGTTTTTCCGATCAGTCCAAGGCGGTCTAGCAGCCAGTCTCAAGGTGGTGCAGTAGTGGTGTATCCCTCACTAGCCTCCGGAGCCGCTTTTGGTGTCATCAAAGGTAAATTCGTGAAAACCCTCTCAGTATAGTATTTGATTAGTTACGGTTGGATCTCTGTCGGGATTGTAGTTTTTATCCGCTGTGTTATCTGTTTTAGTCTAGAAATCCCAACAGTGGTATCAGAGCCACTTCCGTAAACTTTTCAGATCTGTTTGTTAAGTAGGTTTTGATAAAAATTGGTTTTTGTTTATAAAAATCTGAAATTCGTGGCAATCGGCGGCGGAACGGCGGTGATCAGCGGCCGAACCGCTGGGCCGATTGCCGGACGAATCGCAATTGATCGACGACCACCGCGATTCGGTGGCCGTTCGACACAAACAGAACCACCGAACCACCGAACCACCGAACCACCAAAGCCGGAATTGGCGATTGTGGTCGTGGTCGTCTTCCACAGCCGCAAGCCGCACCACGGCGGCAGAAGCCGTGTGGTGGTGGCGGTGTTCAATCTATGATCGCCGACCGCGGCGACGGCGGTGGCGTTTTCGATGCTGCTGCTGTCGTCGCAGGTCACCGGTGGCGATGGCGGTGCTTTGGTGCAGTTGTCGTCGCCGGTTAAGCAGTGGTGGTGGTTTTTCGTTTCATCGGCAGGGTGGCGGCGGTGGCGTTTTGATGTCGCCAGCGTGCGCCGATGGTGATGGTCATCAATCGGCCATGCCACGGCCTTGGCGGCCGATTGCTGCTGCTGTTGTGGCGGTGGCGATTGACGGCGGTGGTGGTTTGTGTTCCAATCGCCAACCACGGTGGCGTGGTGGTTGTTTGCTACAGCCGCCGATGGCCACCGGTGGCGATGGCGGTACTTTGTGCTGCTGTCGTCGCCGGAGCGATGGCGATGGTGGTGGTTTTTCGATCACAACCGCGGCGGAAGTCGTGGTGGTGGTTGTTGTTTGTTTTTCTCGAATCGTCGGCAAGGCGATGATGGCGGCGCCTTCGGCGCTACCGTCGCCAGTAGTGGTCGGAGCTGGTGATAAACCGATGGTTGGTAGTGGCCGTATGCTACTATCAAACCAACGGTTGAACGGGATCGAGTTAACCGTTATCAGTTATGTAACTTGGGATACTCGACAATAATAATTCGAATCGTGATAGTTTTCGAATTAGATAGGTTTTAATTAATTATTATCAAGATTTTGTTTTTCGGAAAAATATTAAAATCTTATTTTTAATCCAGTTTGGATTATTATGAAAAAACCAGTTTTATCAAAACCGTTTTAATTAGTTTAATCCTTTAAATTGGTTATTGTTGTCATAGCTATGCCCGTTGACCTATGGTTGTGCTTTATTATTATTATTGTTTTTATTTTATCTTGTTTATGGTAAGGGAGGCCTGCGAGCCGTTTACAACCCTTTTTGTATTTTTATTACAATAGTTTAGATGGGAGGAGATGTTGGAGCTGGTGGGAGCACCAAGATTCCATGCCTTGTGGTTGTTTAGTCACATAGGATTTGGACCGTTGGTTCTCGTGTTTTTGGTCCCTGCACAATTTTCGCGACGTGAAACTTAAAATTTCGCGAAAGCGAAGCACCTTCTGTCCAAGTTCGAAAAAAATTTCACTCAACAATTGATTTGGTTGACTCCACTTGACTCTACTGACTCAAACTTAACTAAAACTCAAAGAAAAACTGAAAAAACGACAAAACGTTGGTTGCCTCCCAAGAAGCGCTTGTTTTTGTCTTGAGTCTCGAGCCTGACTCCGGGGTTATGCACCCTCGTTTAAAACCAAACACCCTTCACTTGCAATTAAGCTAGGGTGGTAATAGTGGTACATACCTGGGCTGAAAATTTTACCGTTGTGAGATCCACCAGGTAGAGTTGTGCACCACTTATCGCTCCGGTTTGTGTTATGTTTCTTTGCAGAATGAGTGTACGGGATTGGTATCTTTAGAACCAGATCCTTTAGATACTCCATTATGTGTGTTGGTTTATCCAATTGCTTTTGGCAACTGGCTTCCCAAAAAGGATCTTCGTACTGATTTCGTGTGGATTAACCTGACAAAACAAAGGCTCATTGTTAGTATCATCACACTCAGACATGGGGAGATTTACCTTTGGCTGGATGGGGGATAGATTTTCTTTTGGAGTTTGTTCCTCTTATCCCTCTTGCTCAAAGTCATCGCCATCCGATTGTTCACCCATTGTTTCATCCTGTAAAATTAAAGAACTGTTAGAATCATCGGATTTAACAAATGGTTGACTTACCTTTTGTTGAGGCGGGGATTGGTCCGGTGAGGATTCTTCGGATAGATCATCTTGCAGTAAAATTTTGAGTTCATCTAGGCAGTCATCATCAAAGTCTTCTTCGGTTGTATTATCCTGCCATGAAAACTCTTCGTCAGAATCGTCAGAATCAGACCATGGTGGACTTACCTCGTCAACAAATTTGATGACATGATCATCCGTTGGAGCTTCCTTTAGCTGTCTGATGAATTGAACCAATTGTTCCAAGTCCTTTATCACCCTATGCAATTTTTCGTCCCAAGGAAGATGATCATATGATCCCGTACGCTCGTCAATTTTCTTCAATGCATCTTTGAGTCTTGGATCCATATCTGCAAAACAAACAAATACCCTGCGAGTAATATAGTGTAGGAAAGTCCAGGTATCGTATCTACCACTGGGAACGGTTAAGCTAGATGTCAACTAAAGTATTAATTAATTGGTCTAGAAAAATTGGGGGTTTTGCTTTTGGAAAACTATTTTGAAAGATAAAAGACAAATAATAAATAAACCTAACCAAGAAGTGGAAAACTGATGAACAAACATACATTGGAGATAAGTGAATCCCTTATGGTTTACTTTCATAAGACATAGATTAATGATTGTTGTCAGAATTTAAGCATATAGCACCCAAGCATGTATATCTAAGATTATCAACTAGGTGTTGGTCCTCCTAGTCTCAATACATAGACTGTTTGTCAGACAATCTAGTACCGGTCACCCAATCCTATCTCTATTGCATGGAACTCTACTATCTGGCTGCTCTCGGTCCGAGCTACCACCTAACACAACTCTCCGTGTTCCGAAGAGAAGGTTAAGAAAGGTTGATTAACCTATCGGAGTCTATCTATCTTGGTCAAACAGATACACCCAACCAACGAGTTTAAATAACCATACAATATGAATCAAACTGGAATCAAATATAACATTCAACAAACCACGCATCTAATTAATAAAATAAAATCCAAAGTATTCAAACCACAATGAACACACAAGAGGAATCAGTACATACTAATTACAAATGCTTAGACAAACCAACTGAAGACCGGTCTATTTGTTGTGGCATCCCCTCGAATCTCCTCCGTAGTCGATCATCAAGCCTCCATCTTCTCGGGTTGGAAACCCTAAGCGGCTCCCAACATCTAACCTAACTACTTAACTATGAGAGAAAATACTGGAATTTATGGATGTTTCTCACTGAATGACCCAAGGCGTTAATTTATAATAAACTCGGCAGACCCGTTTTCGCGTTCGCGAAACGGCATCTTCGCGGAGCGAAACGTGCAAGATCAAACCCTAACTTTCTGGAAGCTTCCGAGCGAGAAAAGCCAAGCTTCGCGGCGTGAGAGTTACCTTCGCGGCGCGAGCAAGTGCCTCGCGGCGCGAGCTATTCCCTTCGCGGCGCGAGTGAGACAAATTCAGCTTCCAAGATCTTCCGGAATATTCTTCTTGCCTTATCTGCTGAAGATCCGTCTTTTGGAGGAAGTTATCTAACTTAGGGAGCAAGAAAACCGTCTTAGGAGCCAAGAAAAGTCCGGAATTCCAAAGCTTGCACAGAAGTCTCCTTTTTGACGCTTTTCACCCTCTTTTTATACTCTTACGCACAAGCACCTCCAAAACCTACAAAATTAGGATTTACACCTTTTTAAGTCAAACAGTATCGAAATTACTCTCAAAATAAAGATAAAAGTGGGGAACTGATGCAAGTAAAACATGTATAATTTTGGCGTTATCAACTGTCTTGTTTTATCTGCGTGGTTTGTTGCAGTCACTTTCTTTTAGATAAAACAAATTTATTTTAAAATGTAATGAAATCAGATAAAGGAGTTCGATTATAGTTTATTTTTTGGACCAGTTATTTTTAAAGAAATTAAAAACTGGCTAAAATCCTTAGGAAAATTTTAGATCAGTAAGTTTTATCCGTTTATGAACACCTTTGGTGTAAGGTACGTTGGGGCTCGAAGAGATCAAACCTTGGGCACCAGCGTTCAAACCCCAAGCCGAAGGGGGTGAAAAGACTCTGCGATAATCGGGTGGTACCGACTAGAGTACATCCAGTTCAAAATGGTGCGATCTATTTTGGTTTTTGTTACAATTCACCGGGTGGTACCGGGCCAAAACACACTATAGGGACTAAATATGCACAGACTTTAAACGTCTGATGTCCCGATGATCTAGAAGTCGTATCTTCGTTTAAAGACACGATTGGTATAAGCTATTACCTACCAGAAATAGCATGAGATGACTTGTGTGAGCAAACCGCTTGTCAAATCATGTGAAATATGGATTCTAGTCTAATAAACTTATTGTTTTAAGGTAATAATTTATTAGAATTATATAATCAGATAACTGAATTGGAATTTTATTTTTCTGCAGATGTCTTATACTGCTATTCCGTTTTATTCACCTGAGGAATCTCTCCGCCTTATAATGGGGAAATGGAAGCTTACAGGACAAAATTTTCCAGTCTGGAAAATGCATCTCGACAATGTCCTGAATGCACAGGATAAGCTATATGTGATTAAGAAACCCATTTCACGACCCAAATGCAATTCTCCTGAAAAGGATTTTGCAGACTATTTTAAATTAATGGCTGACGAGTCAGATGTGATGTCGATTCTATCTTTCTTACCTCACCCGAGTTCACGGCTGATTTAAGAGTTAAGTATTGCCATGAGGTCGGGAAGGATATAGAAAGCCAGGTAGGCTTCTATAAGAACAGTGGGAAGTATCTAATCATGAAAGAGATTTATTCTCTAAAACTGGAAAAGGGTTAATCCGTTAAAGATCATCTTCTGGAAATGAGGAGGCTCTTTAAAAGTTTGTCACGCATGCGATACAAGATGGTTCAGGAGGAACTAGTACACCTCATGTGCTTCTCTCTCACAGACGAGATATGTACCACAGCCAGTGAGTACATGGGAGAGCCAAAGATGGATGTGGCAAAGTTCCATGAGGATGTTTTGGCCAGTCTGGAGCCAAGACCTGCAGCAGCTGCTGAACTCATGGACAACGATTGGATTGACGAGCTGGGAGATCTTAGTTGCCCAGAATGTGGTAGCAAGGATATTTGTGCTCACTCGATGAATATCGACCAGCTTGACATCGGTTTACCCGATACACCAGGTATCTTTATGATAGACTGTTTGATCACTTCTTATGAATCATGGGTACTTGATACAGGCAGTGGTAACCACATTTGTAATCATTTACAGGGATTCAAAAGAAGGGAGACATTGAGGAAGGATCGTTCGAACCTATGATTCGGTGAAGGCACGATGCTTGTAGCTGAAGCCGTGGGATCTTACAATCTTAGTTTAGCCTCGGGTCTAGTTTTGGAACTTGAAAATTGTTACTATGTTCCTAAGATGATCAAAAACGTTATTTCTTTCGATTTACTTGTAGACCAAGGTTTTTATTATAAATATGATTACAAACTTATTTCTTGCTTTAAAAATGATGTCTTTTATTTCAAAGCAACACCGTCAAATGGTCTATACGTGTTAAATCTACAAGAAAATAAAGAAGTCTATCATATAAGTAAACGATCCAAGGAAATTGAGGATCAAACTTACCTCTGGCATTGTCGTCTCGGTCGTATAAACAAGAAACGCATAGAACAACTCCAGAAAGTTGGACTTCTGGGGTCTTTCGATTTTAGACCTTTTAATAACTGTGAATCTTGTTTATCTGGCAAGATGACAAAGCAGCCTTTCAATAAGGATAACGAAAGATCAAATGAATTGTTAGGAATAATACACACAGATGTGTGTGGACCTTTCAGTCATGAAGCTAGAGGAGGATACTGGTACTTCATCACTTTTACTGACGATTTCAGTAGATATGGTTATGTCTATCTTATAAGACATAAATCTGAAGCCTTTGAAAGATTCAAGGAATTTCAGAATGAAGTACAGAACCAACTTGACAGAAAGATCAAGTTTTTGCGGTCGGATCGAGGTGGGGAATATCTAAGTCAGGAATTCAACAATCATTTGATGGAATGTGGGATTATTTCACAACTCACACCTCCGTATACACCTCAGATGAATGGTGTGTCAGAAAGGAGAAACCGTACATTACTTGATATGGTACGATCAATGATGTGTCGTTCCTCACTACCAGTATCATTTTGGGGGCACGCGCTCGAAACAGCGGCCCACATAATGAAAAGAGTGCCAACTAAATCGGTAGAAAAGACCCCGTATGAGATTTGGATGGGTAAAAAGCCTAAACTGTCTTTTCTAAAGATTTGGGGTTGTGAGGTATATGTCAAATGACCAACCTCTGAAAAACTCAAACCCAAATCAGACAAGTGCATTTTCGTAGGTTATCCCAAGACTACAGCGGGATACTACTTCTACAATCCTATCGAGAACAAAGTCTTTGTAGCCCGGAATGGAGAATTTCTAGAAGATAAGTTTCTCAGTACTGAGAATACCAGAAATGATGTAGATCTTCAAGAAGTAGAAGAAGATGACACTTTACCGATTGTTGAGCCAGTCACTCATCAAGAACCTGTTGAGACTCAACCGGAAACGGTTGAGGAAGTGCAAACACAGGACCTTCGCAGATCCACTAGGATAAGGTAAGAACCAGATAGGTATCTTGGGTTTCTAGTCTCTCAGGATGAAGGAGACTTGAATGAACCAATATAATGGAGAAGTTGTATCAGGCAGTGAGTCTAAACAATGGCAGGAAGCCATGAAGGCTGAGATGCAGTCCATGTACGACAACCATGTATGGGAGTTGGCAGATTTACCCCTACACTGTAGGGCTGTTGGACATAAATGGGTTTTCAAGAAGAAAACAGACATGGACGGGAATGTGCACACTTTTAAGGCTAGACTGGTAGCAAAAGGTTTCACACAAACTCATGGTATCGACTATGATGAAACTTTTTCACCAGTAGCAATGTTAAAATCCATTAGGATTCTGATGGGCCATCTCAGCGTACTTCAACTATGAGATTTGGCAAATGGATGTTAAGACGGCCTTCCTGAATGGGAAGTTAACAGAGGACGTCTATATGCAACAACCGGAAGGTTTTGTAGATCCAAAGAATCCTAATAAAGTGTGCAAATTGCTAAAATCCATATATGGATTAAAGCAAGCATCAAGGAGCTGGAACTTACACTTTGATGTACGAATCAAAGAATTCGGTTTTACTAAAAGTGAGTTTGAGCCATGTGTTTACACAAAGTTCAGTGGGAGCATAGTAACCTTCTTGGTCTTATATGTGGATGATATTCTACTTATTGGAAATGACGTATCGACTTTACAGAGTGTAAAGTCTTGGTTAAGCAAATGTTTCGAAATGAAAGACCTTGGAGAAGCCGCCTATATACTTGGTATAAAGATCTATAGAAACAGATCTAGACGGCTTATCGGGCTTAGTCAAAGTACATACATAGACAAGATCCTGAAACGATTCAGGATGGATGAATCCAAGAAAGGGTTTGTCCCAATGCAGCATGGCATAGTGCTAAGCAAAGCACAATGTCCTGTATCTAGTGAAGATCAGGACAAAATGAAATCGGTTTCATATGCTTCTGCAATTGGATCGATTATGTATGTCATGTTATGTACAAGGCCTGATGTTGCTTACTTAGTAAGTGTTACGAGCAGATACCAGCAGAACCCAGGTGAAGCCCATTGGGTGGCTGTCAAGAACATTCTCAAGTATATGAGACGGACTAAAGAAATGTTCTTGGTCTTTGGAGGATCTGAGGATGAGATTAGTGTCACAGGCTATACTGATGCTAGTTTCCAGACCGATAGAGATGATTTTAAATCACATTAGGTTACGTATTCCCCCTAAACGGAGGCGCGATCTCGTGGAAGAGCTCGAAGCAGAACACCATAGCAGATTCCACTACAGAGGCAGAGTACATTGCAGCATCAGATGCAGCAAAGGAAGTTGTTTGGCTCAGAAACTTTATCTCAGATCTAAGAGTTGAAGACAGTATCTCTAGACCCATAGATATCTATTGTGATAACTCTAGAGCTGTAGCACAAGCAAAAGAGCCCAGATAACATCACAAGTCAAGACATGTACTCAGGAAGTATCACCTCATCCGAGAGATCATTGGAAGAGGAGGCGTGAGAATATGCAAGATTCCGACGGACGAGAATGTCGCAGATCCGCTAACGAAGCCGCTAACTAGAATAAAGCATGAGGGCCATGCTAGTTCCATAGGGATGCAGTACCTGGATACTGGTAGTTAGTTTGCGTTATTGATTATTAATGTAATATTTTGAAACATTATTAGAGTTTATTTCACAGTGTGGTTGAAATGAGGAGATACTATTTGAGAAATGTTTCAAAAATTACTATTTGCATATTTAAGTTATCCATGATTTTTCTAAAGTCTTGTAAAAATCTAAATGTCCATAGCTACTTATTGAGGTGGGAACCTCAGTAAGGTTACAACGCTATTAAGAATGTTTATATATAGTTGATATGATCAAACATTCATAGATACTTATCAGAGTGTATGAGTATTGGAAGTGACCAGTTTCAAGTCTGCTTCATGGAGCCTATGTCATAAGCATTGACTTGATGATAGGTTGTCCTTAGACCTGAGATATCTGGTCTGTGAGCATGAGGACTACTGTACTCTTAGCACATCCTAACGTTGCACCGTAACTGGGTGGCTATAAGGGACATGACTAGATGCAGCGGAATCCATGTTTGCAGATGCAGGTAGTCAACATGGAATTTACACCTCCTTTATTGGAGAGATATTTCCGGGCCCCCTGATGATAAAGATTGGTAGAAATGCGTGGCCACGCTTGGATAGAATAACATTAGTTATTTGGAAAGTTCCGTAACTGCAGGCGATCAAGATCAGTATCAGGAAATACTTGAGTTTATGATTGAACAATCTCAGCTCCATGTCTAAAACTCATTTTAGAAATATCGTGTGTAAAAGGAATGAACCTGTGTACAGTTCAAATATGAATCGTATCTCTGGATATAAGAGATCTTATAACCTGGTTAACCTAAGTGTCTAGCTAGGGACCTCCTTAGGCTAATGGTGACAGTTAAGTTACTTGTCTGGCACAAGTAGGAGTCTGAAAGGATTATGTGCAAGACAGTAATTAGGATTACCATGTCCAATATTATAAGACACTAGTGGGTCACACTGCTACACACCCAATTCGAGATCATTTGGATTTTAAGTGTGAGAAATAATTAATTAAGTTTAACTATTAAAAGAGAGAAGGAATAAATAATAAATTGATTATTTATTATTTATTAGTTAAATATAATTATTTTTAATTAACAGTTTGATTAATTAAAGATAATTATCAAGAGTTATATTTGGTTTGGGATTCTTTTAAACATTGCCATATTTACCTTTATAAATAAAGGGTTTAGGCAATTGAATAAACATATGATTTTCATAAGTTACTTTTTCACCAAGAAATCCCATAACTTCTCTCTCTCTCTCTTTGGCCGCCGGCCATACATACACACACATCGAAGTTCGTTTTTCCGATCAGTCCAAGGCGGTCTAGCAACCAGTCTCAAGGTGGTGCAGTAGTGGTGTATCCCTCACTAGCCTCCGGAGCCGCTTTTGGTGTCATCAAAGGTAAATTCGTGAAAACCCTCTCAGTATAGTATTTGATTAGTTACGGTTGGATCTTTGTCGGGATTGTAGTTTTTATCCGCTGCGTTATCTGTTTTAGTTTAGAAATCCCAACAATATGTATAGATAAATTGCAGATGTGAAAAGGAAAAATGGATTGAGAAGATTGATAGTAAGATGAAAGTAGGTGACCTAAGTTGGAAAAGACAAAGGAGACGACGTCTTCGTCGGAGAAGACGTCTGAGATGGGTCATTGGGTGTTGACCGGAATGGTCGTCGGGAAAGACATGGGTTGATGGGAGAGGTTAGTGCTCGCCGGAGATGATGAAGTCATCAGATTTCGCTGCCGGAAAAGAAAGGGGTGGAGGTGGTAGTGCACGCCGGAGATGATGAAGTCACCAATGCCGTCGCCGCTACCACCACCACCACCGACGAAATCCAGATCTAGAATTTCAATGGCGACGACGACTGAGGGGGAGGGTGATGAGAGGCAGAGAGAGTGAGGAGGAGAATGAAGTGCCGAAGATGGATGTGTTGCAGGCGTTGCCGGAGATGGCGGTATCGCCGAAGACAGTGGTGTTTTGCCGGAAGGGGAGAATGCAGAGGGGAAACTTCCTCACGTTTCCATCTTTAAACACACAAGTGTTTGAATTTACACTTTTGGTCCTTGTTGTTTAAGAAAGAGTGAATTACAATTTTAGTCCCTGTAGTTTGTTTTTTGTAAAAAGACCAATATGCCCTCATGTGCAAGGCACATGGGAGGGATTTACCAGACACAACTAACGGTGTTAGTTTTGAGGGACCAAAACCGAGCAAAAATACATACCACAGTGTTATTTATGCAATGAAAATTTTGTAAGAACCAAACGTGCTGGTTTCTCTAAACCACAGGGACCACAATTGCAATTCACTCAAACCATTTTCTGATATTGTCATTTTTTTTTTATTTTCTTTATTGTATTTCACAAATTAGACATCAGTGAAATTTCACATCTGAATCATTTATTAACGTTATTCTCTAATTTCACCTATTAACTTTAATAAAAACAAATTTGAAACAACCAAAGTTCTTAGACATAACAACATTATAAATTTTAAAAATAATTTCATGATGAAAATAGAAGCGTAGATCAATGAAGTTTCACTTTCCATTAATTTTGAACCTCTCATTTAATATAATCTTCTTTAAATAGAACGATTCGAGTAAGTTTATAAGGTGTATGTTGTATATCCGTATACGGATCTAGAACTTTTTTCAAACGTTGTGGCACTATTTAATTATAAAAAATATATATAAAGACAATTTTTATAAAATCTTTATTGATCTGATGGTTAGTTCATTGTTTTTCAAAGGTGAATTCTTGATATAAGCAATTTTTTATATAAACAAAATAAATCTAAAATTAAAAGCTAAAATCTAGAAAAAATTTATCTAACGAGGCTTGAACTCATGACCTCATGTTTATAAATATTTATATGCACAATGGGCCGGCAAGGGGAGCAGCAAGGCTTCTGTACCGATTGGCAAGGCCGTCAACACCATTGTGGTTGATTGACAAGGAGTGAAATCGGCATGGCCAGGCTGACTAAGACTACCCCACCCCACCCCATCCTCTCTCTCCTTTCTCTCTCTTCTTTTTTTTATATTAATTATTTAGATTGGTATGAGAGTCAAAACTACTGTAGTTGAATTGGTAAAGATTGGTAAGATAATGAAAAGCTGATGTGGCAACTAGTACCACTGGGAAGAGTCAAAACCACTGTGGATGGTCTAAAGCAAGTAACTAACCAAGTCTACCAAATAAAACTTGTATCCTTATTGTAGTTTCAAAATATATATGGTGGCACACAACAAATTGACACAGCGGCTACTTTCAAGACACGGTAATTTTTTACACTACGACGGAAGGAATGAAACAGCGTCACGTGCCACCATGTGCCCTTTTTTAGCTCCAACCCTGTGTATAGATGGTCTATAATGAATCTACAAATTAACTAAACCCTATAGAAATAAAAAAAAATTATGTCAACTTTTTATTTTGTTTTTCAAGAAATATAACTTATTATTTTAGAAAAAAGTTTGGTCTTACCAGATCCTAAGAGCGTCGACAATGGTGGAACCTCCAAGAATTTCACTTGCCATATTTTTTCTTACCACGTCATTGTAATCTAAACAAACCAAGAACCTCCTTATAACACTATAATCGAGGTTCTTACAAAAACCTCACTTTCCTCTTCTTATCTATAATATAATTTTTATTTATGTAAACTGTAATGTAACAGAAAAGAAAACTATTACAAGAACCTAGGTTCTTGTTCAAACACCCGGGTTCCAATAAGATCCTATGATTTGGCACATCAGGAAGAACCTCCATTGTGTATGCTCCAAGTCCCCAAAGGTATTCAAACCAACACATTGTATTTGAATGTATGTATTTTGAAAGAATCAGACGTCGTCGACGAACTATGTTTACCCAGCCACAGTTGTTTTCGTGAAGATCACCAATTGACAAAGGGTGATATAACTGTCATCTACTTTTAGAAACAGCTTTTGGACAAAATACAGTGTTGATAAGCAAAAGAAAACTTAATTGGAATAATTCAGTCTGCTAACCCAGCTTAAGTTTGGTTTACCAAACTCTTACCAGGTCACCTACTTTAAGAGATGATTGGTCGACTTCGGAAGCAATCTGCAAGTGACAATGACTACCCTTACTTGGTAGAGTATTACATACAAAACCGTTTTAATAGCTACAATCTTACCCAGTAAAATAAGTTAAAAAAGAACTGATTTTTACAGGTAAGCACTTACATTTTGAAGTAAACTTCCCTTTACAAACACAAACAAAAAAATAGACAGTATAAAATGAAAAGCATTGGAATAAAGTTTCTAGGTTTATTGCTCCAAAAAGCTGAAAATAAGGCACATAAAAAGGCAAGTATACAACACCACAATCATCCAATCATCTTGTGAACCTAACCTATATGTGTAAGTAAACCTTTACCAACTGCAATTAGTCTCATTTAGTGAAAGGACTACAAGACCTAAAAAAAACACAAATATTATACATTATCTCTCTATGAAATACAAGTTCAAACGTTACAAATGGTCCACCGGTGGTGTCACCGAGTGTCTGTCTAGCGGCGATGATGAGGCTGCTGTGACCTTCCACCTCTACTCAACGCCGAGAATTGGTTGCCGCCATGTTGAGGACGTATCTCGCCTCTTCCACCACCACCACGAGGGGCCCACCCTGGGGCTGGTGGTTGCTGATGATTATAGTTCCCAACGTTATTGTAAGGTGCTTGATAGTACCCAGCGGTTTGATGGTGGCCACGTGGCGGTGGAGGGTACACATGTTGACTCTGGTGGTACCCATGTGTGTGTCGACCACCACTACCCTCAGGCCGCCCACTATAACGGGTGGTTGAAGGATGATTAGGTTGGCCATAACTCGAATCATAGTTATGCGGAGGATAACCGGATCTAGGTTGCACCATCCTACCATGGTCCTGATTATAGGGTGGTCTATTATTATAAGGTCGGAAAGGAGGTGGTGCCCCATAATGCGGGTGCGGATGGTCATATGACTGATGATGACCATTTCTATCAGGTTTTACTTGTAAGCTATTGGTGACAAGCCGATGTGCGGCCTCTCCAAGCTGTCGGCCTGAAGCAGATCCAGGTGGGTTATGGTGTCTGTTGTTGTTGTTGTGTCCATTCCTATGTCAAAAAACAAGTTGTTTAGGAAATTCTTATAAACAAAAGAAAGGGGAAGTTTCAATTACAAACCAATATATTAGAAAATAATAGCGATATTTTTGGACAATTATCATGGTTTATTAATTAGACTGAGATATATAGAGGGAGGTTCATACGAAAAATATAACTTTTTAAGAAAACGCGAGGAGCAATCTCAACCACTCATCTCGGTCAACAAATGCGGCTTTGACTGGTCCCCCCTTTAATAATCTCTACCCTCCCATGAATCTCGTCAATCCTCCGTGATCACGTCCACTGTAACCGCGAGATGAGTGGCTGAGATTGCTCCTCACTTTTTCTTAAATTGACATGCTTCTCGTTTGAACCTTCCCCGAGATATATATATATATATATATATATAGGGACAGGTTCAAATGTGAACCACTTTTTGGTTGTGAACGTGAGAACAACCGAAAGCGCGACACGTGGCGGATGACTAGGCACCACGTCATGTCCATGGCGGATGACTAGGCGCGATTCATGGGAGGGCATTGACTTAAAGAGAGGGGGGGGGACCACACTAAAGCCGTCACGTGTCACGCTCTCGGCTGTCCTCACGTTCACAACTAAAAAGTGGTTCACATTTGAACTTTCCTCTATATATATATATATATATATATATATATATATATGTAGGGGTGGGTTCAATTGCAAACCACTTTTTCATTGTGAACGTGAGGACAAACGAGAGCGCGACACGTGGCAATCTGAAATCGGCAGGTCAAGGCTTATTCAGTCTGAATAAATCCGCGAGTTAGTGTTATTCATACTGAATAAAACGTTATTCAGATTGAATAAGCCTTGACCCGCGGCTAACCCGCGGCTGACCCGCCCGCGTCCAAGTGCGTCAGAGTGCAACTAAGCCTTATTCATACTGAATAACGCTTTATTCGGTCTGAATGATAGTGTTATTCAGTATGAATAACACTAAGTCGAAAATTTTTCAGATGCCACGTGTCGCGCTCTCGTTTGTCCTCACGTTCACAATGAAAAGGTGGTTTGCAATTGAACTTTCACCTATATATGTATATATATATATATGTATAGAGGATTAGTGGGATTGCCCAATCGGAGGCCCGATACCGCTGGAACGTATGTGTGTTAACTTGCCGTTAAAAAAAAATATATATATATATATATATAAAGAGAGAGAGAGAGAGAGAGAGAGAGAGGAAAGTTCAAATGTAAACTTAATTTTGGTTGTGAACGTGAGAACCATTAAAATCGCGCCACGTGGCAACATTTATTATGAATATCATGCATTATTCAGAGTGCATATTGCCACGTGGCGCAATTTTAGTGGTCTTCACGTTCACAATGAAAGATAGATTCACATTTGAACTTTCCTCTCTCTCTATATATATATATATATAGAGAGAGAGAGAAAGGTTCAAATGAGAAGTGCTAAAAAAATACGAAGTAAATAAGTGATCTCCACCACTCATCCGGTCAATAAAGGTGGCTTTGACCGGTTACGGTAGACGCGATCACGGGGGATTGACGCGATTCATGGGAGGGTAGAGATTATTAAAGGAGGGGACCCGGTCAAAGTTGTCTTTCTTGACCGGATGAGTGGTGGAGATCACTTCTCTACTTTTCATTTTTTTAACACTTCCCATTTCAACCTACTTCTATATATATATATATATATGTAAACTCTATATTTCGTGTAAACTATGTAAACCAATCCACACCATTGATTTTTAAAAACGTTTCCATATTTCGCATTTTCATATTTCCATAATCATTGACTTACCATATATTTCACATTTCCATATTTTCTATGAATCCATATCCTCCTTTGATTTTTTTGATCAAGGGCCACGATGGGTTTACATAGTTTACACGAAATATAGAGTTTACATTTGAACCTCCCTCTATATATATATATAGAAGGTGATAATATTCATTCATTATGATCATGACTTTAAATTAGGAAACAAAATGAAATCAGATATCTATTAGACTAGATGAACGGCTATGATTGGTTTGTATTGTTTGTTAGAATTACGTGTTTTGTAATTAAAACCACCCCAAAAAAGAAACTTGTTAATCTGTAGATGCCGAATAAGTAGGTAACAAATAAGTAGCAAAATGTTTGAACCTACCTTCCATTCTCCAGGGCCTCCTTCCGGTATCTTCATGCCATAAAGTAGGCTCCGGTTGCAAATCATCCACCGTTACAGTCTGCAGCAGAAGGGAGTGGCATTTAAGACCAATACACAAAAGAGAAGAAACATCCAAAGGTACCTTTAGGATTCAAACTAGCCCAATAAACCAACCACTTGGCATCTAATAGTGGCTTCAGCAGAATTGAAGTTTCAAGTTTAAAAAAGTACATCTATGCAGTAAAGTTTATTTCTAATCTCTCCAAAACCCATGAATATTGCAACAATTGATTCAATGTGCATTTTGATACAAGTGTTTGAATGTTAGTTCAATTATAACACCCATCCACCATGACAAGGGAGGGAAAAATATAACAAACAACGTTTTCATTTTCGTTTTCAAGTTAAAGTAAATCTTTTGGACCTATCAATGACAAAGAAAGAGAACCCTTGCAATTTACTCCCTACGTCCCAAAATAAATGTCCACAATGAAAGATACGTAAAGTTTCAGAAAGTGGACATTTCCTTAAGGGTAGAATGAGAAAGTGAACATTTTACTTTTGGAAATGTACACTTATTTTGAGGCAAACTAAAATAGAAATGTGTTGACTTATTTCGGGAAGGATTGAACATCTGCTAACAGCATAAATATCATTTCAAAGTTCAAACTACAAAAAGGCATAGCATGCCATACTATTAGTAATTACCTTTTTGGGTGGTTTGACCCCTGGAGGTGGTCGAGATATATGCTTATGATATTCTGGAAGTCTGTATATAGCACATCTGAAAGGCAAAGCAGAAAAAGGTATATAAGTTGACATATAACAAGATCTTATAGACATAATATACCAAATAAATGAAACATTACATGACTTGATTATCCATGATATCATCCATCCCCTCAACAGGTGAAGTGAATATCGGAGGGCAGGGATCTCCGGCGCAAAGAGATATATAGCCATTCATTCCACCACTGCACACAATGTCAAATTAAATCAGAAACGGATACTCACAATTTATAATTACAGAATGAAAAAGAGATGCAACATACTGTAGATGAACACAAATGTAAGCTTGCTTAGAGGCTATAAAATCTAGAATAAGATATAGTATCTGTAACCCTAGTCTGGATATATCC
Organism: Centaurea solstitialis; assembly: GCA_030169165.1. Lineage (NCBI taxonomy): Eukaryota > Viridiplantae > Streptophyta > Magnoliopsida > Asterales > Asteraceae > Centaurea > Centaurea solstitialis. The sequence continues at coordinate 15,768,452 of CM058044.1, read as the reverse complement.
AACTCCTGAAACAATATCTTGGGATGTATGTATGTCCAACTTCTAAAACAATAAGCTGGCAAACAAAGTAACAACACATTCACAATAACTATTTCGACAATAAAAACAGTGAAATCAATGGACATCACTTGCAGGATAGTTGCATTCCCTCACGGATGGCCAAGCAAAATCAACCCCAAAAGGCCAAAAGGGAAATAAAAATGTATGCAGAACTCTGGCTGAAATAATTGCATACAGCACCAACATTCTGTTTTCATATCAGGCTTTTATCATGAAAGATTAATCCTGTTCTAAGTCTCAAATAACCATGCAGAGACTTATATACTGGTTCAAGCAGCTGAAGGTATTTGGATATAGATAGTGAATATAGAGTAAATTACATATTTGGTCCCTGTGGTTTACACTATATTGCACTCTTGATCCCTATTTTAAAATAATTTTGGAAAAGGTCCCTGTGGTTTAAAATATATTGCACTTTGGTCCGTAACCTTAACTCCGTGTGAAATCAATCCATTAAGCACAGGAACCAACAGTGCAATATAGTGTAAACCACAGGGACCAACAATGCAATAAACCACAGGGACCAACAATGCAATCTAATGTAAACCACAGGGACCTTTTCCATAATTATTTCAAAATAGGGACCAACAGTGCAAGTAGTGTAAATCACAGGGACCAAATACGTAATTTACTCTTAATATATAATTGATCAGATAGAAGAACAGAAGGATATCTGAAAAGAAACAATCCTATATGTGGTTTACAGTTACAAATGTGCTTAATGAGAGGTAGTCATAAAAAACAGAATATATTACAGCAATTGTCCACAATTTCTAATTTTATTGTGAAACCTTGATAATCATCATGACATTGAATCCAGTTTTCTTTCATTCAACTTTTACCCATGCAAAGTGGTTCTATTGAGTGTTGTTAAGGTGGTAATTCAAGCATACATCCATCCAAGTTTATGTGCGACAACTTCATGCAAAGGTGACAATGACCAAATTAACCTCGATTAAATAGATTGCATAAGAACATTCGACAAAAAGAAATGCCAAGTAGACATTGCAAATTTGCAATATGACGGACCTTGCCAACGGGTCAATTTGCTCTCTGACTTGAACTCGTTCCGGGGCCGATAACTGCTTGCAACGGTCATTCAGAGAAAATATGTATGGAGATAGCGTGTGTGATAATGCCACAAAAAGCATGTCAGACATCGTACTATTTCTCCGAGCCTCTTCCCCCTGTAAGAAATGAAGGCACCAAGAGTTAAACGAAATCATTTTTTGCCGGATAGAATTATACAAGATACCAAGTCTGAAAACAACAGTCCTCATACCGTTAAAGTATGTTCTACTTTCTTAACTTCTGCAAGAAGACGATCTTCATCGATGAAAGGCAACTTTGCTATTCCCTACAAAGAAGATAAGTTTGTTAATACCTTCAAATACATAACAATTGTCAACCACAAGGTGTACGCCCAGATGTCCAAAAGGAAAGCTATAAAAGAGAAAGCACACCTGCCACGCAAACCGCTTGCCATTCATGTCAACTTCAAAATCTGAAACAACATAAAGAAGAAAAATTAGGAGTGTAAAATCTTTCTTACCAATACAATGAAACGCTTTACTTTGTCAAAGCAGAGAGAGACTTTACCTGTTGGATAAAAATCAATAATAGGTGAATTTGGATCCATCATCAATTTTCTGTAATGCTCAGGAAGAGCATGCGAACTGCAAAATCAACTCGGTTAGAAATTTGCAATATGAAAAAAAATAATTTGACGGAGAAATATAGCAGGTTCAACCTTGCAGCAGGGAACACACCCATCAGCTGATTAAATGGTTTGAATGGTGAACCTAGTTCGAAGTTGATACTTAATTCTCCAAGATCCTTGAGATCAGAAGCAAATGGTGCATAATGGTATGGATAAAACCTGAAACAAAAAGTTTGAGCAACGCAGATCAATGAAAATTCTTTTAACAGCCTCAAGATATTACTGACAAATACCTAAAAAGAGAAATAAAGTTATACACTCAAAAAATGACCCTTTAAAGAATTTCAAGTGTGATGTTCTAAAATGTTTTCTATAACTTTATACAAGAACCAAGTGAAAATGCTTCAATAGGATTCCAAATTCCTTTACATACTATAACTAACAGGTAGTAGCAATCATATTTTTAAAGAGTCATGGCTAAATAATATATTAAAAAGAAAATTTACCACTGCCAGGAACAGACACCTTCATAGTAATAATGCATCACCCAACACAAGCCTTCGGTATATCTTAGGACCTGTGAAAATTTTCATGCATATAATTTTAGGTTCACCCTTGTTAACATTTCAGAGTTTTTAAGGTAGATGAACGGATAGATTAGTATCTGACAAGGTTCAAAATCATGTGAAGCCTGGCATGGTGGCTAGGTCAAGCCTTACACACCACGACGAGGAGGCAGTGTTTTTCAAGTCCTGACATAGGGCGGCAAATTTGTATTTTTGTATGTCATATATATATATATAGGGGCAGGTTCAAATGTGAACTCATCTTTCCTTGTGAAAGTCAGCACCATTGGTATCGCGCCACATGGCAATATTTAGTTTGAATATCCACGCTTTATTCAGACTTAATAAAAGCTTTATTCAGTCTGAATAAAAGCTTTATTCAGTCTGAATAAAAGCTTTATTCAGTATGAATAAAAGCTTTATTCAGACTGCATGATATTCATACTGAATAAAACTTAGGCGCCAATTCAGATTGCCATGTGGCGCAATTTTGTTGATCCTCACGTTCACAATGAAAGATGAGTTCACATTTGAATTTTCCTCTATATATATACATATATATATACATGCATGTTTCCCATATATTATTTTAATCAGATAATGATATTAAAAATATACATTCATATTAGAAGAAGAAATATCATAAAAATTATTTACGATAAAAAAAGTTTTTGATTGAATATGTAAAATAGAATTTAGAAAGGTAATTCTACAACTTCAAATTGTGATTCCATAACATCTACGAATTTGTAAAACTATGAGTGATGTGATTACTAAAAGTGTAAAGCTAAAGGCGTAAAAACACAAAAGATAAAAATAAGTATCTTATAATAAGCATGCAACGCGGCCCGCCATGGCGTGAGCCACGCCTTACATAAACGCTATGGGCCACCATTTCCTAACGGTGGAGACGCGTCTTGCCCCATACCCCATGGCGCGCCTTTTTGAACACTGGTATCTAATAATTGTGAAATTGGGAAGCTAAAAGTCTAGTAGCTGCTTATTGTAATAATGATATAATTGCTACAGGTTTCCCCCTCTCTCATGCTTCTTTTGTTTTTTTTTCTCTCTTTCATTTACTTATTTTGTATGTCAATTTTCTTTTCATGCATGGACAAAGAGAACAATCTGCACTAAGCAGAATCTCAAAGTTTGACCAACTTTACAGAATGGTCCTTGATTAAAACACAAGAAAGGTTTAAAATCTTACAACATCTCTCCGTATTGCCTCGAGCTCTTCGGGGGTATTTGCAGAGAACTTCTCTTCATAATACCTCTCTTTCCACCCAGGCACTCCCAGTTTTATCTGGAAAAAAAGTGCATCAAAGAAGCATTAATAGCTAACATGAATACCATAAAATAATTCTATTAAGTTCAATATTCGATAGGTCAAGACATTTTCTAGCTTTGAGGGAAGGCATCATTCTCACTGTAATTTGGAAGAATATCATTCAATTCCATCAAAAGCGTATGCCTCACAGTCAACAATATGCATTCACTGATGATTAAAAGTAAACATTTTCACAAAAGAAATGATATGCGTATGTTAACAGCCATTGCTTGTGCATTCACGTAAGCTAGAATAAGAGTTTCTATAGGGGTCTATGTTCTAGAATGAGAGTTTCTAGGGATCTGTATATTCTAACCTTATCTTCCTCTGGCTCCTCCGAATTAAAAGCATCAGATTTTTCACGAAGTATCCCCTTCAGTTTTGTCTTCAGTTCTTCTTTGTTATCAAGTACCTGAAAACAAACAAAACTTGAAATCCAAGAAACAAAGAATTTGACCACAAAACAATATCCAACATATATAAACAGCTACCAAAGACGCAGCTGCAGATTTGTGGGAAGCCAACTTTTGTTAAAGAAAGAGAAGATATTATAAAACCAAAAAACATGATCCGGTAACTCAAGGGGACAAGGAACTAGATGAAGGCTGCGTTTGGCAAAAATAAGCTAGCTTATAAGCTAGTCCATCCAAACATGTACAATAAGCCAGCTTATAAGCCAGCTTATAAGTCAGCTTATAAGCTAGCTTATTAAAACGCTAGTTGGAGTAGCATTTCAGAAGCTTTTAGTAGCTTTTTCCAATTATACCCTTATTAATATTAATTATTATACCCCAAGATACCCTTTTTCGTCATTTTACATACTCATAAGCTAGTTTTTGCCAAACATAATTTATTCATAAGCTAGCTTATCAGCTACTAACTAGCTTATTAGTCAACAGCTAGTTTTGCAAACACAGCCGAACTTGTATTTTGACGCCTGCTTTCCACCAGCTCCACAAAAAGGTAGGTGCACATATATTAGACCTACAACATGACTATTGTACTTTGAATTATGTTAATCATTAAGGAAGGTAAACATACATCATCTCTTTCAAGATTTCTTTCAGCTTCAACAATGGCAGCACCAACGGTTGAACCGGAAGACAAGCGTGCCAATTTTTGTGGCCTGTGGGATCCCTTAGGTTCATATGGTGATGGTGAAGGAGCAGAAGCAAGACGTGATCCCTGAAACCGACCAACTGGAACTAGTGATTCGGGTTCCATTTGTGGTGCAGCATCATCTCCTCTTGTTGCTTGAGATTTGGCTTGAGCTTTATCACGTTTTATCCTTTCAGCTTGTCTCTGGGCATGAAAAAAACAAACATTAACAATATGGTTTGACTTTACAAATACAAAATACAGCTAGCATGGAAAAAAGATCCTTTGAGGTTTATGTGGATGCTTCAAATAAAAAAATGCATGGGGATGCACCCTTATTAAAATTATTGAGCAAGAAATAATCAGCATTTGATGTACATATTTTACTAATCAATCATGTGAAGACAACAAATGTTCCTGACTTCCCATGAACATTGCCTCTGAAAACACATTTCTTTTTATTATGCATTTCTGATATTTAAGCCACATGAGATATAGTGGCATCAAGTAAAGCAGCTGAATGAATACTTCTTTACACACACACACACACACACATATTAACCTGATGCAAACGGGACCTTTTCTGAAATATTTTATCTTCATATGATCCCACAGCCTGAATGAATTGCTCCACTCTGCTAAGGTCTGGCTGGGAGTGAATAAGAAAGAAAAGCAATAAAAACAGTTAGAGTCCCCAAATACCTTAATGCTTTAGAGGTAAACCCTCCAAGCCAAAAGTCACCTAGATATATAACAAAAGATAGTCACCTTGCTTCCATCAGTCAGATACCCATTCAGGGTCCTGAACTCCTTTTTATATACAGCTAAAAGTAAATTAATTGCACCCTGAAAAGCAAATAATAGAAATAAGAATAACATTTTATTTTCTGCAGCATATAAACATTAAGCACCCACCCTTAAATGAAAGCTACAATAACATAGAGTTACAGAAGACAATAGCACCCAAGACACGGTTATTAAATCTATATAAAACATTAAAATTAAGATCACACACTATAATGATGAAAAAACCCAGAACACATAGCTGGATTGCACAAAACCGATGATTCATTTGGATTGCAGAACAATGACATCTCTGTGAAAAGTATCATTGTTTATTAGATATTAAGCTATATTTTACAATAAGCGAACAGACAGATCAATAACCACAAAGATGTAAATCAATCTGCGATGAAATTATGCTTAACGAAAAGAAACACGATAGGACAGCTATTAATCATTAGTGGTCACATAGACTTAATAACCCCTTGAAAAGTAGTTCCAAATGTACCTCACGTATTTCCAATGTGGGCATATGTGGTAGAAAGTCGTTCCCAACAAAAAAACACATGAAGATAAAATCATCAACTATTCGCTCAAAATCGATCTTGGAAGGAGGATTAGGAATTCTCATCTCATACTCCAGGTACTCTCTAAGAGTCCAAATGTTGAGAAACTGCAAAGCATACACATATTAGTAAAACAATAAGACAACAAAACATATGCATGTTGGTAAGAATATGACAACACCACTATCAATGCAGTAAACAGCCTTCCGATAAATAGAAATAAGGGTAAATTACATATTTGGTCCCTGTGGTTTACATTTTACTGCATTGTTGGTCCCTATTTTGAAATAATTATAAAAAAGGTCCCTGTGGTTTACACTATACTGCACTGTTGGTCCCTGTGGTTTACACTATATTGCACTATTGGTCCCTAACCCTATTGACAAAATAGGGACCAACAGTGCAATATAGTGTAAACCACAGGGACCTTTTCCATAATTATTTCAAAATAGGGACCAACAGTGCAATAAAGTGTAAACCACAGGGGCCAAATATGTAATTTATCCTAGAAATAAATAAATAATCACATAAGTTTGCTCTGCAGCTACCTGGTATGGCTTCTTAGGCACAACATCACCTTTTTCATCAAATTCCCCTGCCTTCCTCTTCGCCTTTCCCTCACAATTTGCTGCTAAATGACCCACTTGACCACAAATAAAACACTTGTCTTGTTGTCCAGGGGTAAATACAACCTGAAAATCACAGTGAAAAACATATATTTTCAATGTTTATTTAGACACTAATATTTAAATATTATGTCTTAGTGAACAAACTAAATTACCTTATATAACATGCCAATTTTAACTACAGGACGAAGGAACTAAACCAATGTCTAGATATACATGTTATCAATGAATTTTAACACCAAGAAACAAAACAATTCTTTAGCAATGCTTATTTTTATAATCTCAAAATATGCTCTTCAGTTACAAAAGAGATTATGTTGATATCACAAAATATAATAACATAAATTTGAAGAACGGAAGAGATCATTTTAGTTGCAGTTCCACATCAAATCATAATTTGTAGAGATAAGTTCCAAATATCTCATCATATGCAACAAGATGTAAAAAATATGAGAAACCTAAAGAAAGAATGTCATCACCACTATGCTATTCATTCTGCCATAACCAATTAACTCCGTTTTTTTCCTTCTGGAAGACTAAATACCACATACCCCCTTCCCCTTTTAGGTTTTACTCGGGTTTCTAGAGTTTTACCTCTCTAAGTATTGAAAAATGAACTTCATGGGTCGCCAGAGCCAACATGATCAGATCTGCATCCTGTAGGTTGAAATGGTAACATATAAAATAAAAGCCGGAAATAAATATAACTTAAGAAAAAAAAAGTAAATTAAAGATGCAAGTGAATGGAACGATGAACAATACCAAACCGTATAAGCAATGGCGGGTGTTTGGATCAAACCCGGGAAGATTCCTTTGAAGACGTATATACGACATTATCTTATGTTCCCCCTCACCAGGAACATTAGCATCAGAAAGGATAACCTTCAAAAAGATAAACCATCGTGAAAACATTAAAGAAGTTTTCTTGAGTGTAAGACATTTGACTAGTCCACATAGTAATTTTAAGGATAATAATGTCGCTGCAACTTGAATAGTACTATGTTAGAGTCCCACATCAGCTAGACTTCAAGCATTTCTTCTCAATATATTCTCTCCTCAAAACCTCTTCTGGAGAGTAATCTAACGGGGTCCACATATTTCCACATGGTTTCAAAGTCAAGGTTAGGGACTCAACAACCTAAGACAATTTGTGCCCGTCTAGCCCTCTCCAGACACAATGGGACAATTTGTGTCTGTCTCGTGTTAGGGTGCATTTGCTATGCAGAACGGGACAAAACAAAACAAGCTTGTCCCATGTTTGGCATGCACCTATGTGGAACAGGTTTGTCCCCTCTGAACACAATTTTGTTGATAAATAGATTGTTGTTTTGTGTTTGTTAATTTTCATTTAGATCGACTATTGGGTGAAAAAAAAAACACGAGAAAGCTCATTAATAGTAAACTGGTCATTCAATTAGTCATGTTTTGTATAGTCCTACCCTGTCATCTCTTAACAAATGCTGAACAACTCTTCTGTTGTGTCCTATCATGTTCTGTGTACGTACTAAACGCACCCTTAGAGGGGTGTGATGGAGTCCCACATAAGCTAGGCTTCAACCATTTCTCCTCAATTTATTTTGGAACCTCCCTTCTCTCCTTAAGGACCCTTTTAGAGAGTAGTCTAATGGGGTTCCACATATTCTCACATATAAATACTTCTCTAATAATTTACCTTTATGGGTTTCCATCCAGGATCATTGTTTAATCTTTGGTGAACATAGTACTGCAAAGCAACCGACAAAACTGCCATAAATTCAGTCCCAGGCGTGATGACATTCGAGTCAAACGTTTGGGATTCTTGTTTGGGAGGAAGCTTTCTGCCTTCCCTCTCAAACTCCTCCCTCAGCCTCTCCTCCTCAGCTGCCTAGAAAGTACAAGTCACAAAGTTCAATACAAGCAAAATCACAAGTTAAAAAAAAAACCCTAAATGGGTAACATGTAAGACATGCATACCGCATCAGCTGCATCTTTGGCTGCTCTAAACCTCCTAGAGCGCTGTTGATTCATTTTTGCCCTTGGGGCAACACCATCTACACCAAATTTTCAAATACCTTATGAATTTCAACGCACACCCCCATTATATATCATTTCTAAATAGTATAGCAAATAAATTTCAGGCTTACTACACACCAATAGCCATATACAGAAGTTTTCGTGGGCGCACCATCACAAAAAGCCGATCTATGTAGTCAAACATGCATTGAAACACCTCATTGAAAGAAGTTGGAGAAGGCTGCATACATAAAAAAAGAAGTCAAATTGGGCAGTTTTCATCTTAAAGATTATGAAATAACATCAAACAAAATGATGTGAATAAAAACTTCGAGAAAATGCAACAATTCAGAAAAAATTAAAATAAGAAAAATAATATACGAGGCAACTTCCTAGTAAAAAAATTAAATCTTTAATGGTGTTACAAATCATTCTAAGACATACATATTATCAATGAGAAGATGACTTATGTCCTCCAAAAAACTGCTTGTGGTATATAAAAAGGTCAGATTCAGGTTCTCTGTATGTCGGCCCCTAATTATGACTTCACCACATAAGATGCTCAAAGCCCCCCATACATATATAAGGCTAATTTTATACATGTAGGGATGCTTACTTTTGGTAGTCATTGAAGCATTAAAACCTAAGAGAGGTTTTCAAGATGACTCCTAATTTATGGATTTAATTACCGACATTAAAGCTGAATACAGACCTCTCACATGCCATGTTGCCATCTTAATCTCCCCACTAACCATAGCACCAAGAGACACCCCCCGGGGCGCCCCACCTGAAGCTTACTATGGAACTTGGGGTTATCAACTTTTCTAAATCAAAAAGCTCATCCCAGTCAACTGAGTTGGCTACCAAGAGACACACTATGGAATGCCAAAGAAGAGTATCAAATTGATTCTCATCATCCACACCATATATTAATTTTTGGCAATAACTAGTGCTTTTACATGGAGTGAAAAACCCAAAACCAACCTAATAGGTACACTTGCATTCCTTGAACACCTTCCAAGAAAATGGTCAACAAGAACACATCTACAATTCTTGTAGAGTAGTCAATTGCTCTTGCATGCTTAGCAATATCATTCTCCTCGTTCTAGAAAAGGGGGTTCTAAAATGTCATCATGATCCTAACCCACCACCTGATTGTTGGCTTTTATTTCTAGAACTTAAAGAAGTCATTACTGACTAGACTTTATGTATCTGGTGCGCTATGTACATGTATGTTCCAATAACCTTATCAATGATGATTTAAGGTGAAATGACTGTAGAAGAAAGATTGATATAAAGCAATGGAGTTTAGTGACTAAAACATCAACGGAAAAGTAACGGATGTTTGTCGTTTGACAACCTTTGGTTTGTGGGTTTCCCTCTGAGGGATTGAAAACCTATGAGGTAGATGGGTGAATCATTATTCTATCCTGGAAATGTTTGAAAACAATTTTAAAAGGAAATGGGATTGGTCGTTCTTCTTTACAGGTGTTATATCACCTTTTTACGAACAAGTTAAAAAGATTTATTCAAGAAGAAGTACAAATAGTTAACGACAGATTAATGAACTACAGAAATTCATTTACACAGACATTGACTTTTCTACCCTCTAACATATTAGTTGCCCTTTGAATAAGATAATGAAATAATTTGATAGGTTATGAGATGCATTGTATAAACTTGTGAAGCAATATGCAAAAGGACCACTTTGTTCAATAGAAACTATGGCAGCATTCAAATAAAGTTGAAAAAGAACACATCCAATTAAAACATAGAATTAATACAATATCTAATTCCAGCTCAACCAAATGAAACACGATTTAGGGAGAAATTTTCTTGTAAATTGACACATTTATCGCCATCAGCAAGTGCTTACAAATAAAATATAAATCAAAAACCTAGGTCAACTCCCTTCAATCCTATGAGCTCTCAACAACTTCCAAATTTATTTAACAAATTATTCTCAGGTTACATAAGGCACATGCAAAGATAAATACATATATATACATATACATATAAAAAAGATATATATATATTAGAGAGAGAGAGAGAGGTACCCGGTCCTCGGGGTGAAAACAGGGATGAATGATTCCGTTCATATCGAGATACAAATTGTCATACTCAATTTGATTAGGGTTAGGTTTACTTGTATCGACAGGAACTTTAATGCCTTCGATTTCCAAGGGTTCTTCCTCTATCACATCTACAATGACCATTGGATACTTCTCCGCTAGCCAACGGTAAAACGCCGGTACTCCCATGGCCGCCGATGGAAGGAATATATTAAGCGCCGCTTTGTCGTAATAGGTTCTTTTTTTCGACAGGCGGCTTAGCGAGGAAGAAGAAGAAGGGGAGGCAGGGTTGGGTTGGGTTGTTTTTGTAGTTTGAGTATCTTGCAAATAATATCCCCCTCTTTTCTCTTTTTCTTTGGAAGGAGGATTATCCGGTTTCTTTGTAAATATCCCCCTCCTTCTCACCCCTTGCTAAAAGTAGAAAGTGTGTATAAATATTTACCCATCATACCATCAAAACTAGTTTTAATGTTCTAAGTGTGAATGAATCCAAATCTAACACAATCTCATTAAGATTGTGATGCAAACTCAAGAACAAGTGAGAGAAAGAGGTAGAGAGAGAAGGTATAGAGAGAAAGTCACAAGTCTTTCATATTCCAAAATGAACGTCCAAATCATACAATACAAGGCATTGGGGTATTTATACCCCAACCCTAAGAAATAGAAAGTTACACTAAAGGTCCCTCAACTTCTTTAATAAACATTACATTAACATTCTCCCCCTTTTATAAAAGAAGGAGGGACACTCAAAAAGAATTAACAAAATAACACTCAAGTCTGCTTTACAGCTGGTTTTCTCAGTTTGAACTTGATTTCTGCAAACCTGATGTCATTTCTAAGCCTTAGTCTTCTATCTATCTCCTTGACAAAATGCTTAATCAGAACCTTGTTGGCAGCTGAGATATCATGGACATTGTGCTTATCCATTTGTAACCTTGTGTTCAATCCATCCATCACCATTTTTAATGTATCATCACAGAACAGCATCACTTCATGTGAATACATTCTCTTCTTGTTACCTAAGGAATCTGGATACACACACGAAATCTTCGTCTCATCAGCATCATAGAAGACAGTATACATCACTAAATTATTTTCTTCTCCAATCAAACTTCGCTGAGGTTTGTGACAAAACAACTTTGAAGACCAATTCTCCAATCCCAACTGAAAATCATATAAATGTGCCAAGGAGATAGATGCTTTGAGATGTCTGACAATTGCTGTAAGTGCAATTATTTCCTCTTCAGATCTAAATGCTTTTCCCTTGAGGTCATACAGAATTCCAAAGATCACATCAAAACTCACATCCTGGAAATCAGCTTCGGTTATCACATAGTCTTTCCCATCTTCTCTAGAAAACGTAATTACTGGATAAGAGTAAGCACTCAACCTGTTGGTCTTGTAACTTTTCACAGCAGCAAACCTGTGATCAGACACTAACACTTCTCTTCTTTGCTTATTCACCTTCCTCATATGCACATATTCTCTTCGCAACTCTTCTTTCAAATTTTCTATGCCATACAACTTGACATAACTCAACTTTCTCTCATGATAGCAGAATCAGCTCTTGTACCTCTCTTCCAGATACTTCCCTGTAGCTCTTGTAAACCTATTCCATTCTGTTCTCTTCAAGAACTTTCCAGAACTTTCCAGAACTTGCTTTCATTCTCTCCCACAACTCAACTTTCTTTGGATCAACCGGCATCAGATCATTCTGTGGCAGCACTTCTTCTAGCAGAGGACCTTCCACATCATCAACTGATTCTTTCTTTTCAAAATCAAACTGCACATCATCAAACATATCTTTCAGTTTACTGTCTTCCGCACATCTTGCATCATTAATCCCCTCATTCGGGACTTGATAATCTTTGAGCTCAGAAGCTACATTTTCAAGAAGCGCTAGAACTCTATCTATTTCAGACATAGAACTAGAAGCCCCTGAGAATCTAACTCCTCTTTCTTCTGCACCTTCAGCCGGTATCTCTTCCTGTACAGAACTCAGAAAATCCAGTGTTGACTACAATGCAGGTTCAGTATCCATTTCTTGTCCTCCAGTCAGAACAATTGCATCTCTATGTCTTGCCGGTTGCTTCTCTCTCGGTTGCCTTTCTTCAAAACGATCTACTACTTGTACTCTAGAGGATGTCGGTTCCCTAGACGGATCACTTTCTAACCTTCTACGTTTCCTCTCCCCCTCATGATGATCATGATGATCATGATCATCATGCCGTCTGGTGGGCCGTCTAGCAGCTACCTGACACGTCTCCTCTATACCACGAATACGATCCGACAACTTTGATAACCCCTCGGTAAACATCTTGTTGATCTCAGTGAACGTCTTAGTGAGAGAAGCATCAAGAAATGATTGGAATTGCTGGAATTCGGTATGAGTGACCAGATGGGCTTGAGATCGTTGTTCTTGAATGACACGTTGCTGTAGAGCAGTTTGTTGTTGTAAAATACCCACAAGATCACTATCCTCAGCTGAACCCGACTCCAAGAGTTTAGAGAACAACAAACCCTTTAACTCTGGGATAGTAAGAGAATCAGCCGCTGATTGAGAAGGCTGTGATGGAGGATCAGGCATCGGAGCTTTGCCTTTAGTTAACAATGCTACTTGCTTCTCCAAATCAGAAATACGAGCCGTCTGTTGCTTGATTACACTTGCCATCTGTTGGTTGTTTGCCCGAAACATAGATCTCGTGATGAGTTGATCCGCAGTGGCAACAACATGAATCTGAGAAAGATCAACATCAGGCGAGGAAGAAGATCCAGGCTGAGGAGGTACTGAAGTAGACGGTGCAGTTGATGCTGATGATACAGGTACTGTGGAAGATGTGGAAGCTGGAATTGAGGCAGATGATAAACTACCAATGGGTGTTGAAGAAGAACCCAGTATGGTAGACTGCTGCCGGAGCTCCGAGATAATGGTGGATGAAGGTAAACTAACACCGAGGTCACTTAGACTTCTCGTTGATCCAAGAGCAGAACTCAAGGAACCCATGTTCAGCGTTGGCGTGATGTTAACACTGATGGGATCTTCCTCCGATCCTGGCAAGCCCGCAACAAATGCAGAACTTACTACGGTGGTTCCGGCAGGGCTACTAAAGCCTCCTGCAAAGGTGGTTTGCACTTGTGTCCTAGCCAAAGAAAGAGATGTAGTAGTAACAAGTGGATCTAGACTCGATGTGTGAACAAGTGAAGTCGTGGGCGGGGCAGCTGCCTCACTGTGTCGGTACCACCAACCTCCAATTGAGGAATAGGTACAAGTTGTGATATATCCCCGTGTGAAGATGAAACTACCATTTGTTGAGAAACGGTAGAGTGGCTTGGGTGGGTTGTGCAATGCATGAGTGGGGATCTCATGTCTTGTTCAATAGGTGGTGGCAACATATGCTCACCCCTAGAAGTTGTGGCTACCCAGCTAGACTCGGCTTCGGGAGGGGTTTGTACTTCTTTTCTGGCCCCTATCTCACACTCACCATCTTTTTCTCCTTCCCCATCACTCATTCTCACATCCGGATTTTCAACTAAAACTCCCTCATCCATCCTTATATCCCCTTGAGTCAACAAACGACTCGAGCCTTGATCAGGCATATCATCATCACTATCATCATCACTGGAGCCAGGTAATTCTTCCGTCTGAGCATCCATATCACAAACCGCATCAGAATCTGAAGGAAGTAGTTGAGTATCGTCTGATGAAACTGAGCCAGAAGATTCATAACCCATCAAGATGGTAAGCCGTTGATCCATTTCAACTGGAGTGTAAAGATAGATAGGTGAATCAGCATGTACTTATGGTAGCTCAATATCATGTTCACCGAAGGATTCCAAAGTGTGCATATCCAACGGAGATAGCTCATAGTCCACCAGTTGATCATCTTCTTGCTCTTGAATAAAAGGTTGATTAACCGCATGTTCATCATCAGCAGCCGCAAAGACATCATCCATTTGTACCGTAGAACTGATTTGGCCTATTTGCGTAGCAACATTCGCAGTAGATGAATGAGCTGGCTGATCAGGAAGTTCCCCACCAATTCCCCTCTCGGTATTTTCCCTCTGCTCACCCTGACCAGGATCCCGTGATCGCTGGTCCCTAAGTACTATACCCTCACTTCTAAGGATGGCACCCTGGGAAGGTCCCGCCGGTTCTGGTTGGACCATAGATGCAAATTTTGTCCTATACTCTCTAACACTCTTCACTTCCTGATCAGCATACGCAAGAAGCTCACTGAATAATGGAACTTCAGAAGCAAACACTGTTGGTGGATAGCGGATAGACTGGAACGGAAAAGACTTGACTTTTTCAGAAGTAAGTCTTCGAGGTATCTCCGGATTCTGCTCCATAGCACTGGCAATCAGGATGCTAAGAAATCAAGGATAAGCCAAATGATTAACTTTCCGCCCCTTAAGTTCTTGAATATCATGAAAAATCAGTGCTGCATAATCATAGTGACGATTAAACAGCACTCCTTGAAATAACAGAATCATTGATTGCGTGGCCGTGTCATGAGCTGTCTTCTTGCCAGTTAAACACCGGTTGAGAATGGTAAACAACGTGTTGTATGTTTCTGGTAAGTTGGTTTTGTTGAATGCTGAAGACGTATGTAATTCACCATCATAGCCAATAGAACGAACACTTGCTAACGCTTCCTCTAAACTGTCAAACGGCTCAAACTGTACGGCACCAGGCCGACTTGTGGCAGACGAAAATCCCAACAGATGTCGGAATTTGTTGAGACCAAAACTGATAGTAAAATGATCAATTTTGGTCATGTAATAACTCTGATCCTGTGTCTCATGAAACTCTAACATCTTCCATGCTTGTTGAGCATAAATGAGAGGAACAGCAACTTCTTTAGTAAGTGTAACAAACAATGGATGGTTCTTCAGGATTTCGGCTATCACCGGAGCACGTGTCTTAGCAAACAAAGAGTACACCACATTGTTTGGCCTTTGTTCAAGAAAAAGGGCAGCCTGCAATAACTGCCTATCATCATCCAGATGAGGTTGATGCACTGACGTTCGCTCGGATAAGATGTGAGGAATCTCAAGTGACTCGGTATCGGGAAATTCATAGTCTGCCATATCTGAGAGATACAAGAGTGATTAGAACTTTAAACCAAAAAACATTATCTCTTCGCCCATTTTATTTATTTGTTTTGAAAAACATGGATTTGAGAAGAAGAAATCCAAGAAGTGTGGGACGGGAATGTTAGACTTAAACACATGACCACAAGTATTATTGTGAACTCGGTAAAGATACAAATTTGAAACATATCACATTCACAGTTTTAGTCCAGTCTAACATAAGTTCAATTCAAATGAAGTCTAATAATTTCAAAATTATGTATGATTAGAGTTTTTGGTGATATGGATTTTATGTGACTGAGTTCAACAATATTAACAGATTTGAAGGTCATAGTCGGTCAAAGATTTAGTCCACGTCCACATGATTCGAACAAAGAATCATTAACACTTGTTTGAAATTAATTTGTAAACAATACAAACCCAAGTTATTTAACTCCATTTTATTGATTAGTGATTACAAAACGTTATCTACTAGCCTAATCGGTACATGATTTTGAGTGAGTACCTATAGGAATCGTAGATACCCGAGAAACGGTTACAATACACACACTAAACAAACGTTACAAGAAAAAATAAATCAAAATCTTCGCACGAGCAGAGAGTATTCAGAAAGAGTGAATACGAATGTATGAATGAGATATATATAGCATCAGATTTGAAAAATGATGAGTGTGCCACGTGTCAATGTGTGATTGGTGTGTCAGTCTCGAGACCGCTCAAATATGAAGAGTCTCGAGATAGATGAACAGAATCGAGATAGAAATTAGACACGGAAGGGTCTCGAGATAGACTCGAGACAAGTATCGAGATAAGATTTAGACACGGAACAAATCTCGAGATAGACTCGAGACATGTCTTCTACGCCCATCTTTCGACACGTGGATACTCGAGATGACAACTCGAGATAGTTACTCGAGATAGAGACTGGAGATAGATACTCGAGATAGGCACAAGATCAACTCGAGATAGACACTCGAGATAGATACTCGAGATAGGCGCATAATCAGCTCGAGATAGACACTCAGGATAGGGACTCGAGATAGACATGTTATCAACTCTTGATATACACTCGAGATAAAGACTCGAGATAGATGCTCGAGATTGATACTCGAAATAGACATTCGAGACGAATACAACAAAGTGTCTCGAGACAGGAGTTATCTCGAGACATGCATGCACACACTAAGTACTCCCCCTTGAATAATGAATCTAATTACTCCCCCTATACCTGAGCATACCTGAATCATCTGAATAAGTCTAAACACATACCAGTAGACTGAGATCAGATACTCCCCCTGAACTGTTGCAGTTACTTGAAAGACAGATTAGCAGACACAAAACAAATGTAATGTAGAACTGATTAAGAAAGAAAATAAAGGTAAGATAAAAAAGAAAGAAATAACAAATAGTGAAGTAATTGTAGATATTCAGAATACAGAGATATACACTTAATTCTGAAAATGTATAGCAAGGTAATCTGGATATAAACAATTACCCACTATAGGAAATTTAAATCTTTTTATCAATCATACCAAGTCTAGAGATTAGAAATTTGAAACGCTTCTCATCTAAAGCCTTGGTAAATAAATCAGCAAGCTGAAATTCAGTGTTAACAAAATACAGCTCAATATTCTCTTTTTCCACATTGTCTTTCAGAAAATGATACCTGATATCAATGTGCTTTGTTTTGGAATGCTGAACTGGATTTGCAGATATAGCAATAGCACTTTTTGAGTCACAGTATATAGGAATCTTCTTATACACAAATCCATAATCCCGTAACTGTGTCTGCATCTATAGTACCTGAGAACAACAACTTGCAGCAGCAACATATTCAGATTCAGCAGTTGAAGTGGAGACACATTGTTGCTTCTTTGAAGCCCAAGAGACCAACTTGTTTCCTAATAACTGGATATGACCCGATGTGCTCTTTCTGTCCATATTACACCCACCATAGTCTGTATCAGAATATGCCTGAAGTTCAAAACCAAGACCTTTTGGATACCACAACCCGTAATATGGAGTTCCTTTTAAGTATCTGAAAATCCTTTTAACTGCAGCCAGATGAGACTCTTTTGGTTTTGCTTGATACCGAGCACAGACACACGTAGCAAACATGATATCTGGTCGACTAGATGTCAGATACATTAGAGAACCAACCATACCACGATAAGTACGAAGATCCACATCCTTTCCTTCATGATCAGGTCCAATCTTATTCCCCGTTGCCATCGGAGTACCGATTGAATTGCAAGAAGACATGTCATACTTCTTTAACAGATCAAAAATATATTTTGACTGATTAATGAAGATGCCATCAGTAAATTGCTTCACTTGCAATCCAAGAAAGAAATTGATCTCACCCATCATACTCATCTTAAACTCTTGCGTCATGATGGTTTCAAACTTCTTGCACAATTCTTTACTTGTAGACCCAAAAATAATACCATCCACATACACTTGAATGACCACAATATGATCTCCTTCCTTCATAATGAATAAAGGTGAGTCAACGGATCCTTTCTTAAAACCTTTGGATAGAAGATATGTCGACAACTCTTCATACCAAGCCCGTGGAGCTTGCTTCAATCCATAAAGAGCCTTATCAAGAACATAGACGTAGTCTGGATGATCAGGATCAACAAAACCCTCCGGTTGAGAGACATATACTTCTTTTAAATGACCATACAAGAACGCAGTTTTGACATCCATTTGAAATACAGTGAAATCTTTATAAGCCGCATACGCCAAAAACATACGAATAGCTTCAAGCCGAGCAACCGGAGCAAAAGTTTGATCATAATCAATGCCCTCTTGTTGTCTGTATCCTTTTGCAACAAGACGTGCTTTGTTACGAACAATCGTACCATGCTCATCTTTCTTGTTCTTAAATAGCCACTTGGTATCAATGATGGACTTGTCAAGAGGTTTCTTCACTAGCCGCCACACTTTGAGAGCCGAAAATTGATTCAGTTCTTCCTGCATGGCTGTTACCCAGTCAGAGTCTTGCAGAGCATCAGAAACTCGAGTCGGTTCGGTATCAGTCAAA
This sequence comes from Centaurea solstitialis, assembly GCA_030169165.1. NCBI lineage: Eukaryota > Viridiplantae > Streptophyta > Magnoliopsida > Asterales > Asteraceae > Centaurea > Centaurea solstitialis. The sequence goes on along the minus strand of CM058044.1, from coordinate 15,749,556 downwards.
AAAACTGAAAAATTGCATTCATGATGATACATGATGATCATTCTGAGTGGAAGAAAGCAACTCTGAATTAGACGATGAAGGAAGAGATAACGAAGCAAGTGCATTTCCAGTAGATGAAGAAGAATCATTAGAAAAGTCATCATAAACAGATTGAAACAGAAGGTCAAGATAAGAAGCATGAGACGAAGCAGAAGACCTAGAGGATCCTTGTGACGTTGAATCTCCATTGACAACCACATTAGTAACAGATGTAGATGAAAGATCAGAAGATAATTCAGTAATCGGATCAAAATGAACATTGATGCTTTCAGTTACTATCCTTGTCTGTTTATTCAATACCCTGTATGCTATCGAAGATTCAGAATATCCAACAAAAACCAGTTCATCAGATTTAGGTCCAAACTTGCCCCTATTTTCAGTTTCATTCAACACAAAACACTTGCAGCCAAACACTTTAAAGTGTCCAACAGAAGGAACACGACCAAACAAAATATGATAGGGAGTTTGACCAAATCTCCTATGAATGATTGATCGATTTTGTGTGTAACACGCAGTATTAACTGCTTCAGCCCACAAGTATTGAGGTAGTTGACTTTCGGCAAGCATAGATCTTGCAGCTTCAACTAAAGTTCTATTTCGACGTTCAACTACCCCATTCTGTTCCGGAGTTCTTGCAGCAGAAAATGTTTGAGTAATACCAAAAGAATTATAAAACGACTTAAGAACAGTATTTTTGAACTCCGTACCATTATCAGTTCTTACAGTTTGGACTGGAAGTTTAAGTTGTACTTGAACAGCTTTAATGAAATTGATAATGAGAGATGAAGTTTCATCTTTAGTCTTTAAAAACTTTGTCCAAGTATATCGTGAAAAATCATCAACAATAACCAAAATGTATTTATGACCAGCCAAACTCTGAAACTTCATAGGCCCACACAAATCCATATGCAACAAACTCAAAGGAGATTTAGATCCTTGCTCTAGTTTAGGAGGATGAGATGCACGTTTCATTTTTCCTTTTTCACATCCAGGGCACATTTCCTCTTGTTCAAATTTAATCATTGGAATTCCAGATACCAGTTGATGTTTTACAATTTTATCAATGTATCTGAAATTCAAATGTGATAACCGTTTATGCCATAAGACAGCTTGTCGTAAAGAGGATCTAGTAATGAGACAAGATGAAGAATATTGTAACTTATGTTGAAGTCTAATAGTGTAGAGATTAGTTCGTCGAGAACCAACTAACAACTCTCTACCTTCTTTAGTTCTAACAACACATCTTCTTTTCTTAAAATTTACCTCCAAGTCTTTGTCACAAAATTTGCCAATACTGAAGAGATTATGATTTAGACCAACAACATGAGCAACATTCTTAATAGTAATATCTTTGCATACAAGATCACCTTGACTAACCACTGGAGCTAATTCATTGTTACCAAATTTTACAGATCCACCATATTCTTTTTTATAATTGGACAGGATCTCTTTTCTTCCAGTCATATGTTTGGAGCACCCGGAATCAAGGTACCACTTATGACTGGCCTGCAAAGAATAAAATCAAGCTGTAACACCCCATTTATAGTTAGAATTATATAAGGGATTTTAGGAGTATAAAAAAAATTGTTTTAACATTTCTAGGAAGTTTGGGATTGTTTTTTTAAATTTAAATGAAATAGAAGGACTAGATATGAAGATTATGGCTTGAATATCTAAGTTTGTTATCATCACAAAGCAACTCAGATTAATTGAGATATATATGGACTTTTATTCTCATTAATGAATTGAAAAGAAAAGAAAAGGCATAGAACCCTATGCGTGAAATCTCTCAAGCAAAAACCCTACCACACGTTTTTCATCGACAGCCGTCACCACCACCGGTTGTCAGACGGTGTCTCTGTCTCCCCATATTGATGTCGAACCACCTCCTGCGCCACTAGATACGACCATCGGCGGGTGTCGTTGTTGTCTCTATCGATCACCGACAAGCGTTGCTACGGTTGCTATTCGACCACCGAGAAGTGGTTGTCCCCGTCGTTGGTTGTTGCACCGCAACCCAATCAGCGTCAACGTGTTTCCCCGACTAGATTTCGAGTAGAGTTTGCAGAATTTTCTGAAGGTAGATCCATCATCACTACTCCATCCTTTTCTTCGTTAGTAATTATGTCGTTGTAGGAATTTGCTAGTTTCTGCGTTGAATTAAATTTAGTAGTTAAGGAGCATCTTAAGCATATAGTTATGAGTTGTTTTATTTAAGAAATCTTAATCTCCCATGCTTAAATAGTTGGCTGTGTTTTAAAGAAAAGTTTGTTTTTCTTAAATGGATTGTGAGATTAAATAGATTAAATTATGGATACAATACATAGGTTATGTAACGAATGATAAGTAAAGAAGGCAGATTATATATGTTTGGTTTCAATTAAGTTGCATTTAAGACACTTAGATTGTAAAATGTCGCTAAAAGAAAAAGAAAAACATATGTGAGTGCATGTCATGTTTTAGTGACAAATAAGGTATGAAAGTGGTAATTTTAGCGATGGATAGAAGTAGGTGTGCATGGCATTGTCGCAAAAAGTAGATGAGAAGGTGTAGGCTTTAAGCGACACACGGTTAATGCGAGGGGCGAGCCGGTTTAAATTATTTTTTGTAAGCGTGTAATTAGTCGTAACCTTTGTGTAGGTTGACCACTAGTCGTTCAGTTTATCAAGTTTCGAGTTTCAGTTTCTTTTCGGTGGCCGATCGACGATCAGGTGAGTTACACTGTGCTTGTTTTATATTGTTATGTGCATATGTATGCATGATTGCGTGTGAAAGGGAACCACATGCCCTTGATGAGTTGTGGGGGCGGACTCGCGTCCTAAGCAGGCGAGAAAAAGGGAACCACATGCCCTTGGTGAGTTGTGGGGGCCGACCCGTGTCCTAATTGACGGGAGAGAGGGAACCACATGCCCTTGCTGAGTTGTGGGGGCCGACCCGTGTCCAAACTGACGGGAGATTTATATCGATCTTATGAGAGTCGCGTGTACGTTTGAGTCTGTTAATTTTTTTTAACTTGTTATGATGTGATTTGTATGTGTGTTGTGATGGCACCGGTTATGGTATATGCCCGCGTGGCGGTATGAGATAGGCATAGTGCTAGCTCACTAAGCTTAAAGCTTACCCTTTCGTTGTTTCCCCTTTTCCTCAGGTTCTGGTTCAGGAGTGGATTAGGGCAAGACCCCAGCTTGATTTTCCTGTGGATGACGGTTCCGGTGACTCCTTGACATTTAATTTTTGGGTTTTTATCTTATAAATAAATGGGATTTTTAGTTACTTATTTTTAATTGACATTTATTTGAGCCAGTTGGCTGTGGATATGTTTTTATTTCGTAATAAATTTAGTTATTTAATTACTCTTATTTTAAATCTTTATAAAATCCCGTTTTTGAAAATTAGACGTTACACAAGCAGATTTAGGAACCCATTTAAAAATGGGCCCTTTAGTTGAAAAATTCTTATATACTCGTGAAATTGGATCCCAAAAGTATTTGATGCCTTGACGCACAATAAATCTCTTGAAGGGTAAGAAGTTAGAGACAAAAGAAGAAAGATCAGAAGAATGAATGAGCATAGTATGAGTTTCATCTGTATGTTGAGAATTTGAAGAAATCATAGTAGCCTTTTTATTTATGCTTGAATTATTAAAAGGTACATGATTTTTATTGAATGAAAAAGAACTCTGTCTATTAGCAGAAGTAACAAAACTTGATGAATACTGCATACTAGGAACATGCTTTCTAGACCTACTCTTTATCTTCTTCTTCTGTCTTGACTTCAGTGCCTGGCTCACATCCTCTATAGATACATTTGCACAAATATCAAACGGTTTAAGTTTGACTGAACTTGAATCTACCAGAGGAAAAATTTTCTCAGATTTCTCAGGTGTATCAATATTAGTGTTTTTCTTTTTCAAATCAAGTTGCCTTTGAAAATGTTGCAACATTGATTTTACACCTGAGTAAATCGTACAGACTTGATGTAGTTCTCAGTTACTAAAGGAGATATAATCTTTTGGTTTTTACCAGCATAATGTAGTCCCTCTTCATACATAGATAGTCTTTCAACTAATTTGTCATGACTTTTTGTCAAAGAATTACATTTGCTAAACCAAAATTGGGAATCACATTTATGACGTGCAAGTTCTACTCTCAGTTGTTTTATGGTATTTTCAAGTTGTTTCTTTTCAGATTCATGTTTCTTGTTTAAACAAAGAATTTCATCTTTAACAGAATTGTCTGAACTATTAGAAGAAACAGAAGAAGATGATCCATGTATCGACCCAGCAAACTTAGCATTTTGACATTTAATTTCACACTGAGGTTTGGATGATTCACATATGACAGGCTGTGAATTATCAATTGATGTCAATTGATATGGTGTAACAACATCAGATGATGCTATTGCTGATGATTCCTTATATTCCACATATCCATCAGATGTGACAACTCTAATAATGTCTTCTTGAATATCATCTAAACCTTCAGTGTATATTTTTGAAGACGAATCTTGAGTTTCAGAATCACATTTAGAATCAGGTATATCAAAAATAGAGTTTGAAACAGATGAAACTAACTCATTTAGTATATCAGAAACAAAACTTTTAGAATCAGTCTCAGAAGAGTTCCACGTTACAAAGTTCTTATTTTTAGAAATAAGAACTTCATTTTGTTGTAATAACTCTTGAATTTTATTTTCCAACTCAGAAATTTTCTTTTCAAGCTCTAAAGTTGGAACATATGGCTTTGAAGTACCATCGTTTTCCCATTGTGATTCTGACTGTAAAAATATATTCGAAGAATCTAGAGTTGTTGGGGACTTAATTCTCAGATTATCAGAACTATATACAAATTTCACTCTGTGATATTTATCACCATGATACAATGGATCATGCTTCTTTATCTCCTGCATTTCAGAAAATTCTTCTTTCATTTCAAAACCTTTTAAAACTGGAAATCTAGCACTCATTCTCAGATCAGTGAGATTATAAAATGCAGGTTTTTCCTCTAAGGCCTTTTTCAAATAGTGAGGATTTTTAATGCCAAGACCTTCTTTTGAGAATAAATCTCTATCTGCATATGGTTTATTTAGAAAAAATGTGTGCTCAGATTGTCCAATCTTGTACAATTTAAAGTTCAATTCTGAAATTGTTTTGTTTAAAGAAGAAACATTATCCTTTTCTGATGTTAAACTGAGAGTTAGAAACTCAATTTCTGATTTCAAAACCTGATTTTGTTGTTTCAGATGCTCAAGTTCATTTACTGAGTCATTCAACTTGTCAACAGTAGACGAAAGATTATCCCTTTGTTGAATTAACTCAGTAATTTCTTGAGTTTGCTTTGAAATGACAACTTCAAGTTCTTGATTTTTCATATGAATTGGATTTGTCATTTCAAGCAATTTGTTTTTAAATTCAATAAATTTAGAATCATTTACCGTTTGCGGATCAGAACTTTCTTCTTCCTCTTCATCAGATTCCTCCTCCATCAGTCCCATGAAACACATTTGTGCTTGATCTTCAGTGTCAGAAATATCCAGCCATTCTTCGTCATCAGCCATCAACACTAACCCTTGCTCCTGCTTTTCTGCCAATTCTAGTTTCTTTCTGAGAATCTCAACTTTGGACATCTTTGCAGGACATATCCGTGCCACATGACCCTTTTTTCCACACTTGAAACAAGTTATGTTTTCATTTGTCTTCTTTTCTTCAACTATCTCAGCAACCTCTTTATCTTCTTCAACTCCCTTTGTAGCATACTTATCTACATAAGTACCTTGACCTCTTGGAGCAAAATTCTGTACTTGATTTTGAGCACTTCTGGTGAAACCCCTTCCTCTAGACGAGAATCTTCTGTTGTTTGAATTCGGCTTGCTATAATACTTCTTTCTATAAGCCTCTGTTAGAGTTAGCAGACTTTGAAACATTAAATCCCTTTCTTCATCTTCACTCTCCTCATCATCCTCATCATCCAAAACTTCAAATACTTTTGATTTTCCCTTCTTTATTGCACTTTTCCCTTTCTTTCTTTCAGATAACAATACAAGTGATTCTTCTTCAGCCTTCTCTTTCTTTTTCTTCTCAAACACAGCTTCTTCAACTTCCTCTTCAAACAGCTTTAGATTCATAAACACCTCATAAACTTTAAGTTCATTAAGGGCTTTATGCTGCTTAACAAATCGGGTAAATGGCTTCCAGTCTGACGACAGATTATTTATGAATTTTACACTAAAATCCATTTATGATCTGTGGATCCTATTCTTCTTCATATCATTCATTAATATGACAAATCTATCATAAGCATCTTCCAATGATTCACCATCCTTCATCTTAAAATTTTCATACTTATCCATTAGAGTTGTAATACGTAACTGATTTCCCACTTTAGATCCTAGCATGATCTTCTCTAGTTGATCCCATATGGACTTGGCTGAATCATCATAACTGTCAAGTTTTCTGTATATATCATTTGGAATTGCCTGAATAAGACAGTTTTGAGCTTCAAGATCTATCAGATATTGGATTTTTTCAGCATCATCCATTTCTTCAAACTCCTTCACTACTCTGATTCCTTCAACCAAATGTGTAGGTAGTGGTTTTGGTCCATAGTCAATGGATTTCAAGATCAGATTCCCTTTATCTTTTCTCTTTACATACAGTCTGAACCTTGTCACCCATAACTCATATTCATCTTTGAAAAGTACTGGTGCTTTGGAATCAGATCCCATTGCCATGTCTTCTCTTTTGTTTGCTGGATTCATTTTATGTTCAGGATCTTTTCTACTGTTTTAACAGATTCTCAACCTCTTGAATGTCTCGTGATCAAATGCAAACTGTCTCGAGTGATGTCTCGAGATATTAACAACGACTTGAGATGCTGTCTCGAGTAAAAGAACAATGACTCTCGAGATGATGACTCGAGATGATAATAGAATCACTTGAGATACTGTCTTGCGTGATGAACAGGAACACTCGAGATACTGTCTCGGGTGTTGAACAGTGACACTCGAGATACTGTCTCGAGATGTGAATAGTAACTCTCGAGATACTGTCTCGAGTGATGAATAGTGAGACTCGAGATGCTGACTCGAGAAATTTATTGTATTATTTGCTGAACTATCTCGAGTGATGAACAATACCACTCGAGATGTTGTATCGAGTCTTTATCACGCCTGTTATCACACACACTTATACAAACACTCGAGATATCCTTCTTGACTCGTACTCCAACTAACAACTCGTGACTTCAACTCGAGTACTAACAACCAAAGTATCGAGATAACCTTTCGAAGTCTCGAGACATATGAATCTCGAGATATATGCAGATACACTAACTTTCACACCTTCTTATGTCTCGAGACATAAGAATACAACTATTTTCTTCATTTTTCTAGCAAAAAATCCTTCTAACACTCCAATTTGATCACTTCAACAATGTCAATCTACTCAGAATCAATCAACTATCATGATTATTCATGAATTCAAGCCTAAATTCATGAACAATCAATCAAAAACTCAAATTCTCAATAAACCTCCATTGTTGAATATCTTCAAACCTTCAAAACTTCAAAAAACTTCACTTCAATCCATGAGAATCTTCAACAAAATCAGTAGATCCTGCTCTGATACCAATTGTAAGTGTGAATGAATCCAAATCTAACACAATCTCATTAAGATTGTGATGCAAACTCAAGAACAAGTGAGAGAAAGATGTAGAGAGAGAAAGTATAGAGAGAAAGTCACAAGTCTTTCATATTCCAAAATGAACGTCCAAATCATACAATACAAGGCATTGGGGTATTTATACCCCAACCCTAAGAAATAGAAAGTTACACTAAAGGTCCCTCAACTTCTTTAATAAACACTACATTAACAGTTTTATCTTAATTATGTAACTACAACAAACCACGCAAGATAAAACAAAACCAATGTCATAGCTTTGCCCATAACTAATGTCAGTTTCGTGAGCCAACACGAGAACCAACGGTCTCAAACCTATGTGACCAAACAACCCACAAGGTATGAAATCCTGGCGCTCCCACTGGCTTCAACATCCTTGGTTGTGCCTCCAAGCTCCATCTTCGATTTATGCGTCTTTAATTAAATTACAACAAATCGGGTTGTAAGTGGCATGCAAGCCTCCCGTCTAAACTAATTAAAATTAAAATTACAAGAGGGTTGTAAATGGCACGCATGCCTCCGTTACCAAAAACGAAATAAAAATTAAACACAACCACTGGTCTAAGGGCTCAGCTATGAGAATTACAAACAGTGTAAAGCAATTTAAACAAAAAACAACAACTAACTGTTTTGATAAAAATCAGATTTCCAAATAATTATAAAACTCAAAAATTATAATTATTTAATAATAACCATTTAATAGGATAAGTGTATTATCCAAACTGTGTTATTATCCAGGGAAAAATAAATTAATCCCTTATCAGATCGAAGCCTAGCACGACTCGAACTGATACCGTGGCCCAACACTGTTACCTAACTGGTAACGATAGTTCTTGTAACAGCTCAGGCAACCGTGGTTCGATATTGTCCACTTTGGAGACACAGGGCCCTAACCGGTCACCCCTACTCCCTCACGGTTTTGCTTTGGAGTTGCCCAGTCCAGGTCACAACCCAAAACGCGTCTCACCAGGTGAGGTATCAACACACCTTATAAGGATTGTTTCGTTCCCCTCACCAGCCGATGTGGGACGAGCTGTTACACTCTCCCCCCTTACGGACACAACGTCCCCGTTGTGCACATCGGCCTGGTCCTAGCTCTGATACCATCTGTAACAGCCCAGGCGACCGTGGTTCGATATTGTCCGCTTTGGAGACACAGGGCCCTAACCGGTCACCCCTACTCCCTCACGGTTTTGCTTTGGAGTTGCCCAGTCTAGGTCACAACCCAAAACGCATCTCACCAGGTGAGGTATCAACACACCTTATAAGGATTGCTTCGTTCCCCTCACCAGCCGATGTGGGTCTAGCCTAGTCTTAGACTAGTGTTTCGGTTTGGAGTCTTAAAGTGTTATTATGATGGTTTAATTATGTGTGTTATACTATGAATTGTATAGGTACTATATTGTGACGTGTTTAGCTATCAAAACTCGTGTTTATTGTGAAGCATATCAAGGTGAGTACATCAACCCTTATACGTGGCTTTATGTACAAATTGCATGTGATGCGTATGTGGTTATGAGACTAGCATGTCCGTGTGATGGCGTACCCATTGTAGTGGTGGTGACCACCGTGGATATTGTCATTGTGTTAAACTAATATCAGTATGTGCGTGGTCTTTACTGGCGTGTTGATGCGGTAATTATCATACATAAAAAGCGAAACAAGTTTTAACCTCTAATGCCTAGCCACTGTCTTACCACATATACAGGAAAGCGTACCTAATCGTGAGTAACATAGTGTAGGAAAGTCCAGGTATCGTATCTACCACTGGGAACAGTCAAGTTATCGTAGACTGTTAATCTTGACTAGTTTAATTAACCTAAAGCTTTGGGGGGGTTTTATGAAAAAGGTTTAATAACTAAAAAGACAATTAAATTAATTAGGAACTAAGAAAGCAATTAAAAGATTGATTAAAACTATATGAAGGAAAACAGTAGTACTTATCATGGTATAGTGAATCCCCAAGTGGATGATTTAAACAGGCCAAAGGTTTGGTTGTTTCGGTTATTGTAGGAATTTAAGTCTGAGACACCCTAACATGTTACTATTATGGCTATCAACTAGGTCTTGGTCCTCCTAGTCCCAATACATAGGTCGTTTGTCAGACAATCTAGTACCGATCACCCAATCCTATCTCTATTGTATGGTTTTCTACTACCTGGTCGCTCTCGGTCCGAGTAACCACCTAACACAACTCTCCGGAATGAAGGGTAGGTCAAGAAAGGTTGATTATCCTATCGGAGTCTATTTATCTTGGTCAAACAGATACATCCAACCAACGAGTTCAAATAACCAAACAATACGAATCAGATCGGAACCATAACACACATTCAATTAACCAAAAACAAACCAATAAACATTAAATCATAAAATCATCATCCACAATGGTTCATCAACCACAATAAGTACCACTACTAAAAACTACTCACTAGACATAATAAAAACAGATAATACGAGAGTAGACACGGACATTATACCGACAGTACAACGACGGATGATCGAGAATCGAACCCCGCAGCGTATCGGCACCACTCTAATTTCACTCTCTATCTCTCTGCCTATCTATGTGTCTCTATATGCGTCTCTATTTTCTGGCTCTATCAAAACTGAATGAGGAGGCTGGTATTTAAAAGGAGAGGTCAGAGCCCGTTTCGCGTTCACCAGACGGCACTTTCGCGGCACGAAGTACTTAGGGCAAACCCTGGATTTCGAACTTGGCGAACTTGGCAGCGCTAAACTTGAAAACTCGCAATCGCCAAAAGGCTACTGGATTGAGATTGTGTATTTTTCACGTTTTCTCGCATTTTTCCGTACTTTTCCGTTCCACGGCCTCCAAAACCTACAAAAAGCAATAGTAAGTCCAAATGGTGAGTAAAATGATTAGAAACGGGTGAGAAATGGGGTAAAGTCAGACACTTAAGCTCAACCAAAACATGTATAATTTTGGTGTTATCAAAATCCCCACACTTAAGCTTTGATTGTCCTCAATCAAAAGACTGAAAGATAAGAAAGATAACGCCAAAATTATCTCCACCCAAGATCATTCAAGAGAACAAATAATACTCACACAATCGAACACAAGAACAAGATACATCAAGTAATCGGATACCAAGATCAACCTTTCACCCTCACATAGTATGAATGACAATTTAAAGTGTATCTCTCGAGGGTAAAAGTGTATATGTAAGTGATCACACCAATACTCGACTAATTCCCGCATGCATAAGCTTGTCACCAAATCTAATCTCCACCACTGAGAAGTTGTCAACCGTCAAGAGGACTTTAGGGTTGTAACGTTAGGCTAAGGGTTAAGGGTAGGATAAAGGATATGTATAAGTGACTAAGGGTTGTAGCAAAAACCTGAAAACCAATCAGTTCAAGATCCAAATTAATCATCTGACTTTTGAGATTTAGAGCTCGGGATTTCTATCACTATCACTTTTATATCGGCCTAAGCATATTGCTTATTTGTGGCTTCGATATTTTTCTTTTCTTTTAAGCACATCGACTCTTTTGATTTTTCTTTTTGAATGAGTCGTTTTCTATCTTTCTTTTCTTTTCTTTTCTTTTCTTTTCAAGCTCTATATATTTTTTTCTTGAGTAGCAACTATGTTGCTTTTTACTCTTTTTTCTCTCTTTCTCACAATCCCTTTCTCTATTTGTCAGATTCATAAAACGGACCAAAAACATGAAAAGCATTCAACTTTAAGCTACGGCCAAAGAGTAGATAAAAACTGGGCTAAAGGATAAAGTGTATAGTGGGTAAAGAAATGAAAAGGCTAAGGCTCAAAAGGGTTACAAGGGATGAAGTACTAAAGATGAGTACTTTTTAATCAAAGGCTAGGCAAATCAAATAACCTTATAATGAGGTTATCTGACGAAGGCTAAAAGGGTAAGAAACGAAGGCCTCTATCAGTGCAATGGTGATAAATACTTCTCTTATGTGGTCTCGACAAGCATTCAAATGACAAGTTCTACCTTGGGTCAAAGTCGGTATTCCTCACAGAAATGAATAGATATAACAATTAAGGCTCAAACTCTCAAAGGAATTGGGTGAGGCACTCATGGTAATTGGTATTCCAAGGCATCCTTTTACTCAACTAATCCTATTCAGTGTTCTCTTATGCAAGCAACTCAGCTCCAAAAACAATCTCAGATTTCGAAAAAAATTGGGGTCAAATCTCAAAGCTTTCAAAATTTTGAAAACGACAATCCAAAAAGCAAAAAAGTGAACCCATTTAAACAGATAAGTCTACATAACCCCCTCCCCATACTTAAAATTTTCAGTGTCCCCAATGCAACAATTGAAACAATTAAGGAGTAATTGGGAAAAAGAGAAACTTCCCGGGTTATGTGACGAAATCTGTTCTGATCTGAGAGAGTGTATTCCAAAATCGTGCTCGATTCAAGATCATAGATTGCTGTATCTATTACCAAAAAGAAAAAGAAAAAAGTAAAAACGAACAAAAGAAAATAAACCAAACTAAAGCAAGCAAACAATTAAAAAGTCTTAACCTAAGCAAACCAAACGAAAAATAAAAGTTGTCCAAGCAAACCAAACAAACGCAAACAAAGCAAGAATAAAAATTGTTTAAACAACCATATCGAATAACGGAGATAAAAGAGATAGAGATCAATAAGGGCCACGAGGTTGGTTGCGCCAATCCTCAAAAGTCGGGTAACCGGGCGGTGCGTCCTCGGAGTATGGCCAAAAAGGAGATGGAGCATAAGCGGTATTCGGTTGAATACCGAAGTGAGAGGCCATTTGGTTCATCACTCCACTTTGCCAGTTAGCTTGGTGAAGAGCCTCCGTTGTGTTGTACTCCATATGCTGATGATGTTGGCCATAAGACAATGACATCTCCGAGAGTCGGTTACTCAAGTCTTGGTAACCCGAATACGCTGTCCACTCTGCCGGTTGTTCTTCCGTGTTTGTCCCACTCGTTCCTTCGGTCTCTTGCGTACTCCTCGGTGCTCTCCTCGTCCCAAAAACTTGAGGGTTATGAATCCACGTGTTCCGATCCCCGCTAAGCAAGTGATCAACCAATGCCACACCCATGCCACGGAGTTGGTCCATATCAGTCAACCCCATCTCACCAAGGTCCGTCATCGAGGCAATGGCACCCTCGGTTAGGATACCGAAGTGCTTGGCTAGAAGCGTAACATACTGGCCACCAACCAATCGACTCCCCTCTCGATAACCACTCACCTTAGCGAGTTGCACGGCAATAAGGTACGGAGCATTCGGATACTTGTCATCCGTAGAAAGCTGCTTAAGAAGCCAAAGATCGTACGAAGAAACTTTTTCCTCACTCGAAGAACGAGCATTCACCGCGTGAATAAGCATGCGGTGCAAAAGTCGGTCTGAAGAAGCAAGAAAACCCTTCACTTTGAGATTACCACCATAGTCACCATCACCCAAGATCGCCCAAGCCAACCGAGGATCAAAACCGTCCGGTCTTTTCGCAGTCGCCCACATGTATTCCACAAATCCGGGAGCCTCAACCTCATCTTGGGTATATATCCCCAAAGCAACGGCAAACTCGACCAACGAAAGCGATCGCCACACTCCACCGAGTCGGAATGTCATGCATGACTGATAGAACTCTTCAAAACGGAACGTGGCCACGAACTCAATGATAAGCTCACGGTAGAGGGTCTCGGCAATGTCGAAGACTCGTTCCCATGCACGGCAAATATAATACTCGGTGCCATCTTCGTCGTTGGTGTGCTTCTCGAATATCGCCTTGATGTCGTTTTCAACTCCCATGGATCTAAGGAGGTTTCAATCAACTCTCCTCGGTACTAGAACTTGACGAGCAAGAAGCCGGTTAACTGTGTCCCGGTATTCCTCCCGCTTCGGAGCATTCAACGTTGGGTCATTTATGAAAAAGGTGAAAGTGTGGCTCCCATCCGGTGCACGAAAATTAGGAGCGGTGAAAGTTGACGAGCGGGTTCTTTGTCTCTACAAAATCCAAATACCATTGTCTTAGACACATTTGATCAATAAACGCAAGACAAGGTTCATGCATATCGAAACTCAACGAGACAAAGCTTCCACGACTAACAAGTTCAACATACTTGAAAATCAACTCAAAACGGGGGGGGGGGGTGTAACATCCCCACACTTGAACTTTTAGTCCAACCTATAAACCAATCTAGCTAACTAAACAAGAATGGGGGATTTTGGTGCAAAATCCCCACACTTATCATTAAAGCACATTCACTAGATTAAACAAACAAATAGCACGCTAGAATGAAATTTCAATCAAAGTATAAAGCATGCATTAATCCATAAGCACTAAACAATCAATGGAGTTTCAAGAACAATTTCAAATCCATAACACCATTGATTCCCAAAACAAGATCTAATCTTACCAAATCAAGCTAATCTCATGAAATTAAAGTTGGGAAACATACCTTATTCATGGAGAATGAAGAAATTGAAGCACAAGAAGTTCGAATTTCGCAAGGACGTGATGAAGGTTCGCGGCGCCTAGAGAGAATTAGGGTTGTGTTCTTTTGAAAAAGTGAGAAAAGAGGGTTAAAAACCCGTCTGCACCGATTTTGCGTTGCCAAACAGGATGTTTCGCGTCGCAAAACGGGTGGTTTCTGAAAATCTTACCCTAATTTTGAAAACTTCACGTCGTGAAACGGCTTCCTCGCGTCGCGAGATTCGAATATTTTACCTGATACCAAGGCTGACCAACCTCGCGTCGCCAAACTTAAAAAGTCGCGATCGCGAGTTGCCTTCTGGTTCCAACTTGTCAAAAACTTCGTTACGCATCGGATTTGCTCGTTTTTGGCTTCTATCTCCTCCATATGGTTACCTAAGCAATACCAAACAAAAAGATTAGCAAAAACACACACGAAAAACATAAAAACGAAAAACGAAAGAAAATGCTCAGGTTGCCTCCAGAGAAACGCTTCATTTTTGAATGGGTCTAGAGCTCGACCCCTTTTTCAGCTCATTTCTTGGCACGTCGGGCTGACGAGCCCTTCTTCTTCCTATACTCTTTCTTGGAGGGTCCGACCCATTGGGTGTTTGATCCTTTTGATGTATCGGGTTCGGATGATCCTCCGTCTTCTTTCCATGTTCATGAGGGAGTAACGGGCGGTTCGTGTTCTTCTTTGTTGTTCCAGATTCAAGTTCTAATCAACATGCACACAATTGGAGAATGAAATGAAAGAGTAATCTATTGAATTCTTGAATGAAATTTACACACACTTAATACACCAAGAACACACACACTTAAGAACCAAACTCTCTCAATTCAATCTCACTTTACGTAATCAGATCTCACTCAAGAATTAGTTCACTTTGGGCTTTTATACCCAAACCCTTACAACCCTTCAACTTTGAACCAATTACACTTCCTACCCTATCTATACAAAACAATTACAAGTAAAGTAATAAAGCACTAAAAACAATAAAGCTTTGACTTTTTTTTAACAACTTTGACTTTGCCTTTGACTTCAACTTTAGCACAGTCTTGTGATCTCGGATACAATCCGATTTTGCACCCAACAATCTCCCCCTTTGGATTCGAGATCACAAAAAGAATTAGGCAAACGTCTTCAAGAAAGCATCAACACTTTAAGCATCAACGATAAGCTTCCTTGAACGATAAGCTTCCGTAATAATCTTCACGAATCATCCAAATCTTCATGAAGCTTTAACAAACTTTGAACAAGAAGATTTAACGAACGAGATATCTTCAAATAATCATCAAAATCTTCATGACGAAGCTTTAACGAACGAATCATCTCTCGTCATATCTCATAATCTTCTCTTCATCTTGACATTTCGGAACCATCTCCCCAAAGTATCTTAAAAAAAACATTTCTAAACCATCTCCCCCTTTTTGATGAAATATGAAATAATCATCAACACTCGAGAAATGTAAGATCAGATAAATCATCTCGTAGTATACAAACATATGAAAGAATCACCATCGATATCAAAAACCATCTCACATAACCATCTCCTCCTTGTTACTCCAGAATTCCCTTTTTTACTCCAATGAAATACCGTCAATTCCAAAAAGTAATCCGAATCTTTGCAAATTCAGATTTGAAGTGGGAAAATCCTGAAACAACACATGAATCAGTTGGAATGCCTGTGAGAAGCACAAAGCAACTCAGTACAACAAATGCACTATATAAAGAGCTTTAGTGATGATCACTCCCCAGGGCTTCCGTTCAATCATCGCAAACACTAAAAGTATTCCTAAGAACGTTCTGACAAAGAAACAAATTTCTTGTGTGTATTTGTGATGAAAGAAAATAAGCATCAAGTGCTTTCATAAGGCTCAAAATGTGAAAACATTTCACAACTCGATGTGTAGAAATGAAGTTTGAAGGCAGGGCAGCTTCCTTCTGTTTCAATATCGATTTTCCAAATGAAAACCTGATAGATTATGTGCTGCGTCCCCGTGATGAATGAAACATCTCCTTGTTAAGAAGGAAATGAGTAGCTAGTGGGGTAAAAACGAGAGTCGGCATTGGGCTTTGCCTTATTTCAATATCGGTCACCAAAGAATGTGAACCAATAGATTATGTGGTTACCCGGCTTAGAAAAGGTTGGTGCAGAGTTTTATGTTTCTTTTAACTCTGTTCTCACACCCTCCAATTCTTTTAAGCATCCTCACGTCTAACCAAACTCTCATATCACATTTTTTTGCTCAATCACTATGAGAATAACTCGACCACCTGAGTTATCTCCCCCACTCTTTGATGGAGACCCCTCACTCATTTCTCAAGGATAACTTATTGGGTAGGATTGCCGTTCTGGAAATCCATAGAAGTTCTGTTAAGCTCACACATCCCATGAAATAAGTTTCCTAAACATGAAAGTACAATGATTCAACGGGTGAATCAATGAGCCAAAACGAAGCATGCTCGAACACATATATATGAACAATTAGGAGCATAAGAATTTCTTCAAACAAGTATATGAAATGAAGAACATGAATGATGTAAACTTGTTTGAGAAAACTGATTCATCATATGATGTGAGATATGTTCTTGAAAAGCTTTGGTGTACTCAAAATGAATGAATGTTATCTATACGATCAAGATATAGATATAGCAATGAAGAACGTATCTGATCAAATAAATAATCAAGTACAATGAGGAAATATCAAGCGAGCGTATTACCACCGAATAATATGAGCATATAGAGACGTGGTAATAACGAAGACAAAAGAAGCTAAACCGGTGTGTAGGAATACTTGAAAAGTATATGAAAAGATAATACACAAGTAGTAATCTTTGGAAACACACGGTTAGAGAATATCCGTCAATTCATCATGATATGAAAACATGTAAAATCACACTTCTAATTCAAAAAAAACATTTGAGAATCAAGAAGTGAGTTTGAACATTTAAAAACAATTTTCATATCTGAAAGTTGTTCGTCTTTCAGATATGTAAGCATTAAAGTTTATTTGAACACTCCCCCTAAAAATAATATCTCTTTCATGTACTCCCCCTCAAATGGATAATCAAACATTTATTTAAATTTCTCCCTCAAAGTAAGAAGAATACCTTGAAGATCATTGAAGACCGGGTCTTGAACTGATTTATTCAAGAGCCACTTGTACATTGAAGTTCAGGTCCTAAACTGGGTTATTTAGAAACCACTTGATTTTGAAGACCGGGTCCTAAACTGTCTTATTTAGGAACCACTTGTCATTGAGGAACGGGTCCTAAACTGATATATTTAGGAACCACTTGCTATTGCAGAAACTCCCCCTTGAATAATGCATTGAAAATATGGGAACCTGCAAAAACAAAATCATACAGATTTTGGTATCCACTTGAAAGTGGATCCTCTTTTGTTAAAAGAAATTGGTTTATAATTTGGAATACTATAAGTACCATACCAACTTTCCGACTTTTCTTTTCGAACAAACTTATTTGTTCCACAGTAAGAACAACATATTTTCTTTTGAGATAATCTGATCATATGATTTACAGAGTAAATTGGATCAGATTTAACAAAAGATTTAGCTTTAAAAACATTGTTCTTTTGAACATTTTGTTTGGGAACAAATAACTTTGGTTTATCTACATTTGGTGTAGACCCTTTAACTCTCCAAACAAACTTACCTTTCTTCGAATAATTTTTACCCGAACCATCAATCTGATGATCATAGAAAAGATTAGAAGGACGAATCTGATTAGTTAGTGTAAAACTTTTTGTTGAAGAAACATCTGCATGAAGAGAACTTGGAGCAGTTTTGAATGAACACACAGAATCAGCATAATCAACATATGGTGATTGTACTATAACATCGGGACTCTTTGGTTCATTCAAATTAACTTTAAAAACTATATCTTCAAGATCTTTCACCATTGCAGATAAAAGATTCTTTTCTGCAACTGTTTCATCAAGTTTCTTTTTCAGATTAGAACTCATAATCTGTTCTTTCATGATATCAGAAGACAATTCAGATAATCTTAATGTAAGTTTCCTTACTTCTGTCTCAAAAACCTTCTTTTCCTCTTCAAAATCACTTTTCTCAAAGGTTTGTTTCTTTAGTTCAACAACCAGTTGCTTAAAACCTTTTATCTCACACTTTAAAAGGTGTTCTTTTCTTTTAAAAGCACTTCTTTCATCCGAAAGTTGCACTTCTAAATTAACAATCTTCTTCCTAAATAGAACACTCTTTTCTTCAAAAGATTTTCTTTCTTTTTCAAAACCTTTAGTCTCTTCCTCAAAAACAAACTCAACACATCTATCTTTTTCAACTCGGAGAGACTTTTTCTTCAAATCCTTCTTCTTACTTTCAAAGACACTCTTCTTTTTCTCAAAATCTTTTCTTTCACTGACAATCTGTCGCTCTAAATCAAAAATCTTCTTTGAAAGTTTCTCACATTTCAATTCAAAAGATTTTCTCTCTTTCTCAAAGACCTTTCTTTCTTCTTCAAAAACCTTTCTTTCATTTTGTAAAATCTTTTCAAAATCAACCAACTCACTATTCACAACACTTTTCTTGTTGGTACAAGAATCAAGAGAATCAAACACGTTCATTCCATCATAAGAGTTAGAATCATCATCATCATAACAACAGTTAACATAACAGTTAGATTCAGAAAACTCTTTGAAAATCTCAATGTCGTTTGGTTTATCAAAAACTGATGTCTTCAAAGAAAGTTCATTAATCTTTGCTTCAAAAGCTCGTCTTTCTTTCTCAAAGTTACTTCTCTCGATGATCACGATTTTCTCAAAATCATTTACTTGGTTTGAAAGTTCTATCACTCTCGAATGAGAAGATATAAGTTTGTTCTCAAAGACTTTCTTATCTTCATCTAATTCATGAACTTTCTTTTGCAAACATTCATTTTCTTTCCTCAAAGAAGTTACAAGTTTTAGGTTTTGAGCATTTCCAAAAGAATGTTTTAACAATTCATCATGCTCATTTTGCAAATCAATTTTCAAACTTGTAATTAAACTTCTTTCATTAGAAAGTGACTCTTCAAGATCAGTAACTTTAATAAGAAGATCAGCCTTTTCAGCATTTGATATAGATAAAGTTTGCCGTCAGTTATTTGTTTTGACAATTCTGAATTCTCCGGTTCTTGCCCTTTTTCACTCTGTAATAACTTCTCTAAATCCACAATCTTTATTTCTAAATAAGATTTTTCAGCACTCAACTGTTGGTTTTCTTTGTTTAGCTCAAAAACACGCTGACTGTATGTCATATAATTCTTCCATAATGTATGATAGTCAACTAGCTCCGTCATCTTGACTAATACGAAAATAGAACTTGAAAATGATCGATAATTCACTGAAACTGGTAGATTTCTTCTGAACTTCTGGAGGTATGCAAATCTGATGATCTGTAACTAATCTGAACACTTCTTTTGATCAAAGACAAGGTTAGTGACAAAAGTCAAAAAGTCAACCTAAAAGTCAACCGGTGAATAGTGAAATCCCGAGAAAAAATATTTTTCAAAAATTTGAAAGTTGATTTTGACCGCGAAATTGAAATCTTAGTCCAAAAATACAACCTCTCGGAAATCACCAAAATCTCTGAAAAACCGGCATTTTTCGGGAAAAAATGACCTTAAAAATGACTGAACTTTTTCACCATAGAATCAGATAAGAAGACTAAAAAAGTTTACGTGAAAAAGTGCCCGAAAAACGCTCCCAGACTCTTAAAATAACCCGATAAGAACTTTTTTTTTTCCGAACTCTTAAAATAACCCGATTCGGAAAACACTAAATCTGAATCGGATTTTTTTCAATTTTCCGAATCGGAAAATGATGTTTTCCGAATCGGAAAAGAAATTTTGAACAGAGTTCCTAGATAAAATTCGAGTTGGTATTTGGTCAAATTCCGAATCGGAAAATGTACTTTTCCGAATCGGGATTTGAGTAATACCAAGTCGGAATATAAGTAAAACTAACTACGAACACAATTTCCGAATCAAAAAAAATTTCCGATTCGGAAAACTTCAAAAATTCCGATTCGGAATTTTTGAATATTCCAATTCGGAATTTATGAATATTCCGATTCGGAATATATGAACACCAATTCGTAAAACGAGTGAAAACCCGAGCAGAAGGTAAAAAACTCAAAAATTACAGCTCTAAACACCAAATTTTGACTCTAAATCACTCCTAAACACAGTAAAAACATCATATTAACCACAAACAATCAAATTCAGATCCAAACAATGATCAAATGAAGAACATCAAAACTCAAAATACCCCAAGTTCGAAAATATACAAAAAAACTCAAGAAATCATACCAAATTCAGCGAATTTCCAGCTCTGATACCACTTGTTGTTCCAGATTCAAGTTCTAATCAACATGCACACAATTGGAGAATGAAATGAAAGAGTAATCTATTGAATTCTTGAATGAAATTTACACACACTTAATACACCAAGAACACACACACTTAAGAACCAAACTCTCTCAATTCAATCTCACTTTACGTAATCATATCTCACTCAAGAATTAGTTCACTTTGGGCTTTTATACCCAAACCCTTACAACCCTTCAACTTTGAACCAATTACACTTTCTACCCTATCTATACAAAACAATTACAAGTAAAGTAATAAAGCACTAAAAACAATAAAGCTTTGACTTTCTTTTAACAACTTTGACTTTGCCTTTGACTTCAACTTTAGCACAGTCTTGTGATCTCGGATACAATCCGATTTTGCACCCAACATTCTTGTAAGCTAAAGAAGGATCCTCATAAGGTTCATCGAGATGGGTGACCGGTTCTCTGTTGGGATCAAAATAAATCCTCTTTTCTCCATACCCCAAGCTTGTCACTTGATTCCGCATATCGGTATTCACTTGGGCGGTATGTAAAAAAGCTCTCCCAAGGATTATTGGGATCTCCGTGTCCTTTGGAAGATTAGCTATGATGAAGTCCGTAAAGTAGACAAAAATGCCAATTCGAATCGGGACTCCTTCCGCTATCCCTAACGGCTTGGTCATGTATCCATTCACCCCTCGGTATTGATAGTCTGTTGGAACGATCTTCTTGACTCCCATTTTCCTGCAATAACCAACAGGCATCATGTTAAGAGCGGCACCTGAATCTACCAAAGCAAGACCATTAAATTTATGACAAGAAATTGGTAAGTTGTAACTTCCCGGATCATGCTTGATAGGTGCAATGTAGATGAGTTCATCTTCCGCCGCCTTCTCTTTCTCTTTCTCTTTGCCTTTATCCTCCTTTTTCGGTATCACAAACTCCGCGTATCCGCCTTGCTTTCCGTCTTCTTCCTCATCATCACTTGAAGAAACGGGTCTATTGAGTCCTAGATGCTCGAACGAAATGGTGAACCCCTCCGAGTCATAGTCCGTGGCATAATCGGGTTCACTACCACTATCGCTCTCCACATACTTCTTCGTGTAAATGTCCGTCCACTTCTTCTTTGATGGTTCTCCGGTCATCATGAGCATCGGCTTCGCGTTCTCTACTTTCGGGTTGACTTGGGTTTGCGTTGGCAGCTCCTCTTGAGTCCTTTCACTTAGTAATTGCGAAACACGACCAACCTGCAATTCCAAATTCTGGATAGTACTTTGGTGGTTACGTAAATACGAACCTACCTCATCGTTGAGCTTCTTTTGTGCATCCATGAATTGGAGAAGTCGGTCCTCGATAGAAACGCGTGGCTCTCCATCCGGTCTTTGGGTTTGTTGATTTGGTGCAAAGAAACCGGGAGGTCTAGGAATGAAGTTACGATTGTTGTTCCACCTCCCTTGATAATCGCCTCGGTTAAGGTAGTTTACCTCCTCGGGTGTCATCATTGGACGATTCGGG
Organism: Centaurea solstitialis; assembly: GCA_030169165.1. Lineage (NCBI taxonomy): Eukaryota > Viridiplantae > Streptophyta > Magnoliopsida > Asterales > Asteraceae > Centaurea > Centaurea solstitialis. The sequence goes on along the minus strand of CM058044.1, from coordinate 15,727,542 downwards.
CAATTCTTTGTTAAGTGTGGTCCCTTGCACTCCTTGCATCCAACCTGCAAAGCATGAACAAACTTAATTAGTTCTTCAATTTTGCGTTCAAACTTTACCTGTTGGTTTTTCATCGAGGCTAGTTCATCGGATGGGTCGAAGTCGGTTGAGATCTTTCCGGCCATTCTCGGGATTTGCAAGCGTTTGTCCGTCCTCCAATCTATGTTGTGTATGAGCATGTCCTCGAGAAGCTTATATCCTTCCGTGGGCGTTTTGTACATAAAGACACCTCCGGCAGATGAATCCAATGTAGCTCGTGAAGAATAAGCAAGCCCACTATAGAAGGTTTGGACTTGTTCACTCTTACTCAATCCGTGACTCGGGCACGAATTTAGAAGGTGTTTGAAACGTTCCCATGCTTCGGATATGGTCTCCCCATCATCTTGTTGAAAGGATCGGATCTCGGCTCTTAACTTGTCAATTTTGGATGGTGGAAAAAATCGGGAAAGGAACTTTGAGCGAAGTCCTTCCCAAGTAGTGATTGAACTTGGCTCCAATGATCGTAACCAAGCTCTAGCTTCTCCGGTAAGTGTAAGAGGAAAGACTCGAAGGCGAATCGCATCATCTCGGCCTTCCTCCGTTTTGAATAGATCACATATATCCACGAAGTTCTCCATATGTACGATAGGATTGCTATCGTTTTTCCCGTCGAAGGTGAGGTCCTTGATCATGTGAACGAGCTTCCCCGGGATCTCCTTGTTTAGGTCCGGCTTCGTGATCGGATTGGTAGGTACGGTTGGAGCGGTTCTCCTGGCGGTCCACATCGGTGCTTCGTCCCCCATATCAAAATTCTCTCGGGCGAACTTTGTTGGATTTTGTTTTCTTTTTGTTTCTTTTTCTAAATTCTCTCTCCGGCTCCTCAAATGGCTCTAACAATTCCGTTGTGACTGAAACCACAACAAACGGTTACGGGAAACTTGCAGGAAACAAAGAGATAAAATAAAATAAAAACAACTAACTAAACTAGAAAGCGAAAAACTTGCAAGGGAAGGGATCCCTCACAAGGATCGATTAACAAAACTAATAAAGACTAAAATCTAACAACTACCGTTCCCTGGCAGCGGCACCAAAAACTTGATGCGGTAATTATCATACATAAAAAGCGAAACAAGTTTTAACCTCTAATGCCTAGCCACTGTCTTACCACATATACAGGCAAGCGTACCTGATCGTGAGTAATATAGTGTAGGAAAGTCCAGGTATCGTATCTACCACTAGAACGGTCAAGTTATCGTAGACTGTTAATCTTGACTAGTTTAATTAACCTAAAGCTTTGGGGGGTTTTTATGAAAAAAGTTTAATAACTAAAAAGACAATTAAATTAATTAAGAACTAAGAAAGCAATTAAAAGATTGATTAAAACTATATGAACGAAAACAGTAGTACTTATCATGGTATAGTGAATCCCCAAGTGGATGATTTAAACAGGCCAAAGGTTTGGTTGTTTCGGTTATTGTAGGAATTTAAGTCTGAGACACCCTAACATGTGACTGTTATGGCTATCAACTAGGTCTTGGTCCTCCTAGTCCCAATACATAGGTCGTTTGTCAGACAATCTAGTACCGGCCACCCAATCCTATCTCTATTGCATGGTTTTCTACTACCTGGTCGCTCTCGGTCCGAGTAACCACCTAACACAACTCTTCGGAATGAAGGGTAGGTCAAGAAAGGTTGATTATCCTATCGGAGTCTATCTATCTTGGTCAAACAGATACACCCAACCAACGAGTTCAAATAACCAAACAATACGAATCAGATCGGAACCATAACACACATTCAATTAACCAAAAACAAACCAATAAACATTAAATCATAAAATCATCATCCACAATGGTTCATCAACCACAATAAGTACCACTACTAAAAACTACTCACTAGACATAATAAAAACAGATAATACGAGAGTAGACACGGACATTATACCGACAGTACAACGACGGATGATCGAGAATCGAACCCCGCAGCGTATCGGCACCTCTCTAATTTCACTCTCTATCTCTCTGCCTATCTATGTGTCTCTATATGCGTCTCTATTTTCTGGCTCTATCAAAACTGAAGGAGGAGGCTGGTATTTAAAAGGAGAGGTCAGAGCCCGTTTCGCATTCGCCAGACGGCACTTTCGCGGCGCGAAGTACTTAGGGCAAACCCTGGATTTCGAACTTGGCGAACTTGGCGGTGCTAAACTTGAAAACTCGCGATCGCCAAAAAGCTACTGGATTGAGATTGTGCATTTTTCACGTTTTCTCGCTTTTTTCCGTACTTTTTCGTTCCACGGCCTCCAAACCTACAAAAGCAATAATAAGTCCAAATGGTGAGTAAAATGATCAGAAACGGGTGAGGAATAGGGGAAAGTCAGACACTTAAGCTCAACCAAAACATGTATAATTTTGGTGTTATCACGTGTACCGTAAGGACATTGGTGATAGCATGCCTAGTCCTCATTGCGTAGTGGTTTGTGATATATTGTTCATGTGTTTGTGGTTTGTGCTCACTAAGCGAAAGCTTATTCCGTCGTGATTTTTCCTTTAAATGCAGGTCCGTTTGGAAAGGACAAGGGAAAGGGGAAAGCTTGAAGTTTCGATCATACCGCAGGCTCAGTTCGGTTGAAATAAAAGAATGATAGACTTTGTTAAACTTTGAATCATGGTTTTGACTTACATTTATGAGTGATGAACCTCGATTGAGGATTTTGGACTAAATTTTTTTTGAATGCAATTTAAACCTTTAAAGTTATATAAATTTATCTTTTTGGACAATTTCCGCTGTAATGGTTACTTTTGCTTAATTTCCGTTATTAATACGTTAAATATTGTGAAAAAAAATTTTGAGTTAGTGTAACAGCTAGTCCCACATCGGCTGGTGAGGGGAACGAAGCAATCCTTATAAGGTGTGTTGATACCTCACCTGGTGAGACGCGTTTTGGGTTGTGACCTGGAGTGGGCAACTCCAAAGCAAAACCGTGAGGGAGTAGGGGTGACCGGTTAGGGCCCTGTGTCTCCAAAGCGGACAATATCGAACCACGGTCGCCTGGGCTGTTACAGATGGTATCAGAGCTAGGACCGGGCCGATGTGCACAACGGGGACGTTGTGTCCGTAAGGGGGGGAGAGTGTAACAGCTCGTCCCACATCGGCTGGTGAGGGGAACGAAGCACTCTTTATAAGGTGTGTTGATACCTCACCTGGTGAGACGCGTTTTGGGTTGTGACCTGGACTGGGCAACTCCAAAGCAAAACCGTGAGGGAGTAGGGGTGACCAGTTAGGGCCCTGTGTCTCCAAAGCGGACAATATCGAACCACGGTCGCCTGGGCTGTTACAATTCTAATCGAAAACCATCGAAAACACCGACTGCCGCCTCATATTCACCCGATCTAGGCCGTCGTCCGACGGCGTGATCCACCGGCGACAGCAGCAGCGTGAACACCACCACCATTGCCTCGTCGGCGATCGAACGACAACCACCGCCACTATCTACCGCTGACGATGACAGCGGGACTATCGCCGTCAGCGGTCGAATCAACAATAAGCACCACCGCTGCCTCCCGTCGCTAACGACGGCGGCATGATTACCGTCGCTGGCGGTGTTCGATGACAACAACCCCCATGAATCCGCCCTTGCGGCTGTCGATCGGTTGCTGGTGGCCACTAGCGACGGCAGTGACGCCAAAACGCCTCCCCCATCGCCGACCAAGAACAACAATCACTACCATCGCCATCTGCCGGCAATCGACGGCAACGCCAAGACACCGCCACCGCCACCACAGGGCTGCGACGACAGCAGCAGCATCAAGACGCCACCACCATCGCCGCACCGATGACCAAAACCAGAACCGCCGCCACCACTAGCGACACAGCAGCAGCAATCGGCCGTTGCCGCCACCGTGGTGCGGCGTGCGACCGCAAACAGTCACCACCACCATTGCCGGATTCGGCTTTGGTGGTCCGGCGATGAAACACCATCGATCGGCCACCGTAACATGGTGGTCGTCGATTGGGCCATCCGCGGTTCATCCGGCGATTGGCCGGTGGTTCAGCCGGCGACAGCCGCTGTTCCGCCGCCGATTGCCACGAACGTACGGATATTCGATAAAAATCCGATCTTTAAAACCAACGCATAAATTTCAGATTTTTATATATGAACCACAAATAAAAATCCAAATTTTATCAAAAACATACAATTAACCAGATCTAAAAAGTTATAGAAGTGGCTCTGATACCACTGTTGGGATTATACGAGCAAAAACGATTAATGCATCGGAATATAACACTGATAATCCCGACAGAGATCCAACCAAAACTAACCAGATACAATACAAGGGGGTTTTCTGATATACCTTTGACCTGGAAAGCTGGTGATAACACCAAAATTATACATGTTTTGGTTGCGCGTAATCGTATGACTTTACCCCATTTCTCACCAGTTTATGATCATTTCATGCACTAAAATAGCTTATTATTGTTTGTGAAGGATTTGGAGGCCGTGGAACGGAAAAGTACGAAAAAAGGCGAGAAAACGTGAAAAATGCACAGAGTCAAACAGAAGCTACTTGGCGATCGCGAAATCCTCAACCTGGCGCCGCCAAGTTCGACTGAAGAGAAGACCAGAGTTTAACCTAAGTGTCTGGCGTCGCCAAACCAGCAGCTTGGCGATCGCCAGATGGCCCCTGGTCGTTTTTCTTTAAATATCAGCCTCCTCCTTCAGTTCTAAACATGTTCGATACACAAGGGAAGTACAGAGGAACGAGATTGAGAGTACGAAAGGTGCCGATAAGCTGCGGAAGTTGATCCTCGATCATCTATCGTTGTATTGTCAGTATCATGTCGATGTCTACTTTTGTTTATGTTTATGTTTTCATTATGAGTGAGTAGTTTATTAGTAGTGCTTGTCATGATCGATGAACCTTTATGGATGATACTTTGTGATTAATGTTTACTGGTTTGTTTTGATTAATTGAATGTCTTTTATGGTAACATTGTTGTGGCGATTTGAATTCAATTGGTTGGGTGTATTTGTTAGACCAAAGCAGATAGACTCCGAAAGGATAATCAACCTACCTTAGCCTGACTTGGACCAAAAGGTTGTGTTAAGGGGTTACTTTGACCAAAAGTGACCAGATAGTAAAAGAGCCATTGCGATATTGATTAGGGAGGATTTACCGATTCCAGATTGTGGACTAAACGATTTAGAATTGGAATTAGGAGGATCGTATCCTAGTTCATCACCATAAATTGCACATGTTAGGGTGTCCCAGACTTAAATTCCTACAATAGTCAAACAACCAAACATTCGACCTATTCATATCATCCATATTGGGGATTCACTTTATCATGATAAGTACTGCTGTTTTCCTTTATTATAATCTTAAATCAGTATTTTAATTATTTTCTTAGTTTTTACTTTGTTAATTGTCTTTTTAAGTATTCAAACTTTTTTCATACAAAACCCCCCCTTTTAGGTTAATTAAACCGATTTAGACTTTAGTCTACGATAACTTGACCGTTCCCAGTGGTAGATACGATACCTGGACTTTCCTACACTATATTACTCACGATCAGGTACGCTTGCATGTATATGTGGTAAGACAGTGGCTAGGCATTAGAGGTTAAAACTTGTTACGCTTTTTATATACGATAATTACCGCATCAAGTTTTTGGCGCCGTTGCCGGGGAACGGTAGTTGTTAGATTTTAGTCTTTATTAGTTTTGTTAATCGATCCTTGTGAGGGATTCTGTCCCTTGCAAGTTTTCTGCTTTTTAGTTTAGTTCGTTATTTTTATTTTATTTTATCTCTTTGTTTCCCGCAAGTTGCCGGTAATCGTTTGTTAAGTTGTCAGGATGGGAGACGATCGACCCATGTGGGATAAGCGATCTGAGGTCCGGTTTACTCCGAGATCCGCGATCAAAAAGACAGATGGTAAAATGGTGGAAATCAATAAAGGAAATGATCAACACCATTTCATTTGACGGAGAACCAAGCGGAAATCCGTACCAACACCTTGAAGCATTCGAGGACATCTGTGAATTAGTCAACACCAAGGAGGATGAGGTAAAACTTCGAGTATTCCCTTTTACTTTGACAAAAAAGGCAAAAGACTGGTTTAAACAACTGCTCCCGGGATCCATCACAACCTGGGACGATTTGAAATCTGCCTTTTTGTCAAGGTACTTTCCCATTTCCAAGGCTCACAAAATAAGAGCTGAAACTCGAAACTTTAAACAAGGAAAAGATAGCCTTGTGAAAGCTTGGGGAAGGTATAAGAGTTTATTTTTAGTCTTTCCAAACCATGGTATTGATGATAGAGAAATGATAGATGTTTTTTATGCTGGATTGACTAACGATTCTCGGTTAAGGTTGGATTCATCTTGTGGAGGTATTTTTCCATATAAGACAGTGAAAGAAGCGCGTAAACTCTTGGACGACATGGAAGCACACTATCTGGATTGGTCTACCGACGAGGAACAAGAGGAGACCCAACTAGCGCATCTAAATGTGGTGTCATCATCCGACGAGCACATCCACACGACTAAGGACTCCACCGAGACGCCAAACCCTCTTTCCAAGCCGTATGGCGGGGTAATCGAACAATTATTCCATCAATTCTCCCAAGAACAAGGAAAGATGGGTGCGGATGTCGAAGTAAACCGGACCTCAGATCAATTCCTCCGAGACGTCAAGGAAACATTTCCTCATATGGAGGCGGAAGCACAGGCTGAAGTGTTCACAACCACAAGAGGAGGTAAGGTAGTTGTAGGACCACCTATACCTCAAACTAATCAAATTCCTAATATGCAGGTTGTTGTACCCGAGGTAGAATTACCATCACGACCAACAAAAGAGGTCAGGGAGGAAGCAGTCAGACCGAGGGAATCTACAACACCTCATGCGCCTACACGAGTACCATACCCTGCACGACTACGGAAAGAAAAGAAAGAGGCCCAATATCGTAAGTTCATTGACTTGATTAAACGAGTGGATATTAATGTACCTCTTGTGGATTTAATTGCAGGCGTACCGAGTTACGCAAGATTTCTCAAGGAGTTGGTGGCTAATAAAGCAAGGATGGGAACGGAAGAAATAGCCTTTCTGAATGCCGAATGCTCATCTACACTTTCAGACACCCTCAAAAAGGGTGATCCAGGGAGTTTCATTATCCTTTGTTATTTTGGTAAAAGTGTTTCATGTAGAGCCCTAGCAGACCTAGGAGCCAGTATAAACCTGATGCCATTATCCTTTTATCAAAAACTGGGATTGAATGATCTAAAAAGCACAAGAATGACCATCCAACTAGCTGATAGATCCATAAAATACCCTGTAGGAATAGCTGAGGATGTCATAGTTCGGGTAGACAGGTTTGAATTCCCCGCCGACTTTGTGATCTTAGACATAAAGGACGAGGTTAAAGTACCTCTAATCCTTGGTCGTCCGTTCCTCAACACGGCCAGTGCCATTATTCATGTAGCCGAAAGAGAACTTAGTCTAGGAATTGGTGAAGACCGAATCACACTCTCCATTGATGGAATCCCAGACTATAATGACTCTATTTATACTCTAGACAGTATAGATGACTTCACCGCATCAGAGCCTAATGATTATCTTTTTGAATCAGGTGAATGGGAGGAAAGCCCTGCTATTGAGAAAAGATGGGATGAAGCCGTGGAGGAAGAAGAAGAGGACTTCGAGGAGCTAAAGCAGGAAGACAAGATCAGAGTAAAGACATCTTTGGAGGAACCACCAGATTTGGAGTTAAAGGACCTTCCCGAGCACCTCGAGTACCAATTTCTTGAAGGTAACAATACTCTCCCGGTAATTATCTCTTCCTTGCTAACAGCCAATGAAAAAGAGAGACTTGTTGAGGTTTTGAAAAAACACAAAAAGGCTTTAGCTTGGAAAATTTCGGACATTCCCGGAATAAGCCCTTCATTTTGTACACACAAAATTTTAATGGAAGACAATTTTAAACCATGTGTGCAAAAACAAAGGAGGCTTAATCCGAAAATGCAAGAAGTTGTGAAAAAGGAGGTGATCAAACTGCTTGATACCGGAATCATTTACCCCATTTCTGACAGTCCTTGGGTAAGCCCTGTTCAAGTAGTTCCCAAAAAGGGAGGACTCACAGTTGTCACAAATGATAACAATGAGTTAGTTCCCACCCGTACTGTTACCGGGTGGAGAGTTTGCATAGACTATAGGAAGCTTAACGATGCCACTAGAAAAGACCATTTCCCCTTACCCTTCATTGATCAAATGCTTGAAAGCTTGGCGGGAAATGAGTACTATTGCTTCCTAGATGGATTTTTGGGATATTTCCAAATCCCCATTAATCCTAAAGACCAGGAGAAAACGACCTTTACCTGTCCCTTTGGAACATATGCCTATAGGCGTATGCCTTTTGGGTTGTGCAATGCACCCGCTACTTTTCAGCGATGCATGACAGCCATTTTCCAGGACATGATAGAGAATTGTATGGAAGTCTTTATGGATGATTTCTCTGTTTTCGGTAACTCTTTTGATGATTGTCTAAGCAGTCTAGACAGGGTGTTAGCTCGATGCGAGGAATCTCATCGGGTTCTCAATTGGGAAAAGTGTCACTTTATGGTAAGGGAAGGTATAGTTCTTGGACACAAAATCTCAAAAGATGGTTTGGAGGTGGATAAAGCTAAGATAGACACCATATCGAAACTTCCTCCTCCTACAAACATAAAAGGGGTCAGAAGTTTCTTAGGCAATGTTTTAAAAACCGGTTTTTTAGTTGAACCGGTGTGATGACCGGTTCATGGTTCGACCGGTTTAACCGGTTCAACTGCCGGTTCAACCGGTTCCAAATATTCTTATGTGTTTTCCATTTTCTTACATTTATATATTTATAAAACCAACAATTTGATATCTACAAGTTAGAAGATATTAAAAATATATATTACAATAAGTTTTACATCAATAAAAAAACATTAAAATACTAATAATAACATGTTTTACACATAATATTTTTTTTAAACGGTTCAACCAGTTTTTTACCGGTTCGATCCACCGGTTCAACCACTAAACCGTCCGGTTCAATCCGGTTCTTAAAACGCTATAAAACCGGTCACAATTGAACCGGTCCTTTCACCGGTTCACGGTTCAACCGGTTCGACCGGAGCGGTTCAACCGGTTTTTAAAACACTGTTCTTAGGTCATGCCGGGTTTTATAGGAGGTTTATACAAGATTTTTCGAAAATATCTCGACCTCTAACCAAACTTCTTGAAAAAGACACACCTTTCATTTTTTATGAGAAGTGCATCTCCGCTTTTGAAACTTTGAAACGACATTTGACCAATGCCCCTATCATGGTTCCACCTGATTGGGATCAACCTTTTGAGATTATGTGTGATGCGAGCGATTATGCCGTCGGTGCAGTTCTTGGGCAACGTAAAAACAATCATTTTCAACCGATTTGCTATGCAAGTCGAACTCTTAACGACGCCCAAGAAAACTACACCACGACTGAAAAAGAGCTTCTAGCAGTAGTTTTTGCCATTGAAAAGTTTAGGTCTTATCTCGTGCTGTCCAAAATCATAGTTTACACGGATCACTCTGCCCTTAAATATCTCTTTGCTAAGCCTGATGCTAAGCCCAGACTCATACGATGGATACTTCTGTTGCAAGAGTTTGATATAGAGATAAGAGATAAGAGAGGCGCTGAAAATTTAGCTGCCGATCATTTATCTCGTCTGGAAAATCCATACATGGATTCCGGAGGCATAGAAGTCATCAGGGATAAATTCCCCGATGAGGACCTCAATATGATTAAGATCATAGGAGAAGACCCTATACCTTGGTATGCAGATTTTGCAAACTATCTGGCCGCTGGTGTTCTTGTCAAAGGTATGACTTATCAGCAAAAAGGTAAGTTTTTCTCGGATTTAAAGTATTATTTTTGGTCTAAACCTTATCTGTTCAGAATAGGACCTGATAGGATTCACCGTCGATGTGTCTCCGGCCCTGCCGCTTGGGACATTCTCACTAACTGTCACAAAGGCCCCACGGGAGGCCATTTTGGAGCCAATTTGACCGCTAGAAAAGTCCTCGAGTCCGGATTTTATTGGCCTACGATTTTTAAGGATGCTCACACTTTAATAAAAACTTGTGACGCTTGTCAAAGGGCATGCAACATCACAAAGAAAGATGAGATGCCCCAACAGAGCATCTTCGTTAGTGAAGTGTTTGATGTTTGGGGAATCGATTTCATGGGACCTTTTCCCGACTCTAGAGGCAACAAATACATCCTTGTGGCGGTTGATTACGTTTCCAAGTGGGCCGAGGCAAAGGCTTCGCCCACGAATGATGCTAAGGTGGTTGTTGACTTCGTGAAATCTCTTGTGTGCAGGTACGGATGTCCAAAGGTGATCATCAGTGATAGAGGAACTCACTTTGCAAACTATCTATTGGAAAAGACCTTAAAAAGATATGGAGTGCATCATCGATTCTCGATTGCCTACCATCCGCAAGCTAATGGACAAGCGGAAAATACCAACAGGGCGTTGAAACGAATCTTGGAAAAGACGGTCGATAACAACCCGAAGATATGGTCGCAAAAGCTTGAAGATGCACTATGGGCGTATCGTACGGCCTACAAGACCCCAATTGGAAGCACTCCTTATCGGATGCTTTACGGGAAAGCGTGTCACCTTCCATTTGAATTCGAGTACAAAGCACTGTGGGCACTAAAGAAAGTTCATTTGGATGACATCGCGAGTGGAAGAGAACGATTGATAAGCTTGCACGAATTGGAAGACCTTAGATCTCTCGCTTATGAGAACTCGAAGATCTACAAGGAACAGCGAAAGAAATGGCATGATGCACATCTGAAGGAAGTGCAGGTGTTCAAAGAGGGGGACAAGGTATTAATGTATCAAACTCGTTTTAAATTTTCCCCCGGTAAGTTAAAGTCATGATGGATAGGTCCATATGTCGTCTTGAAAGCTTATCCCTCGGGATATGTGGACCTAATGACTGAAAGAGGATCATTTAAGGTAAATGCCATAGACTAAAGCTTTACAATGAGAATGACCCTGTCAGAAATGGCGAGGTCTGTCATCTTTCTAAAGAACCAATTACTTAGGTGATGCCCCGAGTCAGGCTCGCGACTCGGTACAAAAACAAGCGCTTTTCGGGAGGCAACCCGTGTTTTTATTAGTTATATTTGCTTGTGTATGTGCTTTAATCAATTTTGCAGCATTAGCCAAAGGAAATTGCAACCCGATCAAATTTCAGAAGCAACCAAACAGTAGCCATTTCGCGATCGCGAAATCTTGAATTTCGCGCCGCGAAGTGAGCGACCCGGGTAAGTTCAAAAGGAGAAATTTGAAAACAGGGTGTCTGTTACAACTTCGCGACGCGAAAACTTTTGCTTCGCGACGCGAAGTTCGAAACGAGAAGATTTAAACTGTTTTCTAAAACCCTATTTTCAATATTCTCCCTCTTCCATTGTATTTTTCTCTGCAATTCTCTTCCCATCCTGCAAATCCATGGCGTCAAAGGTATGTATTCCTCTTCTATTTGCTCTAATTTGAAAGAATCCTACAAGCCCTAGTTGTTTAAACTTGTATATGATCCTTAAAAAGGGGTTTTCTTGGGTGAGAAAGTCTACAATGTTAGGAAAGGGGAGGTTTATTGCTTTGATCTGCTTAAATTTACACACTTGAGTTTAGATCTTTAAATGTTGTGATATGTTTCAACTCAAGTGTGGGGAAGAGAGGTTATGATTTTTGTGGTGATTAATATACATGTTTTGTTTGTAGAGAGCTTCATCTTCCCACAATGTGCAAGACCACCCGTGTTTGTCTTTTGATTCCGACAACATCTTGCGTAGCGAAAAGATGTCACTGATGATTGAGCTTGATCGCTTGAAAAAGCGGGAGGTTGAAATCGGTTCGATTGTTGATTTGCACTTTGTCGAAGAGATTGGATTTGGGGATAGGCTATCAAGCCTTTTGAGGAGAGAGTACCGTGATCAGTTTGGTGTTCTTCGCTTTGTGAGCAACGATTGGGAGAAAGCACTGAAAACCCACGAGCCGATCTACTATGAGCTTGTGTTGGAATTTTTGGCTACCTTTAGCTTTGATGTGGAGGCGTATGAGGAAGATAGACTTGAGGGCCCTTGTATTCGATTCCGTTTGCTTGGAGAATGGTATGGGATCACACTACCACGCTTTGGAGTGTTTCTCGGATTTTTCACGGCGGCTCAGTCGAGATCCGAGTACTTTTCTCACTACTTCTTCACCGGTGCTTGTGAGCCTAGCGCCGAGTTTGTGGGCGCGGATTTTTGGGCTACCATCGGATCGGGACCGTATCTACAGTCCAACACCAAGGAAAGTTCTATCACTCTACCCGAGCATCGCCTTCTTCACCGAATGCTTGTTCACTCTTTTGCTTATCGGAGAGCTATTAAGGAAAAGGTTCCAGAAGGGGATCTTTGGCTTCTTTCGCGATTGGTTAATCGGAATGCCATAACCAATCTTTCTTATGTGATGGCTAACATGTTCCAAAATGCCGGAAAGGTGCATGATAAGGCCGGAACGGGCCTTTGTGGGGACATTTCATCACGGTTATAGCGGAGAAGTTGGGAACTCTTACACCGGACGTTTGTGGAACTCTCACCAAGTTGACTCCTATGGGTTTTCTCGATAAGGTCCTTTTTCGTTCTATGAAGTTACTTGCACCGGGAGCTCGGCGGGGTACTTTTGTGTGGATTGGGGATGTCACCCCCAATGAAGAGCCGGTTGGTATGGCTACTTCACCGCCTCAACCGACCTTCCCGGGGCAATCGAGCAACCCTCCACCGGCAAATCAACAAGGATCGGGATCTCTTCATGAAGCTATTCAAGGACTATCGGAACAGATGGGAGCAGAGCATCATGAGATGATGGAAAGATTGGACCGGGTCTCATATGACATGTATGGTGTTCGGCGGGAGTTATCTTGGGTCGCCGCATCGATGAGCGAGTACTTTGAGAGCGTGGGACATGCTCCCTCGGCTCCTCTCTAACCTCATCCCGTGTGGCGTGATAGTGATGACGGTCCTGCTGGTTATTCCACCTACGATGAATGGGCTTTTGAAAACCGTAACTAAGCGGTTTTATTTTATTCGATTGGGTTGTACTCTACTTTGATCTTTAAACTGCGTGGTTGTGTTTGTTTGAACAATTTTATTTTGGATTGTTTAGGATTTTAAGTAGTTTGATTTGGTTTATTTTCATTTGTTCGTTTTTACTTTTTCTTTTTCTTTTTGTTGGTAGATACGGCGATTTATGATCGAGCACGATTTTTATGCACCACTATCAGATCAGAACAGATTTCGTCACATAACCCGGGAAGTTTCTCTTTTTCCCAATTACTCCATAATTGTTCTAATTGTTGCATTGAGGACACTGCAAATTTTAAGTGTGGGGAGGGGGTTATGTAGACTTATCTGTTTAAATGGGTTCACTTTTTGCTTATGGATTGTCGTTTTTCAAACTTTTGAAAGATTTGAGATTTGACCCCAATTTTTTTTTCGAAATCTGAGATTGTTTTTGAGACTGAGTTGCTTGCATAGGAGAACACGGAATAGGATTAGTTGAGTAAAAGGATGCCCTGGAATACTGATTATCATGAGTGCCTCACCCAATTCCGTTGAGAGATTGAGCCTTAATTGTTATATCTGTTTATTTCTGTGAGGAATACCGACTTTGACCCAAGGTAGAACTTGTCATTTGAATGCTTATCGAGACCACATAAGAGAAGTATTTATCACCATTGCACTGATAGAGGCCTTCGTTTCTAACCCTTTTAGCCTTCGTCAGATGACCTCATCATAAGGTTATCTGATTTGCCTAGCCTTTAATTGAAAAGTGTTCACCTTTTAACACTTTATCCCTTGAAACCATTTTGAGCCTTAGCCTTTTCATTGTTACCCACTATACACTTTATCCTTGAGCCTAATTGTTTTATCTATCTTTTGGCCGTAACTCAAATTTGAATCTTGAGATGTTTTGATCCAGTTTTTCATATCTGACAAATTTTATGGGATTGAGATTTGAAAAGAGCCCAAAAGCAACATAGTTGCTGCTCTGAAAAAAAAGAGAGAAAAAGAAAATATTTGAGACTCAGAAAAGAAAAGAATGAGAGCTGAAAAGAGTGAAAAAGAATTTGTGCCCCAAATAAGCCATAGGCTTAGGCCAATTCTAAAAGAAAAGAGAGAATACTCATCCCAAAAGTCTCATTGTTTGAAAGTCAGATTGCTTCACTGTTTGGATCATTACTGATTGAGTTTTCAAGTTTTTGTTGCAAAACCCTTAGTCACTCATAAATCCTTTATCCTACCCTTAACCCTTAGCCTAACATTACAACCCTAAAGTCCTCTTGACGGTTGACAACTTCTCAGTGGTGGAGATTAGATTTGGTGACAAGCTTATGCATGCGGGAATTAGTCGAGTATTGGTGTGATCACTTACATATACACTTTTACCCCGAGAGATACACCTTATATTGTTATTCATATTATGTGAGGGTAAAAGGTTGGCCTTGGTATCCGATTGCTTGATGAGTCTTGTTTGTGTGTTCGATTGTGTGAGTATACTTTGTTCTCTTTGATGATCTTGGGTGGAGATAATTTTGGAGTTATCTTTCTTATCTTTCAGTCTTTTGATTGAGGACAATCAAAGCTTAAGTGTGGGGATTTTGATAACACCAAAATTATACATGTTTTGGTTGCGCGTAATCGTATGACTTTACCCCATTTCTCACCCGTTTATGATCATTTCATGCACTAAAATAGCTTATTATTGTTTGTGAAGGATTTGGAGGCCGTGGAACGGAAAAGTACGAAAAAGGCGAGAAAACGTGAAAAATGCACAGAGTCAAACAGAAGCTACTTGGCGATCGCGAAATCCTTAACTTGGCGCCGCCAAGTTCGACTGAAGAGAAGACCAGAGTTTAACCTAAGTGTCTGGCGTCGCCAAACCAGCAGCTTGGCGATCGCCAGATGGCCCCTGGGCGTTTTTCTTTAAATATCAGCCTCCTCCTTCAGTTCTAAACATGTTCGATACACAAGGGAAGTACAGAGGAACGAGAGTGAGAGTACGAAAGGTGCCGATATGCTGCGGAAGTTGATCCTCGATCATCTATCGTTGTATTGTCGGTATCATGTCGATGTCTACTTTTGTTTATGTTTATGTTTTCATTATGAGTGAGTAGTTTATTAGTAGTGCTTGTCATGATCGATGAACCTTTATGGATGATACTTTGTGATTAATGTTTACTGGTTTGTTTTGATTAATTGAATGTCTTTTATGGTTCTTTTCTGATTAACCTTGTTGTGGCGATTTGAATTCAATTGGTTGGGTGTATTTGTTAGACCAAAGCAGATAGACTCCGAAAGGATAATCAACCTACCTTAGCCTGACTTGGACAAAAAGGTTGTGTTAAGGGGTTACTTTGACCAATAGTGACCAGATAGTAAAAGAGCCATTGCGATATTGATTAGGGAGGATTTACCGATTCTAGATTGTGGACCAAACGATTTAGAATTGGAATTAGGAGGATCGTATCCTAGTTCATCACCATAAATTGCACATGTTAGGGTGTCCCAGACTTAAATTCCTACAATAGTCAAAACAACCAAACCTTCGACCTATTCATATCATCCATATTGGGGATTCACTTTATCATGATAAGTACTGCTGTTTTCCTTTATTATAATCTTAAATCAGTATTTTAATTGTTTTCTTAGTTTTTACTTTGTTAATTGTCTTTTTAAGTATTCAAACCTTTTTCATACAAACCCCCCCCCCTTTAGGTTAATTAAACCGATTTAGACTTTAGTCTACGATAACTTGACCGTTCCCAGTGGTAGATACGATACCTGGACTTTCCTACACTATATTACTCACGATCAGGTACGCTTGCCTGTATATGTGGTAAGACAGTGGCTAGACATTAGAGGTTAAAACTTGTTACGCTTTTTATATACGATAATTACCGCATCAGCTGGTGAGGGATACACCGCTACTGCACCACCACGAGACTGGCTGCTAGACCGCCTAGGATTATTCAAACCTGACTGGTTTGAATATGTGTGTGTGTAAAATCGGTGGAGAGAGAGAGAGAGGTTTAGGGTTTTTCTCTGGGTTTCTTTTCTTGATCAGAAAGACTAATGAATTGGAATCAATGAAACCCTTAGATATTGCCCTTATTTATAAACTTAAATTGAGGCAGTATCCAATTAAGAAAGCCCGTTTTAATAAAAAGCCCACAAGACTTTTAATAAAACTAAAACTCTTATTTAATTAACAAACTATTAATTAAATATATAAACCTTAAATTAATTTAACTATTAATTTAATTTCCATAAATATTTAAACTAATATTTATCATTAAATAATAATAAATAAATAATTTATTATTTAATCTCTCACATTTAATTATTCCACACACAACTTAACTAATCCAAATGATCTCTATTTGGGTGTGTAACAGTGTGACCCACTAGTGTCTTATAACATTATGGTAAACCTTGTTACTGTCTTGCACATAATACTTTCAGTATTTCACCTACTTCATAAAAAACAAAAAATCAATTGTACGACTTTCGATACTTTCAGCAAAATACATACCTTCAACATTGATTATGGTTGGTTTCTTGAAATCTTCTTTTGGTTTCACCTCTGTTTTCTGGTTCTTAATCCTCATCCGTTTCAATTTCTTGGTACTCAGATTCTCTTCTTTGATTTCATTGTCGTACATGTCAACACAGATGGGATTATCTGCTGTATTAGTGAAATTCCCAAAACTATTGTTCCTCATTAGTCTCTCACTTCGTTTACGTCCTGTAAATTCAAAATCGAATGAACTTCAAGAAACCAATGTAGGATGCTAAATCAATGAAAAAACCCTAACGTATCTTACCTCCTGCAAGTCGTATCATTTTGAAATATATTGATGAAATCTGCCTATGAACTTCCGAGTTTCATGGGTTTGGATAATTTGGTGATTTGTTCATCAATTGTTATCCCCAGCGTAGGATACGGGAGTCTGATTCACACTCCTAATTTGATATAATGATAAAATTTACTATTGTACCCTTCTATATAGGTCTTCTTTTAATTCAATTAGATTAAAAATTGCCTTGTTTATTCATCAATTAATCTTGACCGCTGATTTAATTAATCTGTGGTCATGGGGTGATTTGTACAGTTTGTAATTTAAGGATGGTTTGAAAATAAACCACCTCCTATATATATATATATATATGCAAATGATCAGGCAATTTAGAGGAATGCTTGAAATCAAGTTTTAAATAAGATCAAAGAAGCACATTTGGGATAAAAACAACGAACTGAATGATTTCAAATGACTGCAGTGAGTTTTTTTTAAACGAAAAAAAATCAACAAATACAAAAATGTAAAACTAAACAAAAAAATTGATTGAATGAAATCGATCTATATCAAAATTTGACCCAATATATCATCAATTCGTGCACCAAAATATCTTGTAACTCAAAATCACTGAAAGTGGATTTTCTTGATTTTTTTTTCTTTCAAAAATCAACTCTAAAACTCCATATTAGGCTCTGATATTAATTGTTAGTCCAAATCTAATAAATGAAACCAAGAATCTAATTAAGAGAATAAGAATTAAGCCACATAATTGATCTTGAAACCATAAAAGGTGAAAGTCAAAGACTCTATTACAAAATGCAACTCTCTTAACTAGGGGTGTGCATCGGTCGGGTTCGGGTTAATTCGGGTTGAAAAGTTCGGATATCCGAAATTTTCGGGTTGGGAAAAGTAAAACCGAACTCGACCCTTAGAATTTCGGGTTTGATCGGGTTCGGGTGAAATCGGGTTCGGGTGAAGTTCGGGTTGGACCCGGGAACCCGAAGTTGGGAAGTTTCATAATATAGCATTTTCAGCCCCTGTACCTTGCTGTCCAAAATTGAAGAATATTTTTTTGGCATTTTCAACCCCTGTACCTTTCTGTCCAAAATGAAGGTATACTAACCAAAAATCCTAAATTTAAAACTAATCATTACAATCAAAATACAAATATCAAAGATCAAACCAATTAACAAAATACGAAATTACATCATTTACGTGTTTTAAACCCTAATTAGTAATTATTACTTATTAGTTAAGTAATCAATTATTCATTAAATATTAATTATATTATATATAAAATAATTTTAAAACCTTTTTTTTTTAAATTTCGGGTTTCGGGTCGGTTCGGGGTTGGATAAGTGAACCCAAACCGAACCGTAATATATTCTCGGTTTCTCGGGTTCGGGTGAAATCGGGTTCGGGTGTCACGGTTCGGGCCATTTTGCCTTAGTTCGGGTTCGGGTTCGGTCGGGTTGTCGGGTTCGGTCGGGTTGTGCTCAGCCCTACTCTTAACTAACTTCTAACAAACAAATTCTATTTATATCCCCTAAGGTTATTTACACTTTGCACCCACAAACTATGTCACAAATTACAAAGTACACCTTAACATATGTACAGATTTAAAATACTTAAATCTTATATAGATTTAAAATACTTAAATATTATATAGATTTTTTTAGATTTTATATGTATGGTTAACATTTTTCATTAAGTACAATTGAGAAAAACAAGCCAAACATTGAATTTGGAGGGCCAAAATAAGCCAAGAGTAGTTAACCCTCATGAGTTTCTATAAAAGACACCTCAACCAGTCAACCCTCCTTTATGTACCAATAATTTATTGTCAATTTTTCATCTTTCTATCGATGTGGGATACCTCAAACTCAACCACAATCCAAGAAATGATGGACTACTCATTTCGTACAATGCCACCTCATTCTTTGAACATTTTACTTTAAAATATATAAATATTTTAAAATACTTAAATTTCATATAGATATATTAATTTTTTATTTTGTGTTGTTAACTTATTTCTTTAAAGGCAATTGGACAAATAAGTAAGTTGGAGATTTTTTTGGTATTTAAATTGTATATAGATTTATGTATTTATTATTTTATACGGTTAATTTTTTTGACTAAAGAGATTGACCAAAATAAACTAACGGAAGAGTTTGGAATGTTGGCTAAATTGAGTAAAAAATATTAGTTTAGAGGATCAATCAAAAGTAGTCAACCCTCACAAGTTTCCACAAAGGTACCTCAACTTTCCTTTAAATAACAATAATTCATTGTCAATGTTTGGTCTTTTTAATGGAGGATACAAAACTTAACCACAATTCCAAGAAACGAGGAATACTCATTCTTTATGATGCCCGCCTCATTTTTTGCAGGGTTATTATAATGTATATAAAGACTAAAAGTGAAAATTTATAGTGTTTGTATTAACCCCCCCCCCCCCCCCCCCCACACACACACACACACCTTCTAAAATACTTCTTGTGGAAGTAATAAATTCCAAGACCAACACCCGTTCTCTTTTTGGAAATAATAAAATTGTCAAACAACAATGGCAATTGCAAGGTATACGTTTTAAAAGTTAATATTTTCACTTATATTCATCTCTTAGCAATAGAACATCCTGTTGGATTTTGATCGTTCACCACATGTTACATAAACTATGTATTTCTTAATAGAAGTACACAACATGATCTTTTTACTTACATGTTATACTTTAAAATTTTCTTTTTAACCCGACTTTCTAATTGACTTAAAAAGATAAAACATGTATGAAAGTTGATAAAAATCGCAAAATTTATAATGAGACTTGTTTTGCTCTTAATCCATCAATCTCTAATTCATTTAAGGATGACAAAGAACAAGAAAAAGAAAAAGAAACCAACTTGGAAAACTGAAACCTGATTTTTAACGGGAATGAGGGGACCAATCCCCCGCCCCGATTACGGATTATATACCCGAACATATCTCCGATCATATACCCGGTTATATAATTATTTCATTATTTTAATCGATTTTTTTAAATTTTGGATACATTTCGATTTTAGGACTTAAATTTCCTTTCGGATATGTTTAGGTAATGGATTAAAAAATGTTAATTAATTTAGTAAAATCATTTTATGAGAATTGTGGATTCATTGTAAAATTCAAACGGCAACTGAGATCCGACGGTGAAAAATAACTGTTTAAGTCAAATGACTATCCCCGTGATAAAGATTACCCGTTTAATTAACCATTTACCTAGACGGAGATATTTATTTCCCTATGGTTTTTCCCAATTACCTGATGTGAATCCCCATTTATATCACCAGGGTTTTATAAGCGGGAACGAAGGCAAATGACCAATCCTCGATCTGTTACCATCTCTACATTCATGTAACTCCCCATTTCCACAGTTAAATATATTAACTATGTAAATAGGAAGAGAGTTAATTTTAGTTGATTATGATGTTTTCAGGAGTCAAGGGCTGCTTTGTTAATCCTGAAAGTTAAAGGTTGGACTTAGCATGTATAATAAAGAGATAAAAGTCTTTTTTCCCTGGCATTCTTCCTAGTGAATGGTTTGTGAGAGCAAAAGAGGTGAGAGAAACAATTTTGGAAGAAGAGGCATCAAATTTGGAGCAATTGGCATAAGCGGAACGTTACCATGTTAATTTCTATTGCAAGGTATATGTTTTAAACCATTAATTGATCTATCGTAGAGTTAAGGGCATGGCTAGGATTAGGTTTTGGAATGATCACCGTTGGATCATCAATTGCATGTAACTATAGTAGAATAGATGTTAATGTTGGCTAAATAATGAATGGGAATGACATATAAGTGTGTATTTGGTCTAAAATCATCGAAATTGGAGTTAGGGGATGAAACCCTCGATTTGTAGTCGTAACCCCGTGAGGGAAGCAACCTGTAGGCATTTGCGGGGAATCGGCGGGTAAGAACCCGTGGATTACTCTGGATGTATTTCACCTTTTTCAAACGAGTTCATTTGGGTATTTCTCGTATGTACTCCTTTAAGGGGATGATGAAAAAGGATAATTGGTAAAGTTTGGTAGGATTTGGACTAGCATATCTATGTCATTTTGGTAAAAGGGGTCGGGTTAGACTTTAGAACTCACTTTTGGGTTGTGTATTGATATGTGTTGATCCAATCTTCCTAAGACCTTGTGAAATATTAATGATCCTTTATCTATCTTCTATAAATACTTAGCACTGCTGAAAGATGAAGTTCACTATTTCAGCGATTCTTTATCGTTGACAGTTTGGGCAATCAGCGACTGCTGATCACTGACTTCGTTCAGTATCAGCAAGAGCTGACATTAGCTAAGTATCCCTGAAAGACAAACTGTCATGCCATAAGAAAACCATCAGCACCATCTATTAATGTAAGCTGAATGAAAGAGTCAGCGAGCTTGTGATCTGAAGTTGAGCTCAGTGATAGCAAGCTGACTACTCTGCATGACGTTCTGCTGAAGACAAGTCACAGCGTCTCCCTGATCTTTCCCAGAGATCAGCGACTCTAAGGTGTGACCCTCAAGTATCTTATAACATTGGATGTGCGATAACTGGTTTGTCAACTTCTGCACATAATTACTAACATTAAGCTTGCATGTTATTGGATAACCTATGATGGTAGCGATACCTCTAAAGAAGAGAATTAGGATTAAGAGGCTTGGTACCGGTGTCATTTAATTTCTTGACGGTATTGAGCTGTAAGAGAGGAGGTTACGCTATGTGTTTAATAATTAATATGTAATAATGGTTATGTACGCATGGTGTATATGGTATTAGATGTGTGCTCATTAATCGTAAAGCTTACCCGTTGTTGTTTAATCTTTTTAGGACAGGTACGTCCTCGAATTGCAAGGGAAAAGCCACTGCATGAAGCTCCGGGAAATTAGCAGCTCAGTCATAGGATGTTTGATTTTGGAAATTGGAAAAGACTATAGTTTTTGGATTAATACTTTGGGTAGTAATTATGCATGTTTTTAGTGAATTATGGTTTGGCAAATTGAATGATTTCATTTTATAGATGTTAAAACAATTTCTTTTCATAATGTTAAATTGTGATTTTGGTTAAATTGATACAATCTTTGTTAAAGCTTCTGCTTAACTTGGTTAAATTTCTGTTAAAAATTATGTTTTGTGAAAACGAGGTGTTACAATTCATTGCAAGGCATAAAATTATTATTTAATTAAATTGGGTCCATTTTTATAATTTTTTAAGAGTAAACTACAATTTTGGTTCTTGTGGTTTATCAATTTTTTTGAAAGTGGTCCCTAAGGTTTAATAATTCAAGAAATGGTACATGGGGTTTGAATTTTGCTTTGAAAGTGGTCCCTGGCCACTAACGACGTTAAAAACCTTCGTTAGTGCCAAGGGGATTTTCGTCCCTTCATGTTTTCCCTCTTCTTTTTAACGAGACTGGACCCCACCGTTAACCATTCCATCCCTCATCTTCTCCACCAACCTATCTTCAATATGATGATCTGTTACTGTGGTTGTGAAGCTATCGTAAGAACATATGGAAATACCTCTACAAAGAGGGAATTTAGTGCTTTGTAGGGGTATTTCCATGAAACAGAGTTACAAACAGAAAATAAGTTCCATACTTATATTTAAGGGATATTTCCATGATGTTCTTACGGTAGCTTCACAACCATAGTAACAGATCATCATATTGAAGATAGGTTGGTGGAGAAGATGAGGGATGGAATGGTTAACGGTGGGGTTTAGTCTCGTTAAAAAGAAGAGGGAAAACATGAAGGGACGAAAATACCCCTGGCACTAGCAAAGGTTTTTAACGTCGTTAGTGGTTAGGGACCACTTTCAAAGCAAAAATCAAATCTTGAGTAGCATTTCTTGAATTATTAAACGTTAAGAACCGCTTTAAAAAAATCAAAATTGTAGTTTACTCTTTTTTTTAATGGAATAGTAGGGAATAGAATGACAATTGGCGCGTCATTTACTTTACCCCTTTTAATAGCACATGGCACTTTCGTAATTAACCTGAAAGAGAGTGGCATATCTCTAGTGTAGAATAGGAAAAAGCTGTAAATAACTTTTTAGGATAAAAGGTTAATACAACATCCATGGAACATTTATTCTTTGTTTTCACTCTCCATTAAATCCCGCCGTCCATCTCAACCATAGTTGATCGACTTCTATTGAATACAGTAGGCCTCCAACTACTCAAGAGCAAATACCCACCGTACGATCAAATATCAAACGGCTGTGGTGCTCCTAACGTGTATTTGTTTTTATTTTTATTTTTGTAATATATAAAAATCTGTTTCCCCCCTTCTCTCTCTCTCTTTTTATTTAGAGTCTAAAAAAAACCCTAGCCATCTTTTTCTCTCTCCGTGGTAAAAAATATATAAAAAATAAAAAAAAAGTTAAATTTGAAAAAATAA
Source organism: Centaurea solstitialis (assembly GCA_030169165.1). Lineage (NCBI taxonomy): Eukaryota > Viridiplantae > Streptophyta > Magnoliopsida > Asterales > Asteraceae > Centaurea > Centaurea solstitialis. The sequence goes on along the minus strand of CM058044.1, from coordinate 15,704,181 downwards.
TTCGGCAAATTGATCTTCAAATTAGGGTTTCGAATCGGAGGTCTGTTTTTGGGCGTATCGAATTCCCTGGTTGAATCACTCAAATTGAGGCTGAATCTCTTCTGATCTTCATCATTTCGATATTATCCATGAAAGGTATACCTACTTCCTTTTGATTGCTTTTTGTTTTTGTTTGTAGAAAAATGAGTATGCTTTTCTGTGTTTGTTTCGTTAGTTTTGCGGGAATGTTTATGTAGTTTTTTGTTGCAATTTATGGTATACAGATCTGGAAGTGGGTTTAAGTCGTGTGAGATGGGGTAGATGAATTGGGGATTTCGGTTTGGGGTGTTCAAATTGAGGGATTGTTGATGGAGATTAGTGTAGGAAACTCAGGAGGCAGTAAAACAAGGTCTTTGGATCTCAAAACACTTTATAAATCAGAGGTGAGTAACAAAGGGGGGACTGTTAATAAAGGAAAGAGTAGCAGCAGTTGGCTGGGAAATGGTGAGGAGGCCGAGACTAAGAAGAGAAAGAACAGGAAAGAGGTGACCGTTAGTAGCTTTGAGGATCTGACTGAGAGGAAAAAGATCAGACCTAGCTTAAATGAGATTGATATCGAAATCGATGGGGCTGACACTTGTAATGGTTTTAATGCCGTTGGTATGAGTATTGTTGGTGATGGCCATGGTATACTTATCCCTAAGCGACCACGAGGATCTGTTGGAAATCAAAAGCAAAAGGAAGATTTGGCAGTAGCTGGTTCATCACAGCTTGTGATGGGGGAAGACACTGATTTGGTTGTAAATAATAAAGATTCAACTTCTAAAAGAAGCAGTAGCAACCGCAGGAAAAGAAAGATGTTGGGATCAGGCAGTGAGACTGTTTCTAAGAAAGTCGTCGAGTCATCATCTATTGAGAAAAAAGTTGGTGCATGTGATCTTGATCCTGAGGATGATCTTGAACAGAATGCCGCGAGGATGCTGTCGTCTCGTTTTGACCCTAGTTGTACTGGCTTTGCATCAAGAAATAGAACTTCGGCTTTGTCATCTCCAAATGGGGTGTCTCTTTTGGAAAAACCTACTGCTAATATTGTTAGCGAAGGGCCAATGGTTGTTTATGATCCTGCCTCTGCTGATACTGCGGACAGAGTATTACGCCCTAGGAGACAGCAGAAAGGGAAGGGCACATCTAGAAAAAGGCGCCATTTCTATGAAATACATTCTGATGACATGGATGCTCACTGGTTTTTGAACAGGAGGATTAAGATCTTCTGGCCTCTGGACGAAAGTTGGTACTATGGTCTAGTAAATGATTATGATGCCGAAAAAAATCTTCATCATATAAAGTACGACGACCGAGATGAAGAATGGATTAGCCTTGAAAACGAAAGATTCAAGCTGTTGCTTCTTTCTAGTGAAGTTCCACATAAGACAAGCCATAAAGATACCGCATCAGTAGACACCCACAAGGAAGGTGGTATCAAAGAATTCAAGGGAAGCAGAACCAATCATTCCATGAATGATGAGTCTTTTATGGCAACCTATATGGAATCAGAACCAATCATTTCATGGTTGGCTCGTTCTTCACATCGTGTCAAATCAGCTCCTTCCACTTCTTTGAAAAAAAAAACTCTCTCATTTTCCCTCGTCTGAACCCCTGCAATTGTCTGACAATCCCATAGATGTGTATAATGGAAACATGGGTTTGTTGGAAAGAGAAAATATATCAGTTGATAGAAGAAAGAATGAGGAGTCCGTGCCAGAAAGTACTAATAGCAGTGAAGGACATCCCATTGTTTATGTCAGGAGGCGATACCGCAGGTTTAGTGATGCGCCACGTGTACTGTTCGTAAACGATAATGGATGCGTAAACCCTTCAGCTGACGGCCGTAATTTTGTTTCACATTGGTCGGTGAATAGTGCAGGTGCGTTGAAGTCAGATACAACATTCTTAGAATCTAAGAAGTTCACGATATGCATATCACTATGGCCTATGCTGACATACATACTTGGGGTGGATATCTTATGGTTGATTCACAGTGTATTGCTGCTTCAGTATGGCACCATGGTTACCATGTGGCCTACTGTGGTCTTAGAGGTGCTGTTTGTTGATAATATTGTCGGATTGAGGCTCTTTATCTTTGAAGGTTGCTTAAAGCAGGCTGTAGCCTTTGTTTTTCTAGTCATGCAAGTGTTTTGTGAACCCGAGAAAGAAAAGTCCACAGGCCAGAAAATTCCAGTGACGTCAATAAGATTCAAACTTTCCTTCTTTCAGAACCTAATAAAGCAGAAAGTTTTCACATATTATAGTTTCTCAAAAGTAAGAGATTCGAATTGGCAGTACCTTGATTCTCAGTTCCAGCCACATTGTTTACTCACGAAACAGCTGTCTCTTCCTGAGTGCACGTATGACAACATTAAGCTACTTGAAGCAATGCAGCACTCGCAGTTACCCTATGCTGGTCAAACTACTTACTTTGAGGTACTCTCTGATTGTCTCTCTTTATGTATCAATTGCCTAACATGTAATATTTGATGATTACTTTTATTCATAGCAGTCAGACACTCGGGCTTGTGGCTTAGCATCACTTTGCACCACTTTCCAAAACCAGAGAAAAGTAAATTCGAACAAGTGCACAAATTTCAATAATAGCAGATCTATCTTAGACCCAAATAATTAAGTTAGAAGTTTGTTGGTACTAAAATGTCAAAATGCAAAATAATGATCAAGTACATGTTCAATAGTATTCCACAATTGACTCACCACCAAATTGAAATTGAGCTATTTTTTGAATAAAAAGAAGCCAGAGGCTGCAGTGATAAGCTATTGAGCTACATAAGCTATGACAAAGAAAATACATGCTGATGCGTGAATACAATATGTTGGTGATTGTAGTCTTAACATGTTAAATTAGAAAATGGAACGTCTTGATGATTGAAAATAAAAAAATTTATCCACTAGAGAAGTTAAATCTGAATAGGTAATAACATAAAACAATTAGCATGCATGGGGACAATAGATTGATGATTTTACATGTTAACTGATTCTAATAAAAAATACGTATATGCTAAGCTGAGGAGCTGACCAAGCAGTAGTCCTAGAGGCATCTGTCAGAAGATTGAAGCGAACAAGTGGTGAACATCTTTAGAGGAGTCATTAGGATTTGGATGAACTCAAGAAACACTATTATTGTCTTTGCCTTTGGTCAGGTCTTGAGTCTCTTTTGTAGTTGAAGAAAAGGCTTTGCTGCGCTCATAGTATATTAAAATTAAAAATACTTAACAACTATGATTTTGGATTCCTCAAATGCCTCCAAACATTGACCCTAACTCCATTATACCACACAAATGTTGTGAAATAAAATGGATGAAAAGGACTTCTAGGCTTTAAGCTCTAGAAGTCTTGTTAAATAGTTGCATTTGTTTTTTCAAATTTGAATTTATTGATCACTTTCGATTAGTTATTGGAGTGTTTCTGTCATGCAGGTTTCCCGTAAAAGGTCAAATCCGGGTGCTGTTTCATTGTTCAATAGGTCTAGATCCTCCTACCCTGTATCTGGGTGTCGGCCTTCAACAATTTACAGTTCAAAGCACGGAAATCTTCCTCCATTTGCTCTCTCATTTACTGCCGCCCCAAATTTCTTCCTTAGCTTACATCTTAAGCTTCTGTTGGAACGTAGTATCACCTCTGTCAGCCTTCAAGATCATGATTCTGTTCATCATCCACGAGATACATTCCATCCACTTGCAAATGATTGTAGCCACACTGAGGATCAGGTTGAGATTCTTTCGGAAAGCTCTTGTAAGAGTCACGAGAAAATGTCTTCTTTTGAAGCTGCTGGTTCTGGGTTAATAAGCATTGATGGAGGATTGAAGAAGTCATCACAACTTGTTCTTGATGCAAAGTTAAATGTTAATAGAACTTCTATCTCTTTCGAAGCTGCTCAAACTGTTCCAGTTGTTGAGATTGGAAACTCAAGCAAATATGAAGCCGATGTTAAAGATCATGCTTTGCCAGCTAACTTGAAAGGTATTAGCGTTGAGATCCCAACACCTGATGAAGCTTATCGGGATTGTCGGAAAACACCTGGTGCCCAACAGGTGTCTGATCTGGCTTGGAATTTAAGCGATGGAATCATCTGCAGTCCCAATCCTACAGGCCCTAGAAGTTTGTGGCATCGCAACAAATCTGGCTTAAGTTCTTCATGTTATGGAGATCCATTGCATGCATGGCCTGATGGAAAGGTAGATTATATCGGCAATGGCTTTGGTAACGGGCCTAAGAAACCGAGAACTCAGGTCCAGTACACAATGCCTCCTCGTGAGTTCAACTTTAAGAATAAAGGCCATAATCAGACCGGTCTTCCTTACCAGAGAATTAGGAAAGCGAATGATAAGAGGACGTCAGATTCTTCTAAAGGTCCACGGAGAAACCTTGAGTTGGTGGCTTGTGATGCGAATATATTGATCAATGGCGGGGAGAAAGGATGGAGAGAATGTGGAGCACGGGTTTTCTTGGAAGTTGCTGATCAGAATGAGTGGAAACTTGCGGTGAAATGCAATGGGGAGTTGAGGTACTCGTATAAAGTGCATCAGGATTTACAGCCAGGGTCTACAAACCGTTACACCCATGCTATGATGTGGAAAGGAGGAAAGGACTGGGCGCTCGAGTTCCCAGACAGGAGCCAATGGTTTCTTTTCAAGGAGATGCATGAAGAGTGCCATAATAGGAACATACGGGCGGCCTCGATAAAGAACATCCCTATTCCTGGTGTACGACTGATTGAGGACTCGGTTGATGACCAAGAAGAGATGCCTTTTGTCCGTAGTCCCTGGTACTTCCGTCAGGTGAGGAATGATGTTGAAATGGCTATGGATGGATCACATGTCGTATATGACATGGACAGTGAAGATGAAGAATGGATTACTAGGCAGGAGGGGGGAGAAGACGATGTGATTTCTCATGAGGTTTTTGAGAAGGTCATGGATATGTTGGAGAAGGTCTCCTATGCTCAGAAGCGAGATCACTTTACTTCAGGAGAAATTGATGAACTGATTGCTAGAGTAAGTCCCATGCAAGTGGCAAAATCAATTTATGAGCATTGGCGGGAAAAGAGGCTACGGAAGGGCATGCCACTAATCAGACAACTCCAGGTATGTCTCAGAATTCGTATCCTTCATATTTATTTTGGTGCTTTATCATAGTTGTCAGTAGCGAATAGCGATAAATAGCGATAGTTTTCTGCTATGCTACGTAGCGAATAGCGCTAAACAGCGACCGCTATTAACATTTAGCGATAGCCTTCTAAAAGATAAATTATATATTTATATATATTAATATATTACCTTAAAAGTCTTAAACTATTATATATATTAGAGAACAAAACATGATACTAAGTGTCTCAAGTCTTAAAACTATTATATATATTAGAGAACAAAATATAATAAGTAAAACCTTAGTATTTATCAAAGTAAAAATAAAAATAAAAATAAAAAATGATTACGAAACTGCCACCGCTATCGCTATATCAGTACATGGTCGCTATCGCTATTTTGCGCTATTTATCGCTATTGACAACAGTGTGCTTTATCTGTTTCTACAATATTTGCAAGTCATAATATAACCAGGTTTTGTGTCACTGTTCTCCTGCATTTATTGCATTGTAATGACTGGACTAGATATGTAAATGCATTTATTTCGTGCTTCTCTTAGAGTATAAATTGTTTTTGTGACCTCTATATATTTGCATCTTTTGTTAATAAGTTCAGGCAAGTAATTACTAATAAGATAATCAGATATATAATATATTCATATAATTATATCCTGTTACATTTTTTCTAGAATCTTTCCCTTCTTCGCCTCCATCTTAGTAAGCATAAAGGAGCTAATATAGGACATTCGTTTTAGAAACATATGTAAGATGCTGTATAATCGTATAATCTTGCAGCTGTGTTACTTACATAGAGAATTAGAGGTGAATATATTGACAATGAGATTATTTGATTTATCTACCTTTTCTGTATATGTTGCTTGTTACTCTCCCTTGTTCACTTTGGTGATATAACCTGATATACTAAAATTATGTTAGCATTAACTCTGTTATGGAAAGTGAACACTGTCACTCAGTCGAACACTGTATCATTTGTATACATACTACACATTTAGTTCCTGTATTTAAGTTCGTCTAGATGAATGTTTAATTCTGGACAAATGCTGTTCCAGAGTTTCATATTTGGATAGAGGCACATTTGATTGTGTAAGGAGGTGTGGTTATGAATGAATCTCTGGCAACATCTGCAGCATGTGGAATTTTTAGAACTTAGCACATAGTAAGGTGGAAATTTTATGTTTGTAACTTTCAGTACTTGATTTAATAGAAATATCTGGGAATATAGATAGGACACACTATCATGACCATAATTGTGAATGGAGCCATGGATGCCGAGATTCCAGGGTTGCAAATGCTTACTGCTGTATCCTCATATTGGGAGATGTCAGGAAGGCCAAAGCGCTATTTAATGTTTAGATGTGTCCCTTTAGAGACTCGGGAGATAAAATTTGGTACAAGGATTACACAGATCTTCTTGCCGTTTGTGAGATCACAAAATGTGTACACTTCAGCAGCTGTACTAGATTTCTGTTTCAGGCTTAGATCATTGTTGACGTATATAAATCATTCATAGCACGCACGACTGTTTGTCAGTACTGCGAGTAATACTCACTAGTTTATCACCGTGTTTGGGATTTATGATACCTGCCCTAATCCCTGGAATGCTTTTTATGATTTGGAAGTGGGATTTCTGGCCTAGTTTTTATGATCTGTATTTAGAAGAAGATGCAAGTTCTTATTGTTTGCTTTGTGTTTATGTTTACGTTAGATTTTGTTTCCCCCCTTCCTTTACAAGGTTTTTTTGTTTTTTTATGTTTTATTTCCTTGGGTTAAGATATTGTAGGGAACTAGGGAGTAGGGATTGCCATTCATAGGAGGTTGATGGTCTAATTTTTTTTCATTGTCTGATAACGATGGTTTTGGGGGGCTTTTTTAACTTTTTATTCAAAGCTGTGATGCTAATCTGAAGTTTCAATAAATTTTCAAGCTGTTGGAAAATCAAGAAGTGCATTGGCCTTTCAACATCTTTTAAAAAGCTTAGGTGCCATTCTGTATTTGTTGGAAAGTTAAGGTATCAATCTTGTAGTTCTTGGTAGTTTAAGATAGTTTTTTAAGTCGCAGGTGTCTTTTTTTCATTTCCCAGAATTTTAAGGAATATTTTGCAAATGCAGAAACTTGATCAATTTTTTTAATGAAACAAGGGTGTTTGAGGACTGCAAGAATTTCATATTGTAATTTCTTGTAGGAGCCTAGGGAAGTAAGGTGGAGCCATCTGCACTTGTTGGCTGTTATCTTTTATTTGGTCTACTTTTGTCTATTTTTGTTTTAATTTTGTGTTCATAGTTGTTCTGAAAAATATTTTCCATTTGAGAAGTGTTGGCTTGTAGAGTTATACATGTTAAGATTAGGGTTCAGTCAGGGCTTTCAATTTTTGAGCGTCAGATTGTTGGGAGGTATTCAGTTGAGGTTTTTCAATAGCTGTCATGGTGCCATGCGAATCATAGCGATTACAGCCAATCACCAAGAACCGTGATGCCATATTGTACATATTGCGGCAAGTTATATATCATTACATTGAATTTATATAAAGTTCATTTGTTTTTCCAGAACTGGAAACAGATCTATTGGGTCCATTGTAATGGAATATTTTGTTTTTTTTTTCATATGCCATCATTGGAATATCAAAATTCAAAATGAGTGACATAAAAATAAATAGCAAATGGTACCACAATTTATCAGTGTGGTTTTATTTATTTGTATATCATGCATAAAATAGCAAATAAAGTGACGGACTAATAATTCATAGCAAATAAAGTAATAAATAAATAATAGATAGAAAACGAAGTAATAAACTAATAAATAAGTAGTAAGTAACGACATAAGGTTAAAGACTTCGTGATACTTATTCATTATTAAAGTAAAATATGAAATAACGAATACGTAAGGAAGTTATAGCCAAAAGTATATTAATAAATAAAGCTGTAGACCAATTAAGTTAGTGTACCTAATTTAGTTTTCTCGTGAGTAAGCTGATAAAATAATTAGTATATAAAGTAATAAATAACGATTTATTTGTAATTATTTATTATTTATCATAGTGAAACACTAAGTGGCAAATAAACATACAAGGTAATAAGTTGGTCGGTTACATGCTAAATATAGTTTTCTCCACATTAATTTACACATTAAATGTAGTTTTCTCCACAGTAATATACTTTAGCATTAGGAAATTATGAGGTTTGCCCTTTTGAAAGAGTGTTATATAATATGCTGCCCAGATCTTGTGAGATTTTCAGAGAGTGGGAAGGGAGGAGTTTGATAAGCTTATTTAGACAACAATTAATCCAAATAATGCTTCTTAATTGACTATTAAACAACTTTTTGTGTTAAGTTGATTCAATTAAAATACACTCTTAAAGACACGTCTTGCTTTGTTAACTTGACATATGAACTTTTACAATTAGAGGCTATTTACTCAATCCTACACCAATTGCAACATTTGAGACTACATGCTTATTAACAAAAGTTGATTATCAGCGAAAATGGGTATGATATTCTTATGGGTTTAAACATAAATACAGTCCAGTCCTAGATATATCATACGTGCCAACTAAACTGACAACGTGAAGCTGTAATATATAAGTAATGATCAAACTAGGAATTGTATCCAGTGGCAAGCTTATGAGAACCATTCCGATATTGAGGGTTAAACTGTTTCTTTCTCTCTTTTGAACTGATGGGGTACTTCTTAAGTATACATGGTTCAATATAATTATCTTCTCATCAGTAAATATGCACATCAACCTAGTGGTAGCGGGTAATACCTCCTGTTGAACCAAACACTAATTAACGGAAAACATGATCCATGCACACAATGCTAGCCAGGAGTACATACCTGGCATCACTAAGACCTGTGTCAAGGTGCTATTACAAACTTAGCAACCCATGGCAACTGAAGCCTCTAGGTGATCTTAATGCATGAATTATATAATCTTGAAGTGGTTTTCTCTGAACCATTTTGCTGGTTCATTCCATATCACATATGGTTGATTAAATGTAATTCTCATGATCATTCTAAGTAAGAATATATAGAATAAAGAAGTCGGCCAAATGCCTTCAAATATTAAAAATTCTGGAGTAGGCCCTATAAAATATTAATAGATGTAAGTTACACATCTTCCCTGTATCGTGAAGATTATGCGTTATACGCTATACTAATAGTAGTACAAGTAGTTACTAAGTAAGGGCTAAAAATATGCCTCCCAAAAGCCAGAAAACCCTTTGTTAATCATTCAATTGGGAGGAATGCAACCCTATCTTATCTCTGATTAATTGTTCAGATGAAGTGTGTGTCAATTGGTATTAGAGCTGGTCTGATTCTCACCATGCTAGGAAGATTAGAATTCAGGGTTGTTGAAATCAGAGGTAGAAAAGGTACGTTGGCAGATTATCTCAGATCGTTATGAAAAGATAAGACCCAATTTTAGTGGTGGCCCAAGGTGACCCAATTTTAGGGGCATCAAAAATTCATGATATAGATGATCTAGGCATAGGGCGGATTTCCCCGATGATTTATCTTGTTCAATACCCAACCATTGCAGCATCGTTCTTCAACAAAATCTCTCAATAACTCTGGGTGTTATTAAGGGTTTTTTGGCAGTTGCTGAATGGTTTGGTGCTCAATGATTAAGAGGCTTTTAAGATGTAGTGCAAAATGAAATATGATGGTTTGGTAATTGTTGAGAACGAAATCAGGGCGCTAAATGGATAAGGGAGGCACATGATACAAAATCATTCAGAAGGTGTTAGAACCATTAAGAGCCGACCATTTTTTTGCCAAACAAGATTTACCTCTTAGCGATTTAGAGCTACCTCTTAATGGAACTGTTAAAAGGTAAACAAACAGTTAGGTGCTGTTTGTTTTTTAAGTGGTGCTGAAGACTGAATCTGTTTCCACTTCTGATTGGTAAGTGGTTGTTCTGAAGACTGAATATGAATCTGTCAAGACTGTTTTTGTAAACTATTAAACATCTGAATCTGAATCCTGAATCTGATTATTCATAAGAACTAAAATAAACTAAAATACATCAATAGTAAACTTTAACAATCCAGCAGCTTAATGAGCTTTATAGAACAATCCAAACAGGCTTCATGAGCTTGATGAACAATCCAAACAAGCTTAATGAGCTTAATGAACAACCCAAACAAGTTCAAGCTTAATGAACATCCCAAACAAGTCCAAGGTTAATGAAAAAGTGTAAAAGTGAACAAAAAGTGGTTTTACCATCACTTTTTCGGAAAGTGGTGAAAAAGTGATAAGTGGCACTTAATAAAAAAAAAGTATGAATGGGAAAACCACTGACCGAATAAGTGGTTTTCTCCCAAAAAGTGCTATAAAAGTGATAAGTGGAAAAAACATGCACCCCCTTAGTTTCCTTTTGAACCATTGAACTCTCTTAGGATCCATGGGGGAGTTCTTCAAGCAGCGATATCAGTTAACCAGTCCCTTTAGGTTGACGAGACATGGGTAGTACCTGATTGTCAAATACAAGACCTGTGTATGAAGCTAAGATGGAATGGTTTCGAAGGATTTGTATTTCATGGAAGGATTTGAATCAGAGGGATTTGGGTTTTGAAGGATTTGAAATCTTTGGTTTGTTTGGTTTGTTGGATTTGGAATCGAATTGAATTCCATTTTTTTTAAATTAATAAAAAGGATTTACAAAAAATTTATAAAAAATGTTAACTTATCTTTTTACTAAATTGATTATTACGAAACAAATATTTTCAACACAATTTTACACATTATTAAATACAAATCCTATGAAATCCCCAATAACCCTTGTGGGATTTTACATCCAATCAATCTTTCAACCCAAACAAAATTCTTCCAAATCCCGTACGATCCTACAGACCAAATGGGACCTAAGGGAAATAGACTGCATTTGGAGGCAAATGATGAATCACAAGATATTTCTAACCGAATGTTTTGGTTCGGGAGAGTACCTAAAAGGTTTGTGGAAGAACAATTTAACAGAACTAACACTAGTACAAGTAGTTACTGTGTAAATGGTATAAGTAGGTAATGCACATAGATAGTATAAATAGGGTGGGAGGACTGTTTGGACATAAGTAGCCTCTTGAAAGCCAAGAAACCCTTTGTTAATCGTTCAATTGTGAGAAATATAACCATCTTATCTCTGATTTTACTGTTCAGATCAAGTGTATATTAATATGTTTGCACTGTTGTTCTTTAAAATAGGACAAATAATTAAAATAAAAACAGGCAGAATAAAAGGAGAAAGCCTGTCTCTATTTTGCTTAATGATGGATGGTTTATGTTTTTCTATCTAAAAAATTATTATCTAAATCTCTTCTGAGAGATTAGTTATCTAATCAGATATTTTTAATATTTCTTTCTTGTATCAGCCTCCATTATGGGAAAGGTACCAGCAAATATGTAGAGAATGGGATGAATTAAATCCCAAAATTACAACGGGCTCGGTCACTGGGTCCCTGGAGAAGGCATCTGCAGGTGATAAGCCACCTATGTTTGCTTTCTGTTTAAAGCCTCGAGGTCTGGAATTGCTCAATAAGGGTTCTAAACACAGGCCACATAAGAAAATCTCACTTTCTGGACACAGCCATGCCTTTCTTGGTGATCATGATACCCATCATTCTGGTAAGTTCATATTCTTTAATTTGTTTGTTAAGAGGTCTGAAGTCTGATTTCACATATGAAAAACAAGAGGTTGATGGTGCACCTCTTAATATTTCAAAGGACGATCAGAGGCTTTCAGATGTTTTCTTAAAGTTAAAACCAACAGTCCTATGTCTGTAAACCTCTTAATTTTCAGATGAGCTTTTAAGAGGTATTTCTTTTAAAAAACAAACAGCCCTTTAGGTGTTTGTTTTTTAAGAGGTTTGAAGTCGGAAGTCTAAATTCACGTCTAAAAAATAAGAGGGTGGTGCACCTCTTAAAATTTCTATGGATGGTAGGAGGTTTTCAGGTCTTCTCGTAAAAATAAAACAAACAGTCTTAAGTTTGTAAACCTTTTAATTTTCAGGGTTAAAAGGTTTTAGGAGGTATTTTAAAAAAAAAAAAACAAAAATAAATAAACAGTTCCTTAGTGTTTATATACTTTAACTGTTATTGCATTTAGGAAGGAGAGTAAATCCGTATGCCCTGGGAGACGAGGGTTCAGATGTTTCTCCGCTGCTAAATAAGATATACTCCCCAAGAGATCCTGGCCACTTATCTCTGGATGCTGCTGATTCATCTGCTGACTGGAATCACCAGCTGAGAATCCAAAGACATAATAGTAACTCGAAAAACATTCGAGCAGCCGTATCCCCAAAAAGGAAGGCGGCAGCTGGGAAAAGAAGCAATGGGAAAAAGCCGAATAACACATTTGGCGATTGGCATAACCAACCAAGCCGGCAGTTATTGTTGGGTGGGTCCGATCTTGATGAGTTCAGACTCAGGGATGCTTCCGGTGCTGCAAAGCATGCGCGTACCATGGCGAAGCTAAAGAGGGAAAAAGCACAGAAACTCATGCTGAGTGCTGACTTAGCGATCCATAAGGCGGTGTCTGCTCTAATGACAGCTGAAGCAATCAGAGCATGCAATGAAGCTGCAAGTTACTGTGGCAGGTCAATGAAGTCAACAACAAGTTTGCCACCATCTCCAAGTTGATATGATGCCATAGATATTCTTCCCTTTTGTTGATAGGTTCTTGGTTCTATAGTCGTCGGTCAGTTAGGTGCAATTTTTGGTTTTTAGACTCTGTTTTCACACAGTGCCTGGTTTTGGTACATTTTCGTAGTCGCTAGGCCAATAGCAAGCAAGCAAGCATCTAAACATGGCGATTTTGAGTTGGTGCTTTTGTGGGATGGGGGTGTGGCAATTTTGTTTAGAACATTTGATTGATTTGTACAGGAAATTGCCACCCTTGTTTTGCCGAAAATTGCCCCCCTGGCCCCTTTAAAAAAAGGAAAAAAAGAAAGAAGCCTGTGGTTAAGTTTTAGAATAGCTAGTTGAAATAATAGTGTTGTGCAACTGCAAACTCATACGATTTGGCATGAGAATACAAAGTGAAGTAACTGGAGTTACTGCGTTTATTTCGGTATTGTTCTCTGTTGGGCAGGCGTTCATTTTGGCCTCGAGTCCATCCAGTTCTAAGATGCCGTTTGTCTTTTTGGGAGGTCGGTCTGAAGTTTGCGTTTTTAGAGGTTTTTATACATTTAAGAAAAAAAAACCAAAGAGTCTTAAGTATACAAACCTTATAATTTTCACTCTTTTAAGAAATACTTTTTGGAAAACAAACAGCCTCTAAGAGAAAAGTCTTTGGTTTGGACTGGTATCTAAGAGAAAAGTTTATAAGTGAACGTAAAGAATGGTTCTTACACATCCACCCAATTCAATCCCAACATTTTATCATAAATTATTGAATAAATTACGAGTTTCGTCTTTGTAGATAGGTGGTTTTAACAATATATTGTTTTGTTGATTTGGTTTTAACAATATATTGTTTTGTAATAATCAACGGGTAATATCGGTATGATTGTATTTTTGTAACAAGTTGAATCTACATTAAAAAATCCTTTTGAAGAGACAATAATTTATATAGCCATTCACAAAATACCCATTCACCTCCTAACCATTCTCCTACGCCGATTCGTGAAATAACCCAATCCGTCGCCCCATCATCCGTCGCCTAGGGCGACCGCCACTTTTCCGGTCAAATTTGAAGGTTGCCGGCGAGAAACACACACCCGTTGCCACCCAATCCGTCGCCCGGGGCGACGGTTAACAATTTTTCACTTCTGCCCCTTATCAAAGTTTAAAGAATGACATGTTGACCCCCTGAACTTTCGTCGCCCTACCAGGCGACGGTTTCAAGAAAATAAACCCAACAACAAGGAATCTGATGCTTGCTAGTACCCTTCCATATGTTTTAGTCAACATACCTGCAAACATTTTGTTTTTATCTCTTTATCAGATTACTTTATGGTCACATGAGTTATTTTGATAGTACCCTCACATGAGTTTGCCACTTCCATAAATCATACTCTCTCATCTCTCAAACCCTCATATCTTTAAAACACTCACATCTCTCAAACTGTGACAACCGTCAATTTTGACCCTCAGGTTAGCTACTCGTTAATTCACTCAGTAGCGTTTCCGTAGGTTAAAAATTAGCCATTTAAGTTTTAAATGAAACTAGGTTAGTTTGCGTGAAAAATTTAGGCTAAAACCTAAAAGTCCCGAAAACTGCCCGAAAAAGTCCGAACCGGCCCGAAGTCATCCGATAATCCTATAATGCCAAATTTTAAAGAAATTCTCAGAGAATTAAGTTATTATATTTAAAAATAAGTAAACTAATTTAAATGGTCCAAAATTTCTTTCGAAAAATCGGTTTCTACCGAAAACGCGCTAAAAACCGATACTGCGTCGAAATAAGCAGTGTAGATTAACCCTTTTATTTAAATAAAAAAAAAATTTGAAATGGGTTGGGTGGGCCCCTTGGCCGGCCACCCCCCCAATCACACACCTCTCTTTTTGTTTCCAAGTTAAATAGAACACTACACTCTTTTCTTCTCATTTTTCAAAACTCCTCTCTCTCTCTAGCATCTTTCTCTCTCTAAACTCTCTCATTTCTCTCAAATTTCCAGCCACATATTCATCTAAAATCTGAAGTTCTTTGAAGATTAAGACAAGTTTTTGGAGGCTTTATTAGTGTTTATCAAAGGTAAGAGTGTTGCATGTTTGTCTAGCTTCGATTTTGACTCATTCTTGAGTTTCTTCCATTTTCTTTGAGGTTTAATCCCTCCTTTATGCTTTGATAATCCTCTTGATGTTTGGGGATGAGACATAACCTTAGAAATGTGTTTAAACATTCTATGAAGGTGAATATCCATGAATCCCCCGTAAGAACACAAGTTTGATTTCAAAAATCTTGTTGTTGATGTTTTTGATCATCATTTTGGGGCTGGACTTTATTGATAGTTCATGCATGTTTATTGACGATGATAATGCATATTTCATCTATTTATTTGTTAAATGATATGAGTTTATGGTTTAATAGCAAGAAACCCCAAGAAATCTTGTGATTTTATGTGTTTTGATGGATGAAAATGGGGTTTTGATTCTGGACAGAATCAGTCTGATTTTGCATGTGTGTTTGGACGTCTCAAAAGTATAGTAAACTGAGGTATTTTTCTACAAAAAGTTGATAGATTGAAATTTGATGAGTTAGGAAGAAAATCCCTTTTGAATCACTCAAAAATTCGGAGTAAAACCCATCCAACCATCTAAAAACTTTTTGATACTCATCAGCTTCTGGTCAGAAAAGTGGTATCATCTTCATGCATGCATATCTCTTTGACAACTTATCCAAAATGCACGATTTTTGATTTCAAACTCAAGTTCTCTGAGATAGCTTTATAAAGAATCCAAAATCATGTGATTTGGTGGACTTTTGAGGGTTCAACCAATGAAAACAAGTTAGTGGTGTAGGCTGTCCCATGGTGGCAGATTGCACATGCACGACTTTAAGAGGCCATATCTCCCTAAAAAATCACCCAAATGATGTGAAATTTGTCTCATTAGCTTGGTATATGTGTTATCTAGAAAATCCCTTTTGAAATTCGTGATTTGGTGGGAAAATGAATTCTTTATGAAGCAAACATCACTGACATGTATTTCTGAAAATAAAAGGTGTCCACTGTTTTTGTAAAAATTCTTAAAATAGGTAAAACACCTCCAAAAATTATGAAAAATTGTGCGATTGTTGCTAATATCCCAAATTCCAGTAGGTAAAATTTTTGAAACCTAACTCCCTTTGGAACTAGGTTTAATGGTGACACCGTTGCTTTGGAACAAATCTGCCAGAATAGGAAATTTTCAAAAATGTTATTTTACAAATATTCAAAATTCCCATGTGTTTGGATAATAATCTTATGTAACAAAAAGTCATTTTATATTAAAATGAACTTATCAAAATATCGTAAAGGCATTATATGGATATCGGAATTGATTTATTATTTACGGACCGTAAAATTTAGAACTTACGACAATTACGTTTGTATTAGGGCATTGGTAGAATCGGAGCCGGGACTTAACCTCGCACTAACCAATCGCTTAGAAACGCTTAACCACAAGGTGAGTATTCACAGCCCCACTTTTTACCGTTTTTACGTATTTTGGGGTGAAAAGCATGTTTATAAATGAATGTGAAAAATTGTGAAAAATATTGCGAAATGAAATGAAATGAAATGTATTGTGAGCTAAATTTTGATATGTTTGAGGCATGATATAGTGAGTCTGAAATGAAAATGTCCCCGGTAACTACTATTAACCCATAACGATGGGCCTATAATACATGTGGATAGCGCTATTTGGATTGACATACCCACCTTAAACTGACGAGTGATAAGTGCACTGTATTGAATAGAGATTCTACCCCGGTGGGATTTAGTCCCATCGTTGAGGTAGAATAGGGGCGTAGCAATGTCATGAAATGGAGGATTGTAGTAACTCACAGATAAATATCATGCGATTAACATATCACCCGGGAAATTTACTCACATTTGATACTAAGCTTGAAATGGAGTGAGCAAATACGTTCACTATAAAAAGGTTTACTGTAAACTGATTTTGAAAATCTAGTGAATAAACAGATTCACTATAAATGATTTAAGAATCTTGAGTGAATAAAAAGGTTCACTGAAAATGTTGTTGCATTTAACTGTTTTGTGTATATGAAAACCTGTGAACTCACCAACTCTCGTAGTTGACGCTTGTTTTAACATGCTTTTCAGGAAATCCGAAGGTTTGATTTGGCTAAGTTGTGGAATTTTGTTATCACCAATCTAATTATGAAATTTATTTTCATTTTGTAAAAGATCTGTAAACCTTAACTTATGGTTGGATTGTACAACTTTGTAAACGTAATTTAATGTTTGATAATGAATGATTGGTGCTATTTATCTCCTATCGCAATGAAATCTAGACTGTTACACCTTGCGGTTCCGCTTTAGCGGGGTGTTACAGATTTGGTATCAGAGCCATAGGTTATAGAGAACATCGGTTTTTCATAAAAACCAGTACTATAACCAACCTTCTTTCTAAAATAAGATTAAACTTTTAAATTATAAGATTTCAAAGTAGGAGAATTTAAATACTTGTGTGATTAGGATATGTGCTATTCTGATATATCATAGATATGCGGAGCCTGATCACCTACGCCTAGCCATGATATAAATAGGATAAGACTTATAAATTAATCATACTGCTAGATTTTTTTTAAGTTGAAACTTTCTAAGATTTCCTGAAAAATGTATTTAGTGTGAGTTTGCATAAGCACATCATGATGTTGATATTTACTATAACACTTACGCGTTTAAGAAAAGTAACGCCTTTGTTGATCACTCATGCGTTAGCGCTTAGGACGTCACTAGTATTTGAATGCGCGTTAATAAGTTATGCGGACACTACAATCACTATGCCGAACACTATTACTTAGACTTCGGAGAAGGACCCGTCTAAGCGTTACGATCCCGACATTGGAGTAACAAGTGAGGACATTTAAGCGATCCACCTTCGTTTACCCCAACAAGTGTCTTACCTGAACCTACACCAGTTAGTCCTACGCCTAACCCGAACCTCCCAGCACCTCATATGAGACAACTCAGAAGACAAGTTGCGGCAACCTTTCAGAGTGGACTGGCAATAACTCATTGGGGTAATGCAAGATGATTTCGTATCCTTTCGGGGATATTGATCGCTCATAATATTAGTATGGCACAAGGAGAGGCTCGAACTATGCGAACACTCGCCGACGGACTGCAAAATAGTCGAAGCAGGGCATCAAGATAGAACTGGGCCATAATTTAGTTAACAAACTTGGCGCACCTCTTGGAGGAAGGTACCACCAATGTTGTGGAGAATGTTATGACGGCAAGAAGGACGACTAGGAGAGTTGACTTGTGCTGGCAAGTTGTGGTGATACTGTTGGCAAAGTTGATCTTTTCAAATGTAACTCTCATGAATTTGAAAGAATTTCAAAAATGCACTTTTTGATTGTTCCGTTTAAACCTCATTATGGGCAAGTAAGATATTTTAAGGATGCATTAGTATCAAATTTCTACCCTTCAGATATGTGTTAAACTTTTACGAAATTAATTTTTATTAAATCACAAGGGCATTCTTAGCGAGTTTATTTTAAGGAAATTATCATAAATAAAATACAAATATTTTCGAACATTCGTTAGAGACAACTTTTAATCAAATATGCATTTTGCAAAGGATTTAGAACCGTATTTTCCAGAAGAAACACACGTAGCGAGAAAGTGAACCGTGAGAATTAATCGATCAACATTGCTCAATTGATAGCCCAACAAGTCCAAGAAGTCGTACTTACCATAGTCACTCAAGTTACTACCGACCTTGTCGCAAATAGAAGAAATAAGGAAGTCGTAGAATCCATCGAATGGAAAGATGGTAATAAAAGGAAGTAGAGCACTAGTCAGAAGAGACATCTCAAGGTCATTCAGATAAAAGTCGAAAAGAAGTCAGAAATTTTGGAAGTAAAGACCCATGAGTCAAGACAGTATATGGACTCCCCTCCAAAATGTATTAGATATAACTGGAACCACCCATGAGCTTGTATTTTGGGTACCAAGGACAACCTAGTCGGTTACACCACTCGTTACTATAGAAAGGAAAGGAAGGTCAGAAGGACCGGAAAGAGTGCTAAGAGTACGGAACCCTAAACCAATCTAAAGATAGGTATTTCACGCTGAATAAAGGCTTAAGCAGCACCAAGAGGACGAACAAAGCAACGCAAGCCAATCAAAGAGATTAAGGATGCAAGGCTCAAGGAAGGGCATTCGCATTGGGAACTAAAAAGGGTTCACCAAGATCTAGTATAGTGACATGCATGAAAATGCGAGGTCATCTACGGAAAGGATGCGTGGCGTTCATGGCGCACGTCATCGATAAGAAAGCAAAGGAGAAGCAAATCCAAGATATTCCAGTTGTGCGAGAATTTCCTGAGGTATTTCCGGAAGAGTTACCTGGATTGCCTCCACAACGACAAGTAGAGTTCCACATTGACTTAGTTCCCGGAGCAGGCCCCATAGCGAAGTCGCCATATCGTCTAGCGCCGTCCCAGATGCAGGAGCTGTCAAATCAACTTCAAGAGCTGTTAGATAAGGGATTCATCCGACCCAGGTCTTCACCTTGGGGAGCCCCCGTGCTATTTGTCAAGAAGAAGGATGGATCTTTTCGCATGTGCATCGATTATAGGGAGCTGAGCAAGATCACCATCAAGAACCGATACCCTCTTCCACGCATCGATGATCTGTTCGATCATTTGCAAGGAGCTACGTACTTCTCCAAGATCGATCTTCGATCCGGATACCATCAAATGCGAGTTCGTGAAGAAGATGTTGCAAAGACGGCGTTCAGAACTCGTTATGGTCATTATGAGTTCTTGGTCATGCCTTTTGGTTTGACGAATGCTCCAGCAGTGTTCATGGATCTGATGAACCGAGTGTGTCGACCGTATTTGGATAAGTTCGTGATTGTCTTCATAGACGACATCCTGATTTACTCGCAAAGCAAGGAGGACCACGAGCATCATTTGAGGCTGATACTGGAATTACTCAAAGCTGAAAAGCTTTATGCCAAATTCTCAAAGTGCGAATTTTGGATCCGAGAAGTTCGCTTTTTAGGTCACGTGGTGAACAAAGAAGAAATACACGTCGATCCAGCCAAGATTGAGGCCATAAAGAAATGGGAAGCCCCGAAGACACCGACAGAAATTCGACAATTTCTCGGCTTGGCAGGCTACTACCGGCGATTCATTGCAAATTTCTCCAAGATTGCGCAACCGCTGACAACCTTAACGCAAAAAGACAAGAAGTTTATTTGGGAAGAGAAACAGGAAGAAGCATTCCAATTGCTCAAGCATAAGTTGTGCAATGCACCCATTCTGGCGTTACCCGAGGGAACAGATAACTTCGTGGTGTATTGCGATGCTTCACATCAAGGCTTAGGATGTGTTTTGATGCAGAACGAGAAAGTCATTGCCTATGCATCCAGACAACTGAAGGTCCACGAGAAGAACTACACCACTCATGACTTGGAGCTCGGAGCAGTAGTGTTTGCCCTTAAGATTTGGAGACATTATCTTTACGGCACCAAATGCACCATCTATACGGACCATAAGAGCCTCCAGCATATTCTCGATCAGAAAATGCTGAACATGAGGCAAAGAAGGTGGGTTGAGTTGCTCAGTGATTACGACTACGAGATTAAATATCACCCAGGGAAGGCGAATGTGGTAGCTGATGCGCTAAGCAGGAAGGAACGAGTGAAGCCTACAAGGACGCGAGCAATGGGAGTGATAGTGCAGACCAGCCTGAAAAGTCAAATACTGGAAGCTCAAAGAGAAGCTATGAAGGCTGATAACTTGAAGAAAGAAACTCTACATCAGGTGGAGAAAGAGTTCGAGGAGAAAGCAGATGAGTGCGTTATTTCAAGGATAGAATTTGGATCCCAAAGGCCAATCAGTTAAGGAAAATGATCATGGATGAAGCTCACCAATCAAGGTACTCGATACACCCAGGTTCGGACAAGATGTATAAAGGACTGAAGGAACACTATTGGTGGCCTGGAATGAAGAAGGATATCGCCACTTACGTGAGCAAATGCCTAACTTGTGCAGGAATCAAGGCAGAACACCAGAAACCATCCGGACTTTTACAGCAACCAGAAATCCCAGAATGGAAATGGGAACGAATATCCATGGATTTCGTGACCAAGTTGCCCAAGACTAAAAAGGGCCATGATTCGATTTGGGTAATCGTTGACCGGCTCACGAAATCTGCGCACTTTCTGCCAATAAGAGAAAGCTTTGGCATTGATAGACTCGCGCAATTGTATGTCGATGAGATAGTCATGCGACATGGAGTGCCAATCTCGATCATCCCCGATAGAGAGCAGATTCACCTCGCGATTTTGGCAGTCACTACAGGCAGCATTGGGTACCAGCATAGATTTGAGCACGGCTTACCATCCTCAGACCGACGGAGAGACTGAGAGGACCATACAAACATTGGAGGATATGCTGCGTGCATATGTGTTGGAATTCGGAGGCAGTTGGGATGATCATCTACCATTAGTTGAATTCTCCTACAACAACAGTTATCATGCTAGTATTCAGTGTTCCCCGTATGAAGCACTGTATGGACGCAAGTGCAGATCCCCACTCAATTGGTTGGAAGTGGGAGAGAGTCGACTGTTTAGACCTGACATCGTACAGGAGACCACTGATAAGATTAAGCTGGTTCAAGAAAAGCTTAAAGCAGCCAGGGATTGCCAGAAAAGTTGCGCTGATAATCGACGGAAACCGTTGGAATTCCAGATTGGTGATAGGGTACTACTGAAGGTATCACCTTGGAAAGGGCTAATAAGATTTGGAAAGAAGGGAAAGTTGAGCCCCCGATTTGTCGGACCGTTTGAGATCTTGGAAAGAATCGGACCAGTCGCTTACAGATTGGACCTACCCCCAGAGCTCAGCTCTATTCATGACACTTTCCACGTGTCCAATCTAAAGAAATGCCTGTCAGAAGAGGCAGTGGTCTTACCTCTGGAGGAGATCCAGATCGATGAACAACTGCGTACCACGGAGGAACCAATTGAAATCCTTGATCGAGAAATCAAGCAACTTAGGCGCAGTAAGATACCGATCGTCAAGGTTAGATGGAATTCCAGGCACGGACCAGAGTTCACCTGGGAGCGGGAGGCTTTCATGAAAAACAAATACCCGCATTTATTCACCAAAGAACCCCTGTGGTAGCAGCAAGAATTAAATTTCGGGACGAAATTTCTTTCAACCGGGGGTAAATGTGACAACCGTCAATTTTGACCCTCAGGTTAGCTACTCGTTAATTCACTCAGTAGCGTTTCCGTAGGTTAAAAATTAGCCATTTAAGTTTTAAATGAAACTTGGTTAGTTTGCGTGAAAAATTTAGGCTAAAACCTAAAAGTCCCGAAAACTGCCCGAAAAAGCCCGAACCGGCCCGAAGTCATCCGATAATCCTATAATGCCAAATTTTAAAGAAATTCTCAGAGAATTAAGTTATTATATTTAAAAATAAGTAAACTAATTTAAATGGTCCAAAATTTCTTTCGAAAAATCAGTTTCTACCGAAAACGCGCTAAAAACCGATACTGCGTCGAAATAAGCAGTGTAGATTAACCCTTTTATTTAAAAAAAAAATTTGAAATGGGTTAGGTGGGCCCCTTGGCCGGCCACCCCCCCCCAATCACACACCTCTCTTTTTGGTTCCAAGTTAAATAGAACACTACACTCTTTTCTTCTCATTTTTCAAAACTCCTCTCTCTCTCTAGCATCTTTCTCTCTCTAAACTCTCTCATTTCTCTCAAATTTCCAGCCACATATTCATCTAAAATCTGAAGTTCTTTGAAGATTAAGACAAGTTTTTGGAGGCTTTATTAGTGTTTATCAAAGGTAAGAGTGTTGCATGTTTGTCTAGCTTCGATTTTGACTCATTCTTGAGTTTCTTCCATTTTCTTTGAGGTTTAATCCCTCCTTTATGCTTTGATAATCCTCTTGATGTTTGGGGATGAGACATAACCTTAGAAATGTGTTTAAACATTCTATGAAGGTGAATATCCATGAATCCCCCGTAAGAACACAAGTTTGATTTCAAAAATCTTGTTGTTGATGTTTTTGATCATCATTTTGGGGCTGGACTTTATTGATAGTTCATGCATGTTTATTGACGATGATAATGCATATTTCATCTATTTATTTGTTAAATGATATGAGTTTATGGTTTAATAGCAAGAAACCCCAAGAAATCTTGTGATTTTATGTGTTTTGATGGATGAAAATGGGGTTTTGATTCTGGACAGAATCAGTCTGATTTTGCATGTGTGTTTGGACGTCTCAAAAGTATAGTAAACTGAGGTATTTTTCTACAAAAAGTTGATAGATTGAAATTTGATGAGTTAGGAAGAAAATCCCTTTTGAATCACTCAAAAATTCGGAGTAAAACCCATCCAACCATCTAAAAACTTTTTGATACTCATCAGCTTCTGGTCAGAAAAGTGGTATCATCTTCATGCATGCATATCTCTTTGACAACTTATCTAAAATGCACGATTTTTGATTTCAAACTCAAGTTCTCTGAGATAGCTTTCTAAAGAATCCAAAATCATGTGATTTGGTGGACTTTTGAGGGTTCAACCAATGAAAACAAGTTAGTGGTGTAGGCTGTCCCATGGTGGCAGATTGCACATGCACGACTTTAAGAGGCCATATCTCCCTCAAAAATCACCCAAATGATGTGAAATTTGTCTCATTAGCTTGGTATATGTGTTATCTAGAAAATCCCTTTTGAAATTCGTGATTTGGTGGGAAAATGAATTCTTTATGAAGCAAACATCACTGACATGTATTTCTGAAAATAAAAGGTGTCCACTGTTTTTGTAAAAATTCTTAAAATAGGTAAAACACCTCCAAAAATTATGAAAAATTGTGCGATTGTTGCTAATATCCCAAATTCCAGTAGGTAAAATTTTTGAAACCTAACTCCCTTTGGAACTAGGTTTAATGGTGACACCGTTGCTTTGGAACAAATCTGCCAGAATAGGAAATTTTCAAAAATGTTATTTTACAAATATTCAAAATTCCCATGTGTTTGGATAATAATCTTATGTAACAAAAAGTCATTTTATATTAAAATGAACTTATCAAAATATCGTAAAGGCATTATATGGATATCGGAATTGATTTATTATTTACGGACCGTAAAATTTAGAACTTACGACAATTACGTTTGTATTAGGGCATTGGTAGAATCGGAGCCGGGACTTAACCTCGCACTAACCAATCGCTTAGAAACGCTTAACCACAAGGTGAGTATTCACAGCCCCACTTTTTACCGTTTTTACGTATTTTGGGGTGAAAAGCATGTTTATAAATGAATGTGAAAAATTGTGAAAAATATTGCGAAATGAAATGAAATGAAATGTATTGTGAGCTAAATTTTGATATGTTTGAGGCATGATATAGTGAGTCTGAAATGAAAATGTCCCCGGTAACTACTATTAACCCATAACGATGGGCCTATAATACATGTGGATAGCGCTATTTGGATTGACATACCCACCTTAAACTGACGAGTGATAAGTGCACTGTATTGAATAGAGATTCTACCCCGGTGGGATTTAGTCCCATCGTTGAGGTAGAATAGGGGCGTAGCAATGTCATGAAATGGAGGATTGTAGTAACTCACAGATAAATATCATGCGATTAACATATCACCCGGGAAATTTACTCACATTTGATACTAAGCTTGAAATGGAGTGAGCAAATACGTTCACTATAAAAAGGTTTACTGTAAACTGATTTTGAAAATCTAGTGAATAAACAGATTCACTATAAATGATTTACGAATCTTGAGTGAATAAAAAGGTTCACTGAAAATGTTGTTGCATTTAACTGTTTTGTGTATATGAAAACCTGTGAACTCACCAACTCTCGTAGTTGACGCTTGTTTTAACATGCTTTTCAGGAAATCCGAAGGTTTGATTTGGCTAAGTTGTGGAATTTTGTTATCACCAATCTAATTATGAAATTTATTTTCATTTTGTAAAAGATCTGTAAACCTTAACTTATGGTTGGATTGTACAACTTTGTAAACGTAATTTAATGTTTGATAATGAATGATTGGTGCTATTTATCTCCTATCGCAATGAAATCTAGACTGTTACACCTTGCGGTTCCGCTTTAGCGGGGTGTTACAGATTTGGTATCAGAGCCATAGGTTATAGAGAACATCGGTTTTTCATAAAAACCAGTACTATAACCAACCTTCTTTCTAAAATAAGATTAATCTTTTAAATTATAAGATTTCAAAGTAGGAGAATTTAAATACTTGTGTGATTAGGATATGTGCTATTCTGATATATCATAGATATGCGGAGCCTGATCACCTACGCCTAGCCATGATATAAATAGGATAAAACTTATAAATTAATCATACTGCTAGATTTTTTTTAAGTTGAAACTTTCTAAGATTTCCTGAAAAATGTATTTAGTGTGAGTTTGCATAAGCACATCATGATGTTGATATTTACTATAACACTTACGCGTTTAAGAAAAGTAACGCCTTTGTTGATCACTCATGCGTTAGCGCTTAGGACGTCACTAGTATTTGAATGCGCGTTAATAAGTTATGCGGACACTACAATCACTATGCCGAACACTATTACTTAGACTTCGGAGAAGGACCCGTCTAAGCGTTACGATCCCGACATTGGAGTAACAAGTGAGGACATTTAAGCGATCCACCTTCGTTTACCCCAACAAGTGTCTTACTTGAACCTACACCAGTTATTCCTACGCCTAACCCGAACCTCCCAGCACCTCATATGAGACAACTCAGAAGACAAGTTGCGGCAACCTTTCAGAGTGGACTGGCAATAACTCATTGGGGTAATGCAAGATGATTTCGTATCCTTTCGGGGATATTGATCGCTCATAATATTAGTATGGCACAAGGAGAGGCTCGAACTATGCGAACACTCGCCGACGGACTGCAAAATAGTCGAAGCAGGGCATCAAGATAGAACTGGGCCATAATTTAGTTAACAAACTTGGCGCACCTCTTGGAGGAAGGTACCACCAATGTTGTGGAGAATGTTATGACGGCAAGAAGGACTACTAGGAGAGTTGACTTGTGCTGGCAAGTTGTGGTGATACTGTTGGCAAAGTTGATCTTTTCAAATGTAACTCTCATGAATTTGAAAGAATTTCAAAAATGCACTTTTTGATTGTTCCGTTTAAACCTCATTATGGGCAAGTAAGATATTTTAAGGATGCATTAGTATCAAATTTCTACCCTTCAGATATGTGTTAAACTTTTACGAAATTAATTTTTATTAAATCACAAGGACATTCTTAGCGAGTTTATTTTAAGGAAATTATCATGAATAAAATACAAATATTTTCGAACATTCGTTAGAGACAACTTTTAATCAAATATGCATTTTGCAAAGGATTTAGAACCGTATTTTCCAGAAGAAACACACGTAGCGAGAAAGTGAACCGTGAGAATTAATCGATCAACATTGCTCAACTGATAGCCCAACAAGTCCAAGAAGTCGTACTTACCATAGTCACTCAAGTTACTACCGACCTTGTCGCAAATAGAAGAAATAAGGAAGTCGTAGAATCCATCGAATGGAAAGATGGTAATAAAAGGAAGTAGAGCACTAGTCAGAAGAGACATCTCAAGGTCATTCAGATAAAAGTCGAAAAGAAGTCAGAAATTTTGGAAGTAAAGACCCATGAGTCAAGACAGTATATGGACTCCCCTCCAAAATGTATTAGATATAACTGGAACCACCCATGAGCTTGTATTTTGGGTACCAAGGACAACCTAGTCGGTTACACTACTCGTTACTATAGAAAGGAAAGGAAGGTCAGAAGGACCGAAAAGAGTGCTAAGAGTACGGAACCCTAAACCACTCTAAAGATAGGTATTTCACGCTGAATAAAGGCTTAAGCAGCACCAAGAGGACGAACAAAGCAACGCAAGCCAATCAAAGAGATTAAGGATGCAAGGCTCAAGGAAGGGCATTCGCATTGGGAACTAAAAAGGGTTCACCAAGATCTAGTATAGTGACATGCATGAAAATGCGAGGTCATCTACGGAAAGGATGCGTGGCGTTCATGGCGCACGTCATCGATAAGAAAGCAAAGGAGAAGCAAATCCAAGATATTCCAGTTGTGCGAGAATTTCCTGAGGTATTTCCGGAAGAGTTACCTGGATTGCCTCCACAACGACAAGTAGAGTTCCACATTGACTTAGTTCCCGGAGCAGGCCCCATAGCGAAGTCGCCATATCGTCTAGCGCCGTCCCAGATGCAGGAGCTGTCAAATCAACTTCAAGAGCTGTTAGATAAGGGATTCATCCGACCCAGGTCTTCACCTTGGGGAGCCCCCGTGCTATTTGTCAAGAAGAAGGATGGATCTTTTCGCATGTGCATCGATTATAGGGAGCTGAGCAAGATCACCATCAAGAACCGATACCCTCTTCCACGCATCGATGATCTGTTCGATCATTTGCAAGGAGCTACGTACTTCTCCAAGATCGATCTTCGATCCGGATACCATCAAATGCGAGTTCGTGAAGAAGATGTTGCAAAGACGGCGTTCAGAACTCGTTATGGTCATTATGAGTTCTTGGTCATGCCTTTTGGTTTGACGAATGCTCCAGCAGTGTTCATGGATTGATGAACCGAGTGTGTCGACCGTATTTGGATAAGTTCGTGATTGTCTTCATAGACGACATCCTGATTTACTCGCAAAGCAAGGAGGACCACGAGCATCATTTGAGGCTGATACTGGAATTACTCAAAGCTGAAAAGCTTTATGCCAAATTCTCAAAGTGCGAATTTTGGATCCGAGAAGTTCGCTTTTTAGGTCATCGTGGTGAACAAAGAAGAAATACACGTCGATCCAGCCAAGATTGAGGCCATAAAGAAATGGGAAGCCCCGAAGACACCGACAAAATTCGACAATTTCTGGCTTGGCAGGCTACTACCGGCGATTCATTGCAAATTTCTCCAAGATTGCGCAACCGTGACAACCTTAACGCAAAAAGACAAGAGTTTATTTGGGAAGAGAAACAGGAAGAAGCATTCCAATTGCTCAAGCATAAGTTGTGCAATGCACCCATTCTGGCGTTACCCGAGGGAACGGATAACTTCGTGGTGTATTGCGATGCTTCACATCAAGGCTTAGGATGTGTTTTGATGCAGAACGAGAAAGTCATTGCCTATGCATCCAGACAACTGAAGGTCCACGAGAAGAACTACACCACTCATGACTTGGAGCTCGGAGCAGTAGTGTTTGCCCTTAAGATTTGGAGACATTATCTTTACGGCACCAAATGCACCATCTATACGGACCATAAGAGCCTCCAGCATATTCTCGATCAGAAAATGCTGAACATGAGGCAAAGAAGGTGGGTTGAGTTGCTCAGTGATTACGACTACGAGATTAAATATCACCCAGGGAAGGCGAATGTGGTAGCTGATGCGCTAAGCAGGAAGGAACGAGTGAAGCCTACAAGGACGCGAGCAATGGGAGTGATAGTGCAGACCAGCCTGAAAAGTCAAATACTGGAAGCTCAAAGAGAAGCTATGAAGGCTGATAACTTGAAGAAAGAAACTCTACATCAGGTGGAGAAAGAGTTCGAGGAGAAAGCAGATGAGTGCGTTATTTCAAGGATAGAATTTGGATCCCAAAGGCCGATCAGTTAAGGAAAATGATCATGGATGAAGCTCACCAATCAAGGTACTCGATACACCCAGGTTCGGACAAGATGTATAAAGGACTGAAGGAACACTATTGGTGGCCTGGAATGAAGAAGGATATCGCCACTTACGTGAGCAAATGCCTAACTTGTGCAGGAATCAAGGCAGAACACCAGAAACCATCCGGACTTTTACAGCAACCAGAAATCCCAGAATGGAAATGGGAACGAATATCCATGGATTTCGTGACCAAGTTGCCCAAGACTAAAAAGGGCCATGATTCGATTTGGGTAATCGTTGACCGGCTCACGAAATCTGCGCACTTTCTGCCAATAAGAGAAAGCTTTGGCATTGATAGACTCGCGCAATTGTATGTCGATGAGATAGTCATGCGACATGGAGTGCCAATCTCGATCATCCCGATAGAGACAGCAGATTCACCTCGCGATTTTGGCAGTCACTACAGGCAGCATTGGGTACCAGCATAGATTTGAGCACGGCTTACCATCCTCAGACCGACGGAGAGACTGAGAGGACCATACAAACATTGGAGGATATGCTGCGTGCATATGTGTTGGAATTCGGAGGCAGTTGGGATGATCATCTACCATTAGTTGAATTCTCCTACAACAACAGTTATCATGCTAGTATTCAGTGTGCCCCGTATGAAGCACTGTATGGACGCAAGTGCAGATCCCCACTCAATTGGTTGGAAGTGGGAGAGAGTCGACTGTTTAGACCTGACATCGTACAGGAGACCACTGATAAGATTAAGCTGGTTCAAGAAAAGCTTAAAGCAGCCAGGGATTGCCAGAAAAGTTGCGCTGATAATCGACGGAAACCGTTGGAATTCCAGATTGGTGATAGGGTACTACTGAAGGTATCACCTTGGAAAGGGCTAATAAGATTTGGAAAGAAGGGAAAGTTGAGCCCCCGATTTGTCGGACCGTTTGAGATCTTGGAAAGAATCGGACCAGTCGCTTACAGATTGGACCTACCCCCAGAGCTCAGCTCTATTCATGACACTTTCCACGTGTCCAATCTAAAGAAATGCCTGTCAGAAGAGGCAGTGGTCTTACCTCTGGAGGAGATCCAGATCGATGAACAACTGCGTACCACGGAGGAACCAATTGAAATCCTTGATCGAGAAATCAAGCAACTTAGGCGCAGTAAGATACCGATCGTCAAGGTTAGATGGAATTCCAGGCACGGACCAGAGTTCACCTGGGAGCGGGAGGCTTTCATGAAAAACAAATACCCGCATTTATTCACCAAAGAACCCCTGTGGTAGCAGCAAGAATTAAATTTCGGGACGAAATTTCTTTCAACCGGGGGTAAATGTGACAACCGTCAATTTTGACCCTCAGGTTAGCTACTCGTTAATTCACTCAGTAGCGTTTCCGTAGGTTAAAAATTAGCCATTTAAGTTTTAAATGAAACTTGGTTAGTTTGCGTGAAAAATTTAGGCTAAAACCTAAAAGTCCCGAAAAACTGCCCAAAAAGCCCGAACCGGCCCGAAGTCATCCGATAATCCTATAATGCCAAATTTTAAAGAAATTCTAGAGAATTAAGTTATTATATTTAAAAATAAGTAAACTAATTTAAATGGTCCAAAATTTCTTTCGAAAAATCAGTTTCTACCGAAAACGCGCTAAAAACCGATACTGCGTCGAAATAAGCAGTGTAGATTAACCCTTTTATTTAAAAAAAAAAATTTGAAATGGGTTAGGTGGGCCCCTTGGCCGGCCACCCCCCCAATCACACACCTCTCTTTTTGTTTCCAAGTTAAATAGAACACTACACTCTTTTCTTCTCATTTTTCAAAACTCCTCTCTCTCTCTAGCATCTTTCTCTCTCTAAACTCTCTCATTTCTCTCAAATTTCCAGCCACATATTCATCTAAAATCTGAAGTTCTTTGAAGATTAAGACAAGTTTTTGGAGGCTTTATTAGTGTTTATCAAAGGTAAGAGTGTTGCATGTTTGTCTAGCTTCGATTTTGACTCATTCTTGAGTTTCTTCCATTTTCTTTGAGGTTTAATCCCTCCTTTATGCTTTGATAATCCTCTTGATGTTTGGGGATGAGACATAACCTTAGAAATGTGTTTAAACATTCTATGAAGGTGAATATCCATGAATCCCCCGTAAGAACACAAGTTTGATTTCAAAAATCTTGTTGTTGATGTTTTTGATCATCATTTTGGGGCTGGACTTTATTGATAGTTCATGCATGTTTATTGACGATGATAATGCATATTTCATCTATTTATTTGTTAAATGATATGAGTTTATGGTTTAATAGCAAGAAACCCCAAGAAATCTTGTGATTTTATGTGTTTTGATGGATGAAAATGGGGTTTTGATTCTGGACAGAATCAGTCTGATTTTGCATGTGTGTTTGGACGTCTCAAAAGTATAGTAAACTGAGGTATTTTTCTACAAAAAGTTGATAGATTGAAATTTGATGAGTTAGGAAGAAAATCCCTTTTGAATCACTCAAAAATTCGGAGTAAAACCCATCCAACATCTAAAAACTTTTTGATACTCATCAGCTTCTGGTCAGAAAAGTGGTATCATCTTCATGCATGCATATCTCTTTGACAACTTATCCAAAATGCACGATTTTTGATTTCAAACTCAAGTTCTCTGAGATAGCTTTCTAAAGAATCCAAAATCATGTGATTTGGTGGACTTTTGAGGGTTCAACCAATGAAAACAAGTTAGTGGTGTAGGCTGTCCCATGGTGGCAGATTGCACATGCACGACTTTAAGAGGCCATATCTCCCTCAAAAATCACCCAAATGATGTGAAATTTGTCTCATTAGCTTGGTATATGTGTTATCTAGAAAATCCCTTTTGAAATTCGTGATTTGGTGGGAAAATGAATTCTTTATGAAGCAAACATCACTGACATGTATTTCTGAAAATAAAAGGTGTCCACTGTTTTTGTAAAAATTCTTAAAATAGGTAAAACACCTCCAAAAATTATGAAAAATTGTGGGATTGTTGCTAATATCCCAAATTCCAGTAGGTAAAATTTTTGAAACCTAACTCCCTTTGGAACAAGGTTTAATGGTGACACCGTTGCTTTGGAACAAATCTGCCAGAATAGGAAATTTTCAAAAATGTTATTTTACAAATATTCAAAATTCCCATGTGTTTGGATAATAATCTTATGTAACAAAAAGTCATTTTATATTAAAATGAACTTATCAAAATATCGTAAAGGCATTATATGGATATCGGAATTGATTTATTATTTACGGACCGTAAAATTTAGAACTTACGACAATTACGTTTGTATTAGGGCATTGGTAGAATCGGAGCCGGGACTTAACCTCGCACTAACCAATCGCTTAGAAACGCTTAACCACAAGGTGAGTATTCACAGCCCCACTTTTTACCGTTTTTACGTGTTTTGGGGTGAAAAGCATGTTTATAAATGAATGTGAAAAATTGTGAAAAATATTGCGAAATGAAATGAAATGAAATGTATTGTGAGCTAAATTTTGATATGTTTGAGGCATGATATAGTGAGTCTGAAATGAAAATGTCCCCGGTAACTACTATTAACCCATAACGATGGGCCTATAATACATGTGGATAGCGCTATTTGGATTGACATACCCACCTTAAACTGACGAGTGATAAGTGCACTGTATTGAATAGAGATTCTACCCGGTGGGATTTAGTCCCATCGTTGAGGTAGAATAGGGGCGTAGCAATGTCATGAAATGGAGGATTGTAGTAACTCACAGATAAATATCATGCGATTAACATATCACCCGGGAAATTTACTCACATTTGATACTAAGCTTGAAATGGAGTGAGCAAATACGTTCACTATAAAAAGGTTTACTGTAAACTGATTTTGAAAATCTAGTGAATAAACAGATTCACTATAAATGATTTACGAATCTTGAGTGAATAAAAAGGTTCACTGAAAATGTTGTTGCATTTAACTGTTTTGTGTATATGAAAACCTGTGAACTCACCAACTCTCGTAGTTGACGCTTGTTTTAACATGCTTTTCAGGAAATCCGAAGGTTTGATTTGGCTAAGTTGTGGAATTTTGTTATCACCAATCTAATTATGAAATTTATTTTCATTTTGTAAAAGATCTGTAAACCTTAACTTATGGTTGGATTGTACAACTTTGTAAACGTAATTTAATGTTTGATAATGAATGATTGGTGCTATTTATCTCCTATCGCAATGAAATCTAGACTGTTACACCTTGCGGTTCCGCTTTAGCGGGGTGTTACAGATTTGGTATCAGAGCCATAGGTTATAGAGAACATCGGTTTTTCATAAAAACCAGTACTATAACCAACCTTCTTTCTAAAATAAGATTAACTTTTAAATTATAAGATTTCAAAGTAGGAGAATTTAAATACTTGTGTGATTAGGATATGTGCTATTCTGATATATCATAGATATGCGGAGCCTGATCACCTACGCCTAGCCATGATATAAATAGGATAAGACTTATAAATTAATCATACTGCTAGATTTTTTTTAAGTTGAAACTTTCTAAGATTTCCTGAAAAATGTATTTAGTGTGAGTTTGCATAAGCACATCATGATGTTGATATTTACTATAACACTTACGCGTTTAAGAAAAGTAACGCCTTTGTTGATCACTCATGCGTTAGCGCTTAGGATGTCACTAGTATTTGAATGCGCGTTAATAAGTTATGCGGACACTACAATCACTATGCCGAACACTATTACTTAGACTTCGGAGAAGGACCCGTCTAAGCGTTACGATCCCGACATTGGAGTAACAAGTGAGGACATTTAAGCGATCCACCTTCGTTTACCCCAACAAGTGTCTTACCTGAACCTACACCAGTTATTCCTACGCCTAACCCGAACCTCCCAGCACCTCATATGAGACAACTCAGAAGACAAGTTGCGGCAACCTTTCAGAGTGGACTGGCAATAACTCATTGGGGTAATGCAAGATGATTTCGTATCCTTTCGGGGATATTGATCGCTCATAATATTAGTATGGCACAAGGAGAGGCTCGAACTATGCGAACACTCGCCGACGGACTGCAAAATAGTCGAAGCAGGGCATCAAGATAGAACTGGGCCATAATTTAGTTAACAAACTTGGCGCACCTCTTGGAGGAAGGTACCACCAATGTTGTGGAGAATGTTATGACGGCAAGAAGGACGACTAGGAGAGTTGACTTGTGCTGGCAAGTTGTGGTGATACTGTTGGCAAAGTTGATCTTTTCAAATGTAACTCTCATGAATTTGAAAGAATTTCAAAAATGCACTTTTTGATTGTTCCGTTTAAACCTCATTATGGGCAAGTAAGATATTTTAAGGATGCATTAGTATCAAATTTCTACCCTTCAGATATGTGTTAAACTTTTACGAAATTAATTTTTATTAAATCACAAGGACATTCTTAGCGAGTTTATTTTAAGGAAATTATCATAAATAAAATACAAATATTTTCGAACATTCGTTAGAGACAACTTTTAATCAAATATGCATTTTGCAAAGGATTTAGAACCGTATTTTCCAGAAGAAACACACGTAGCGAGAAAGTGAACCGTGAGAATTAATCGATCAACATTGCTCAACTGATAGCCCAACAAGTCCAAGAAGTCGTACTTACCATAGTCACTCAAGTTACTACCGACCTTGTCGCAAATAGAAGAAATAAGGAAGTCGTAGAATCATCGAATGGAAAGATGGTAATAAAAGGAAGTAGAGCACTAGTCAGAAGAGACATCTCAAGGTCATTCAGATATAAGTCGAAAAGAAGTTAGAAATTTTGGAAGTAAAGACCCATGAGTCAAGACAGTATATGGACTCCCCTCCAAAATGTATTAGATATAACTGGAACCACCCATGAGCTTGTATTTTGGGTACCAAGGACAACCTAGTCGGTTACACCACTCGTTACTATAGAAAGGAAAGGAAGGTCAGAAGGACCGGAAAGAGTGCTAAGAGTACGGAACCCTAAACCACTCTAAAGATAGGTATTTCACGCTGAATAAAGGCTTAAGCAGCACCAAGAGGACGAACAAAGCAACGCAAGCCAATCAAAGAGATTAAGGATGCAAGGCTCAAGGAAGGGCATTCGCATTGGGAACTAAAAAGGGTTCACCAAGATCTAGTATAGTGACATGCATGAAAATGCGAGGTCATCTACGGAAAGGATGCGTGGCGTTCATGGCGCACGTCATCGATAAGAAAGCAAAGGAGAAGCAAATCCAAGATATCCAGTTGTGCGAGAATTTCCTGAGGTATTTCCGGAAGAGTTACCTGGATTGCCTCCACAACGACAAGTAGAGTTCCACATTGACTTAGTTCCCGGAGCAGGCCCCATAGCGAAGTCGCCATATCGTCTAGCGCCGTCCCAGATGCAGGAGCTGTCAAATCAACTTCAAGAGCTGTTAGATAAGGGATTCATCCGACCCAGGTCTTCACCTTGGGGAGCCCCCGTGCTATTTGTCAAGAAGAAGGATGGATCTTTTCGCATGTGCATCGATTATAGGGAGCTGAGCAAGATCACCATCAAGAACCGATACCCTCTTCCACGCATCGATGATCTGTTCGATCATTTGCAAGGAGCTACGTACTTCTCCAAGATCGATCTTCGATCCGGATACCATCAAATGCGAGTTCGTGAAGAAGCTGTTGCAAAGACGGCGTTCAGAACTCGTTATGGTCATTATGAGTTCTTGGTCATGCCTTTTGGTTTGAACGAATGCTCCAGCAGTGTTCATGGATCTGATGAACCGAGTGTGTCGACCGTATTTGGATAAGTTCGTGATTGTCTTCATAGACGACATCCTGATTTACTCGCAAAGCAAGGAGGACCACGAGCATCATTTGAGGCTGATACTGGAATTACTCAAAGCTGAAAAGCTTTATGCCAAATTCTCAAAGTGCGAATTTTGGATCCGAGAAGTTCGCTTTTTAGGTCAGTGGTGAACAAAGAAGAAATACACGTCGATCCAGCCAAGATTGAGGCCATAAAGAAATGGGAAGCCCGAAGACACCGACAGAAATTCGACAATTTCTTG
Source organism: Centaurea solstitialis (assembly GCA_030169165.1). Lineage (NCBI taxonomy): Eukaryota > Viridiplantae > Streptophyta > Magnoliopsida > Asterales > Asteraceae > Centaurea > Centaurea solstitialis. Next base: position 15,668,677 of record CM058044.1, on the reverse strand, counting down.
GCTTGGCAGGCTACTACCGGCGATTCATTGCAAATTTCTCCAAGATTGCGCAACCGCTGACAACCTTAACACAAAAAGACAAGAAGTTTATTTGGGAAGAGAAACAGGAAGAAGCATTCCAATTGCTCAACATAAGTTGTGCAATGCACCCATTCTGGCGTTACCCGAGGGAACGGATAACTTCGTGGTGTATTGCGATGCTTCACATCAAGGCTTAGGATGGTTTTATGGAAGGAAAGTAGCTATGCCCAAACAAAGGGACGGGGGGAAGAAAAACCCCAAGGGAGGGAGCTCAGCGAGTTTTTGCCCTAAAAATTGGGAGCTTTATTTTTAGGAAAAAATCACATCAAGGGGAAAAGGGCCCCGAACCGATAGTGCAAAATAGGAAAGAAGGGGGTTTTAGGTCGTAAAAAAAACGGTTTAAAATTCACCAAAGGGGAATTGGGTCGTCGCAAGGGGAAAGGGAAAACGAGGAACCAAAAGGGCGGAAGGGAGGTATGCCCCACTGAAAAGAAATTTTGGGAAAGGGCCAAAAAGTTTGAACAAAATTGAAAAAGAAATCCAAGGGGGGAAAAAAGATTCGGGGAAAAGGAAAAGTGCAAAAAAGGAAAAATTTTGGTAAAGGGACGTTAAAAATGAAAATTTGAATAAACGGGATGATCCCCCATTGGAAAAGAAAAAAAGGACGGGGAAACCATTTCCGAATGAAGGGGAATTTCCCATTTTGGAAAAACCCAAAACGGCGGGATGGAAACACCAGAAAACCGGGTTTTTTCACCCAGCCCCAGAAGGGAAAGGGAACAAATTTTGGGGATTTCTGCCAAGGGTTGAACAAAAGGGATGATTCAGGGGGTAATCTTACCGTTTCAAAATTCATTTTCCCTTTTAAGAAAAGTTTTGGCAGTAGCCCCAATTTTGGATGAGAAGTCGGAAAATGGGGGCCAAATTCGATAAAACCCCGTTTGAAGCGTTAAAAAGCTTTTGGCAGCAAGGCAGAGGGTTTTCCGGATTTTTGAGACCTTAATCCAGAGGGGGGAACTAAAGGGTAAAACTTGGAGGATAGGGGAAGGGGAAATTTGGGGGGCAGTTGGGATTTATCTAAATAAACCCCTTACAACAATTACACTTAGTATTCATTTTTCCCCTTTAAAAAAGATCGCAAAATCCCCCTCTTGGGGAATAGATGTGAACCTCCCACGAAGGAAACCATGTAAAATCTGGTTCAAAAAAAAGTTTAAAAGGGCCCGGGATTGCCGAAAGTTGGTGAAATCGAGGGAAAACCGTTTAATCCGGGAGGGAAAGGGTCATGAAAAAACCCCCAAACCCAAAAAATTTGGAAAAAGAAAAATTGGGCCCCCCATTTCCTTAACGGGAAAGAAACCGTTTTAAAAATTTTGGACCAAAGATTTATTATGACTTTCCAGTTAAATTAAAAAAGTTTTCAAAAAGGAAGTTTTTAAATTTAGGAACCAATCAAAAAAAACTGCCCAAAAGGCCAAGAAACCCCTTACAAAATAAAAAAGAAATAGGAAAGAAAATTTAAAATTAATAATTAGGCCACAATTTCCCCGGGGGAAGGGGGTTTCAAAAAACCAAACCCGTTTTAACCGAACCCCGTGAAGCAAAAAAATTTTTTTTAAAATTTTTTTTAAGGGGGTTGGCAACCCCCAATTAAAATTTTTTGTTATCCCAGTGGCCTTTAAAAATTGCTTTAATTTTAAAAACTTTTTTAGTTTAAAAAAAAAATTCAAAAACCTAAATCCGAAATCCAAAAAACCCGAAGGCCCAAGTAGAAATTTAAGGTTTTTTTTAAAAGGGAAATTTGGAATTGTTTTTTTTAAAAAAATATCTATTTTTAAAAATTTCTTTGAAAAACCCCTTTTTCCCCAAAAAAACCCAAAAAAAAGAATGGCAATTTTAAATGTTTCCCCCTTTTTTTTTAATTTTTTTTGAAATTTTGGGGGCCCGGGGCCCCCCCCCCCCAATAAAAATTTTTTTTTTTAAAAAATGCCTACTTATTTTTCATTTTTCAAATCCTTTTCCTTTTTTTTTTAAATTTTTTTTAAAAAAATTTTCCAGCCCCAATTTTAAAATTAAGTTTTTGAAGAAAGGGTTTTTTTGGGGCAAATATGTTTTAAAGGTTTTAAAGTTTAAAGTTTTTTACTTTTTTTTTACATTTTGATTTTTATTTCTTTAGGAATCCTTTTTTGAAACCCTTTTATTTTGGGTAACAAACCAAATTTTTTAAAACTTTTGAAAATTCCAGCCCCCAAAGAAAAGTTTATTTCAAAATCTTTTTTAAAATTTTTTAATAAGGGGGGGGGATTTATTAGTTCTGTGTTTAGACCAATATGTTTTTTATTTTTTTTTGTTAAATAAAAATTTTTGGGTTTTAAATCAAGCCCCAAAATTGGGTTTTTTTGGTTTTTAGAGAAAATTTTTTTAAAAACCCATTTGTTTTTGGGGATTTTGGTTTGGCTCTAAAAGTTAGAAAACTTTTTTTTTTTAAAAAATTTTAAAATTGAATTTATGAAAAAAAAACCCCCTTTTAATCCTAAAATAAATTTCCATTTAAAAAATTTTTTATATCACTTCTTAAAAAAAGGTTTTCACCCAAACATGAATTTTTGAAATTTATCCTTTGCCTTTTTTTAAATAAAAATGTTTGCAAAATTTCAAAAGTAAAACTTAAAATTTGGTATTTTATTCAAAAAAAACAGTTTTGGTAAACTCCCCCGGGTAATTTAAGACCCCAAAATTTCCCCCAAAAAACAAAATGATTGAAAAGTTTTTTCCCCGGGGAAATTGTTTACGAAATTTTTTTGAAATTGGATTGGTGAAAAAAACCATAACCACACAACTGTTTTTGAAAAAAAAGGGTTTTTCAGTTTTTAAAAATTTTAAAATGGAAAAAAAAAAAAATTTATAAAAATTTGGGGTTTGTTGTAATTCCCAATTAGATAAAATTTTTTAAAACCTAATTTTGGAAAGGTTTTTGGGGAAGTGTTTTGAAAAATTCCCGAAAAAATTTTTAAAAATTTTATTTTAAAATAAAAAAATTTTTTGGTTTGGAAAAAATTTTTATTAAAAAAATAAATTTAAAATAAAACTTATAAAAATTAAAGGCAATTTGGAATCGTTGAAAATTTTTTAGGCCGTAAAAATTTAGAAACAAAAATTACGTTTTATTGGGCTTTAAAATCACCGGGGATTCCCCCCAAAAAAATAATTTTAAAAAGCTTAAAAAGGTGAGATTAACGCCCCTTTTATTTTTTATTTTTGGGGGTTTGAAAAATGTTTAAAAAATAATTAAAAATTAAAAAATTTTGGGAAATAAAAGAAATGAAATGTTTGGGAAAAATTTTGGGGTTATTTTGACTTAATATTTTGGAAAAAGTTTTTAATCTTTAACCCATGATGGCCCTATTAATTGGTACCAATTATTGAATAATTAAAAGAATTTGTAATACTTTTTGTGGATTTACACCGGGGGGATTTATATGTTAAAATGAATAGGGGCTAAAATTCATGAAATGGAATTTTAGATAAAAAATTTTGCGTTCTTAGGGGTTTCCCAATTTGTACAACAAAAAGGGGTGGAAATCGTTTATAAAAATTTATTTAAAACTTTTTAAAAAAATTATTAAAAGATTATAAAAAATTTAAATTTTGGGTAAATAAAAAGGTCGAAAATGTTGGGGTTTTAAATTTTTTTTTGGTTATTTTAAATGTAAACTAAAATCTTTTTTGAGTTTTTTTAAGTTTTGGAAATAAGGGTTTGACTAATTGGGGAAATTTGTACACAATTTTTTTGAATTTATTTTAAATTTTTAAAAAAGAAACCCCTTTTTTGGTTGGGAATGTAAACTTTAAAAGTAATTTTTATGGAAAATTATGGGGTTAAATCCATGCAAAAAAATTTTTCCCCTTGGGTTCGTTTTGGGGGGGCGTTTTGGTTCAAAAAGGGTTTGAGAAAAATTTTTTTTAAAAAAAAAACATAAAAACCCCTTTTTAAAAAAGTTTTTTTTAAATTAAAGTTTCAATAAAAATTTTTAAAACTTTAATAGAATTTTCATTCAATTCAAAATTGGGACCCTATACTAGTCCCATGTTTTTAAAAAATTAAGTTTAAAATTAATCTTCTAATTTTTTTTAAAGTTAAAATTTTCAAATTTCCGAAAAATAAAATTTAGTGGAGGCTGCAATCAGATGGAAATTTTTCAAAAATTAGGTTTAAAAAAAGCCCCTTTTTAAATTTTTAAGTTAGATGTATAGTTTTAAAGGGCCCGTTAAAAAGTTATGGGCATTTTAAATTTGCCAAATATTTTTCAAAAGCCCCTCTGGGTTGATAAATTATAACTGGGGTTTAACTATTGGGGCCCCAAAAAGTTTTTATGCCCCCTAAATTTTCCTCCTAAAACCTAGATTAATAAAACCCAAAGACAATTGCGGAATTTAGAGGGATAAAAAAAATATTTTATCAAATGTTGGTATCCTTTAAAAATTATCCCAAAATTAGAGGCCAAGGGACCAATAGCGAAATCCCGGGGAGAAAATGTAAAAAGCCAAAGATAGAAGGGCCATAATTGTTAAAAAAACCCTTTGGACCCTTGGGGAATAAAATGTTGTGGAGAATTTATGGGAAAAAGGAAAAAGGAGTGGCAATTTGGGGAATTTTTGGGAAAATTATTTTAAATAAAAATTAAAATTTGAAAAAAAAATTTTAAAAAACATTTTTGGCCCCCTTTAAATATTGGGGAATAAAAATTTAAGATGATTTAAAAACTTTGTTTTAAAACTTTTACAAAAAAAAATCAAAGACTTTTAGGGTTTTTATTTGGGAAAAACAAAAAAATAAAATATTTTCGAAAAACAAAGAGACAAAAACAAAACATTTTCAAAGGATTTAGAATTTTTTTTTCCCAAAAAAAACATTTAAAAAAAGGAAACAAAAAATTTCACAAATTGAAAATGAACCCCAAAATAAAAAGTTCTTCCCCAAGTCCTAAAAGACTCCACCTTGGAAAAGAAGAAAAAGGGAATCGTGGCCAGGAATGGGAGGTATGGAAGTAGGCCCAAAACAAAGAAAATTAAAGTATTCGAAAAGCAAAAGGAATTTTAAAATTTTAAGGCCCAGATAAAAGCGTAAATCCCCTCCAAAGTTTTAAATTTAAAGGAACCACCCAGGTTTTTTTTTTTGGGGGACCGGCAATTTGTCTTAAAACCCATGGTTTTAGAAAAAAAGGAAGGAGGGACAAAAAAAATCAAGAACGAACCCTCCCCCAAAGATGGGTATTTCCCGGGAAAAAAAGTTAAGACACCGGGCCCAAAAAAAACAACCCCCTCAAAGAGTTTGGTGAAAAGGCTAAAGGAACATTCGAAATTGGGCTGGTTCCCCGGTTTGAAAGTAAATGCAGAAAAGGAGATTAGGAAAGGATGCGTGCGTTATGGCGGTCTCAAAAGAAACAAAAAGCAAACCAAGAACCAGGGGCAGTTTTGAGGTAATTCCAAAAAGTTCCCATTCCCCCAAAGCAATTTTCCAATTGTTTAGCCCCGGGGGAACCCAAAGGGAAGGGTTTTCGTCCCCCGCCCAGATGGGGTTAAATAACCAAAAAGGAAATAAAATTCTCCCCAGGTTTTCCGGGCCCCCTGAAATTTTCAAAAAAAGGAAACTTTTGCATTACGAAAGGGGATAATTTTTGAACAACCCCCAAAGCATCATGCTTTCATATTTGCGGGGGCCCCATTCCCAAACGACCCGACGGATACTCTGGTTTTGTGGGATTTTTCAAAAGGCTTAGAATTTTTTGGGTCAAAGGGTCATGCCTTTTTTTGACAAAAGCCCCAGGGGTTTAAATGGTTGATCCCGAGTGTTTTATTTGGAAATTCTAGCCATAAGACATCTTTTTAGCCAAAAAGGGGCCCGGATTTTGGGGGAAATCGGGAATTTAAAAAATAAAAAATTTTTTATCCCAAAATTTAAATCAAAAATTTTACCAGAAGGTTTTGGTCGTGGAAAAAAGAGAAAATGAAGCCAAAGAGGCCAAAAGAAAGGGGAAGGAGACACCCAAAAAACCCAAATTTTCGGGGTTTTGAGTATAGGCGTTTTATTAAAAACCCCAAGTGGAAGTCAAAACCAAAAGGGCGTTTTAAATTTGGGAAAAAAGGAAAACTTAAAATTGTAAAGAAAATTTTTCAATCAAATTCTCTTTACCCGGGGCGGAAACTTTGGGTTTTGGAGGCCCCAAAAAGGCTTAGGGGGGTTTTTATGCAACAAAAGTAAAATTGCCACTCCAAAACAAGGGGCCACAGAAGAAAACCCCCCTCAAAATTAGCCACGTTTTTTCCCAAATTTTTGGAGAATTATTTTCGCCCCAAAATGCCCACAAAAGGGCCTAAAAATAAAATCTCGTCAGAAATGGTTTTCGGGGCAAAAGGGGGGGGTTTTGCCATGATAGACTCGGATTTTTTAAAAAGGGAAGGCGAAGGGTGCTTCCGTCCCCGGAAGGACGAGTAACCAAAAGGGCACAAGGGGGATGGGACCAGCAAATTTTAAAACTGGAACTCAAGGAAGTAGACCCTAAACTTGAAAAAAAACTTCGGTGGAAAGTGTTGGGGAAAACGGAGAGGGGTTTTTTTTCAAAAAAAATTTTTAAAAACCGATCAGTTAAAAAATGCGGAGAAGCCCCCAAATGGGAATCGATCCCCCATTGGAAAGTGAAAAGGAGGGGAAAACCAAAAGGGTCCAAAGAAAAGGATATGATTAGGGGCAAGAACTTTGCGGGGTGGCAAAAAAAAAATCCGATTTTACAGAACCGAAACCAGTGGGGGGGGCAATTATGGTTTTCTGAAAGGGCCCCAAGATAAAAAGGGATGTTGAGGGGATTTTGCCCGTAAAAATCTGGATTTCGGCCAATGGAAAGTTGGAAAAACCGGGCCTTGTATTTCATGAATGTCCCCCTAGTGCAATCTAATCCGAAGGAAAGGGTTACCTGGGAGGAGTTACGGGCTCATTGGTACCAGAAGATTTGAAATTTTCCCCCCAGACCCAAAAGGAGAACCATAAAAAATTGGAGGAATCCGGGGAATTTTGGAAGGGAGGCTTTATGAAAACAACCAATTTTTTCCCAAAACCCCTTTCGGGCAGTTTTAAATTCCCCGAAAAACTTTGGGAAGTGAAACCCCCTCAATTTTGGGGTGGGGGAAGTCCTTTTTTAAATACATGTGGGAAATTATAAATTTTAAGTTTTAAAAAAAACTTGGGGGGTTTTGAAAAAATTGGCTTAAGGGGAAACCCTTGGGAAAAAACCGAGGGAAAGGGGTATCTAATATAGGGAAAGGGTAAAAATTTGGAAAGAAAAAAATTAGCCCCAATTTGTGGCCAAAATCTTGGAAAAATCCCGTTTTACGAGGCCTACCCCGACTCATTATTATACCTTTATTTTAAAAAAAAAATGTGGGGGGCCCCCGGGGCACCCAAACCTCTTTGCAAGGAAACCCCAAAAAACCTTTTCCTATAAAATCTCTTTACCTTCCATCTCAATTAATAAAATTCCCGGGCCCCCAATTCCCCCTGGGGGGGGGGGGGGGGTTTAAAAAAAATTTGCATTTTTTTAAAAAGAAGGGGTGAAAAGAATTTTTTGGGGAAAAATTTTTTTAAAAAGGGGGAAAATTCCCTATTTTGACCCTAGGTTGTTTGTTTAATTATTTTACTTTTGGGGTTTAAAAATTTTCCTTTTAATTTAAAAAAACGGTTGTTTCTAAAAATTTGTTAAAAAAAAGTAAAAATCCCCCCCGAACGGGAATTTCATCCAAAAAAATTTAATCCCAATTTTTAAAAAATTTTTAAGAAAAGTTTATTTTAAAAAAAGAAACCCAAAAATTTCCCTTTTTTTTTTGGAAAAATGTTTTCAAAAACCCGGAAAAAAGATTGGTGAAAAAAAAGTTAGAAAAAACTTTTTTTTTTTTTAAAAAAAAAAAATTGAAATGGGTTAGGGGGTTTTTGGGGCAACCCCCCAAAACAAACCCCCTTTCTTTTTTTAAATTTTAAAATACACTTTTTTCCAAAAATTTTTTCTGCATCTTTCTCTTTAACCTTTTTTCCTAATTTTCAAAAATTTTAAAAAAACTAAGTTCTTTGAAGTTAAGACAATTTTTGGGCTTTTTGGGTTTTTACAAAGGAAAGGTATTTTTGTTAGCTTCATTTTTTTCCGTTTTCCTTTTTCCGATTTAACCCCCTTTTTTTTAAATCCCTTGATTTTTGGGATGGCAAAACCTTGGAATGTTTTTTAAAATTTCTTGGGGAATTCTGAGTGAAAAAATTTTTTGCAAAAATCGGGTTTTTTATTTTTTTGAAAAAAAAGGGGGCCTTTTTTTGTACATCATTTATTAAAAAACTTTTCATTAATTTGAAATGTTGGGTTTATTTAAAGAAGAAAAAAAAATTTTTGGAAGGTTTTTAGGAAAAAAAGGGGGGTTTTAAATTTGGCAAAAAGGGTTTTTAAATGTTTTTATTCAAAATTAAGTTTTGAATTTTTACAAAAAGTTTAATTAAATTTATATTGGAAGAAATTTTTTGAATATAAAAATTCGGAGTAAAAAACCCGACAAAAATTTTTTGATTTTATAGCTGGTAAAAAAGGGTTTCCCTTTAAGATAAAAAAAAAAAAAAAAAAAAAAAAAAACAAAAAAAAAAAAAAAAAAAAAAAAAAAAAAAAAAAAAAAAAAAAAAAAAAAAAAAAAAAAAAAAAAAAACTCCCCTTTTAAAAAAAAAAAAAAAAAACCCCCCAAAAAAAAAAAAAAAAAAAAAAAAAAAAAAAAAAAAAAAAAAAAAAAAAAAAAAAAAAAAAAAAAAAAAAAAAAAAAAAAAAAAAAAATTTTAAAAAAAAAAAAAAAAAAAAAAAAAAAAAAAAAAAAAAAAAAAAAAAAAAAAAAAAAAAAAAAAAAAAAAAAAAAAAAAAAAAAAAAAAGGGAAAAAAAAAAAAAAAAAAAAAAAAAAAAAAAAAAAAAAAAAAAAAAAAAAAAAAAAAAATTCTTAAAAAAAAAAAAAAAAAAAACAAAAAAAAAAAAAAAAAAAAAAAAAAAAAAAAAAAAAAAAAAAAAAACCCAAAAACCCAATTTAAAAAAAAAAAAAAAAAAAAAAAATTTTTTAAAAAAAAAAAAAAAAAAAAAATAAAAAAAAAAAAAAAAAAAAAAAAAAAAAAAAAAAAAAAAAAAAAAAAAAAAAAAAAAAAAAAAAAAAAAAAAAAAAAAAAAAAAAAAAAAAAAAAAGTTAAAAGAAAAACCCCGGTAATATAAACCCATGGGTTTTTTTTTAAAAAGGGGTGGCTAGGATTATAATTAAATGGAAAATGCATTTATTGAATAAGTTTTCCCCCCTATTTATTTTTGGGAAAATGGGGTGAGTCTAAATGGAATTTTGGTAACTAAATTAAATACATGGTTAAAATACCCCCCCCAAAATTTACCCATTTAACAAAATTTAAAAGGGGTGGAAAAATACGATTAAAAAAGGTTTCTTTTAAATTTTTTTGAAAAATTATAAAAAAAAAAAGATTATATAAATGATTTACAATCGATAAAAAATTCCGAAAATTTTCATTTAACTTTTTTGAATGGGGGAAATCCCCCCTTTAAGTTTTTTAATGTTTTGGAAAAAAAAAAATTTGATTTTTATTTGAATTTTTAAAAAAACCCTAAAATGTTTATTTATTTTGTAAAAATTGTAATTTAATTAGGGTTGGGTTTACTTTTTTGAAACGAATTTTAAAATTTTGTAAGTGTGGTTTTTTTTTCCCATCAATTTAAAATTTAAACTTTAAAATCTTTTTCCCTTTACGGGGTTGTTTTGGTTCAACCTGGTAAGAAAAATTTTTTTAAAAAAAAATTTTCCCAATTTTTCTAAATAAATTAAAATTTTTAAAATTTTTTCTTTGGGGGGTTTAAATTGGTTTAAAAAGGCTTTTTGTTATAAGAAATGGGGGTTTAAAAAGAAAAAAAAAAAAAAAAAAAAAAAAAATAAATATCAATTTTTAAAAAAAGTTAAATTTTTAAAGTTTTCCCGAAAAATTTTTGGGGTAGTTTGAAAAAATCATAGTTATTTTTATAACACTTAGGTTTTTAAAAAAAAAAAAGCCTTTTTTATCATATGCGTTTTTTTGGTTACTTTTTAAAAACCAAAAATATTATGGGCATACCCATGGAAATTTTATTTAATTTTGGGAAAAGAAAAAGCTTTGATCCCCTTTGGGTAACTTTGGGGAAATTTAAGGATCCGTTTAAAAAGGCTTCCCAAAACCCAACCCCATTATTCCTCGTAAAAACCCCCCCGGGCCTCAATGGAAAAATGAAGAAAATTTGGGAACTTTAGGGGTCAAAATCTTTAACAAGGTTTCGACCTTTTGGGGGGGTAGACTAAAATTTATATGGACAAAGGGCAATTGCGAACCTTTCGCGGGACGAAAAAAACCGGGGGGATCAAGATAAAAGGGCCTTTTATTAACCGGGGAAATTTGGGGGAAGGCCACAAGGGGGGAATTTATGCGAAAGGGACGGGAATGGGGGCCCCAAGTTGGGGGATATGTTCAAATTGACTTTTAAAGAATTCCAAATTTGAAAGAATTTAAAAGCAGAGGCGTTAAATATTTTGGGAAAGTGATTTTTTAAGGTGTTTTAAAAATTTTCCCCTTAAATGTGAAAATTTTTAAAATTTTTTTTTTTTTTTCCAAAACTTCTTGGGCAGTTTTTTTTAAAGGGAAAATTTCTTTAAAAAATCAAATTTTAACTTCGTTGGGGAAACTTTTAAAAATATTTTTTTCGGGAAAATTTTTAAAAAATTTTTTTAAAGAAAAATTTAAAAAATAAAATGGAAATCGTAAATTTTTAAAAATTTTTTCCCAAAATAAGAACGTATTTCCAGAAGACACCCCCGGTGCAAATAAAGAAATAAAATCGTAAAACATGAATAAAAGGGGAAAAAAAAAGGAAGTGACCATAGTCAAAGGGAAACCAAAATCTTCAATAAAGGGGAAAAGAAGTTAGAATTTTTTTGAAGAAAGAATAGAAGAAGATATGACCCCCCAAAAAGATTAGATTTTAAGGAAAAAGGGGTGATTTTGGTCCAAGGGAAACCATGGGTTTTCCCCCTCATTAAAAGGAAAATAAAAACCCCAAAAAAAGGTTGGTACAACCCAAACCTCGATGGTTTTTCACCTGTAAATTAAAAGAAAAAGGGGAAAAAAGAACGAAGTCAAAGGTTAATAACTCAAAAAAGGGGTTGCGGGGAAAAAAAGGGTTAAAAGACAGTTGCCAAAAAAAGCGGGGCATCAGGAAAAGGGATGCGGGGAAATGGGGCACCATGAAAAAAAAAGGGGAAAAAACCAAGATATATTTGTGCAAAAAATTTCCGGGGTTTTTTCCGGAAAAAGGTTACCGTGCCTAAAACCGAAGTAATTTTCCCAGGGAAAATTCCAGACCCTGCAAAGTCCCTAGTTCCCCGAAGACGGACCCTCAAACAACCAAGAGGGTTTAAAAGGGATTATCCCCCAGTTTCCCTTGGCCCCCCCTGCTATTTTTAAAAAGAAGAGGGGTTTCTTTTCGCTTTTTAGTTTTAAGGGATTTGCCCCAGTCACCTTAAAAAACCCACCCCTTTAGTGAGATTTTCGTCATTTTCAAGGGTCGACCCAAATCACTTCGACCGGAACCTAATCGGTTCTGGACTTTGAAAAGAGGCGTTCAAAATGTTTGGTTTTGGATTTTTATCCCTTTTGGGAGAATGTCAAGGTTCATGGTTGGGTTTTGGGGGGTCGCTTTTGGTAAGGGGAATGTTTTAAGCAATCGTTTTCTGAAACCAAGGGGCCCCGAAAAATTTGGGTGTCTGGAAATTTCAAGGAAATTTTTAAGCCAAACCCAAATAATTTTTGACGAGAATTCGCTTTTTAGGCATTTAAAAAAGGGAAAAAATGGTCACAGCCGTTAGGCCATGAAAGGGAAGGGAAACACCGACAAAAATTTGGGGAAAATTTTTTGGGGCAAACCCACAGAAATTTTTCCAATTTGGCCCTGAAACCCTTAAACACGAAAAATTTTATTTAAAAAACGGAAAAGCACAACTAACAAAGGGAAGAATTTGGGACCCGGGGAACAAATTCTTTTTTCTCCCCCAAATCAGGCTTAGGAGGTTTTTTGGATAAACCGGGTATTGCATGAAAACC